>JAMPIV010013326.1:0-367552 GCA_024509875.1 Oreohelix idahoensis
ATAAACATTATAAACAGTAGTGGAAGAAACTCAATAACTAAAAGAAACAATTCATATAAACATTATAAACAGTAGTAGAAGAAACTCAATAACTAAAAGAAACAATTCATATAAACATTATAAACAGTAGTGGAATAAACTCAATAACTAAAAGAAACAATTCATATAAACATTATAAACAGTAGTGGAAGAAACTCAATAACTAAAAGAAACAATTCATATAAACATTATAAACAGTAGTGGAAGAAACTCAATAACTAAAAGAAACAATTCATATAAACATTATAAACAGTAGTGGAAGAAACTCAATAACTAAAAGAAACAATTCAATAAACATTATAAACAGTAGTGGAATAAAACTCAATTACTAAAAGAAACAATTCATATAAACATTATAAACAGTAAAAGAAAAAATTCATATAAACATTATAAACAGTAGTAGAAGAAACTCAATAACTAAAAGAAACAATTCATATAAACATTATAAACAGTAGTGGAAGAAACTCAATAACTAAAAGAAACAATTCATATAAACATTATAAACAGTAGTGGAAGAAACTCAATAACTAAAAGAAACAATTCATATAAACATTATAAACAGTAGTGGAAGAAACTCAATAACTAAAAGAAACAATTCATATAAACATTATAAACAGTAGTGGAAGAAACTCAAGAACTAAAAGAAACAATTCATATAAACATTATAAACAGTAGTGGAAGAAACTCAATAACTAAAAGAAACAATTCATATTCATTATAAACAGTAGTTAAAAACAATAACTAAAAGAAGAAACATATCAATAACTAAAGAAACTCAATAACTAAAAGAAACAATTCATATAAACATTATAAACAGTAGTGGAAGAAACTCAATAACTAAAAGAAACAATTCATATAAACATTATAAACAGTAGTGGAATAAACTCAATAACTAAATAAACAGTAGTGGAATAAACTCAATAACTAAAAGAAACAATTCATATAAACATTATAAACAGTAGTGGAATAAACTCAATAACTAAAAGAAACGATTCATATAAACATTATAAACAGTAGTGGAAGAAACTCAATAACTAAAAGAAACAATTCATATAAACATTATAAACAGTAGTGGAATAAACTCAATAACTAAAAGAAACAATTCATATAAACATTATAAACAGTAGTAGAAGAAACTCAATAACTAAAAGAAACAATTCATATAAACATTATAAACAGTAGTGGAAGAAACTCAATAACTAAAAGAAACAATTCATATAAACATTATAAACAGTAGTGGAAGAAACTCAATAACTAAAAGAAACAATTCATATAAACATTATAAACAGTAGTGGAAGAAACTCAATAACTAAAAGAAACAATTCATATAAACATTATAATAAACATTATAAACAGTAGTAGAAGAAACTCAATAACTAAAAGAAACAATTCATATAAACATTATAAACAGTAGTGGAATAAACTCAATAACTAAAAGAAACAATTCATATAAACATTATAAACAGTAGTAGAAGAAACTCAATAACTAAAAGAAACAATTCATATAAACATTATAAACAGTAGTGGAATAAACTCAATAACTAAAAGAAACAATTCATATAAACATTATAAACAGTAGTGGAAGAAACTCAATAACTAAAAGAAACAATTCATATAAACATTATAAACAGTAGTGGAAGAAACTCAATAACTAAAAGAAACAATTCATATAAACATTATAAACAGTAGTGGAAGAAACTCAATAACTAAAAGAAACAATTCATATAAACATTATAAACAGTAGTGGAAGAAACTCAATAACTAAAAGAAACAATTCAATAACATTATAAAAGTAGAAACAAACTCAATAATAAAAGAAACATTTATATAAACATTATAAAACAGTAGTGGAAGAAACTCAATAACTAAAAGAAACAATTCATATAAACATTATCAATAACTAAAAGAAACAATTCATATAAACATTATAAACAGAGTGGAAGAAACTCAATAACTAAAAGAAACAATTCATATAAACATTATAAAACAGTATGGAAGAAACTCAAATTCATTAAACATTATAAACAGTAGTGGAATAAACTCAATAACTAAAGAAACAATTCATATAAACATTATAAACAGTAGTAGAAGAAACTCAATAACTAAAAGAAACAATTCATATAAACATTATAAACAGTAGTGGAAGAAACTCAATAACTAAAAGAAACAATTCATATAAACATTATAAACAGTAGTAGAAGAAACTCAATAACTAAAAGAAACAATTCATATAAAACATTATAAACACATAAACTCAATAACTAAAGAAATTCAAACTCAATAAAAGAAACTATAAAAAAAGAAGAAACTCAAAACAATTCATATAAACATTATAAACAGTAGTGGAAGAAACTCAATAACTAAAAGAAACAATTCATATAAACATTATAAACAGTAGTAGAAGAAACTCAATAACTAAAAGAAACAATTCATATAAACATTATAAACAGTAGTGGAAGAAACTCAATAACTAAAAGAAACAATTCATATAAACATTATAAACAGTAGTGGAAGAAACTCAATAACTAAAAGAAACAATTCATATAAACATTATAAACAGTAGTGGAAGAAACTCAATAACTAAAAGAAACAATTCATATAA
Source organism: Oreohelix idahoensis (assembly GCA_024509875.1). Classification (NCBI taxonomy): domain Eukaryota; kingdom Metazoa; phylum Mollusca; class Gastropoda; order Stylommatophora; family Oreohelicidae; genus Oreohelix; species Oreohelix idahoensis. The sequence continues at coordinate 2,642 of JAMPIV010013326.1, forward strand.
ACATTATAAACAGTAGTGGAAGAAACTCAATAACTAAAAGAAACAATTCATATAAACAATTCATAAATAAACATTCATATAAACAGTAAGCAGTAGTGGAAGAAACTCAATAACTAAAAGAAACAATTCATATAAACATTATAAACAGTAGTGGAATAAACTCAATAACTAAAAGAAACAATTCATATAAACATTATAAACAGTAGTGGAAGAAACTCAATAACTAAAAGAAACAATTCATATAAACATTATAAACAGTAGTGGAAGAAACTCAATAACTAAAAGAAACAATTCATATAAACATTATAAACAGTAGTGGAAGAAACTCAATAACTAAAAGAAACAATTCATATAAACATTATAAACAGTAGTGGAAGAAACTCAATAACTAAAAGAAACAATCAATAACTAAAAGAAACAATTCATATAAACATTATAAACAGTAGTGGAAGAAACTCAATAACTAAAAGAAACAATTCATATAAACATTATAAACAGTAGTAGAAGAAACTCAATAACTAAAAGAAACAATTCATATAAACATTATAAACAGTAGTGGAAGAAACTCAATAACTAAAAGAAACAATTCATATAAACATTATAAACAGTAGTGGAAGAAACTCAATAACTAAAAAAAACAATTCATATAAACATTATAAACAGTAGTAGAAGAAACTCAATAACTAAAAGAAACAATTCATATAAACATTATAAACAGTAGTAGAAGAAACTCAATAACTAAAAGAAACAATTCATATAAACATTATAAACAGTAGTGGAAGAAACTCAATAACTAAAAGAAACAATTCATATAAACATTATAAACAGTAGTAGAAGAAACTCAATAACTAAAAGAAACAATTCATATAAACATTATAAACAGTAGTGGAAGAAACTCAATAACTAAAAGAAACAATTCATATAAACATTATAAACAGTAGTGGAAGAAACTCAATAACTAAAAGAAACAATTCATATAAACATTATAAACAGTAGTGGAAGAAACTCAATAACTAAAAGAAACAATTCATATAAACATTATAAACAGTAGTGGAAGAAAACTCAATAACTAAAAGAAAAACTCAATAAACTAAAAGAAACAATTCATATAAACATTATTATAAACATTATAAACAGTAGTGGAAGAAACTCAATAACTAAAAGAAACAATTCATATAAACATTATAAACAGTAGTGGAAGAAACTCAATAACTAAAAGAAACAATTCATATAAACATTATAAACAGTAGTAGAAGAAACTCAATAACTAAAAGAAACAATTCATATAAACATTATAAACAGTAGTGGAAGAAACTCAATAACTAAAAGAAACAATTCATATAAACATTATAAACAGTAGTGGAAGAAACTCAATAACTAAAAGAAACAATTCATATAAACATTATAAACAGTAGTGGAAGAAACTCAATAACTAAAAGAAACAATTCATATAAACATTATAAACAGTAGTGGAAGAAACTCAATAACTAAAAGAAACAATTCATATAAACATTATAAACAGTAGTGGAAGAAACTCAATAACTAAAAGAAACAATTCATATAAACATTATAAACAGTAGTAGAAGAAACTCAATAACTAAAAGAAACAATTCATATAAACATTATAAACAGTAGTGGAAGAAACTCAATAACTAAAAGAAACAATTCATATAAACATTATAAACAGTAGTGGAATAAACTCAATAACTAAAAGAAACAATTCATATAAACATTATAAACAGTAGTGGAAGAAACTCAATAACTAAAAGAAACAATTCATATAAACATTATAAACAGTAGTGGAAGAAACTCAATAACTAAAAGAAACAATTCATATAAACATTATAAACAGTAGTGGAAGAGCCCCGATAGTAGTGGAAGAAACTCAATAACTAAAAGAAACAATTCATATAAACATTATAAACAGTAGTGGAAGAAACTCAATAACTAAAAGAAACAATTCATATAAACATTATAAACAGTAGTGGAAGAAACTCAATAACTAAAAGAAACAATTCATATAAACATTATAAACAGTAGTGGAAGAAACTCAATAACTAAAAGAAACAATTCATATAAACATTATAAACAGTAGTGGAAGAAACTCAATAACTAAAAGAAACAATTCATATAAACATTATAAACAGTAGTGGAAGAAACTCAATAACTAAAAGAAACAATTCATATAAACATTATAAACAGTAGTGGAAGAAACTCAATAACTAAAAGAAACAATTCATATAAACATTATAAACAGTAGTGGAATAAACTCAATAACTAAAAGAAACAATTCATATAAACATTATAAACAGTAGTGGAATAAACTCAATAACTAAAAGAAACAATTCATATAAACATTATAAACAGTAGTGGAATAAACTCAATAACTAAAAGAAACAATTCATATAAACATTATAAACAGTAGTGGAAGAAACTCAATAACTAAAAGAAACAATTCATATAAACATTATAAACAGTAGTGGAAGAAACTCAATAACTAAAAGAAACAATTCATATAAACATTATAAACAGTAGTAGAAGAAACTCAATAACTAAAAGAAACAATTCATATAAACATTATAAACAGTAGTGGAAGAAACTCAATAACTAAAAGAAACAATTCATATAAACATTATAAACAGTAGTGGAATAAACTCAATAACTAAAAGAAACAATTCATATAAACATTATAAACAGTAGTGGAAGAAACTCAATAACTAAAAGAAACAATTCATATAAACATTATAAACAGTAGTAGAAGAAACTCAATAACTAAAAGAAACAATTCATATAAACATTATAAACAGTAGTAGAAGAAACTCAATAACTAAAAGAAACAATTCATATAAACATTATAAACAGTAGTGGAAGAAACTCAATAACTAAAAGAAACAATTCATATAAACATTATAAACAGTAGTGGAAGAAACTCAATAACTAAAAGAAACAATTCATATAAACATTATAAACAGTAGTCAAAAGAAACTCAATAAACTAAAAAGAATAAACTCAAAACATTCATATAAACATTATAAACAGTAGTGGAAGAAACTCAATAACTAAAAGAAACAATTCATATAAACATTATAAACAGTAGTGGAAGAAACTCAATAACTAAAAGAAACAATTCATATAAACATTATAAACAGTAGTGGAAGAAACTCAATAACTAAAAGAAACAATTCATATAAACATTATAAACAGTAGTAGAAGAAACTCAATAACTAAAAGAAACAATTCATATAAACATTATAAACAGTAGTAGAAGAAACTCAATAACTAAAAGAAACAATTCATATAAACATTATAAACAGTAGTGGAATAAACTCAATAACTAAAAGAAACAATTCATATAAACATTATAAACAGTAGTAGAAGAAACTCAATAACTAAAAGAAACAATTCATATAAACATTATAAACAGTAGTGGAAGAAACTCAATAACTAAAAGAAACAATTCATATAAACATTATAAACAGTAGTGGAATAAACTCAATAACTAAAAGAAACTCAATAACTAAAAGAAACAATTCATATAAACATTATAAACAGTAGTAGAAGAAACTCAATAACTAAAAGAAACAATTCATATAAACATTATAAACAGTAGTGGAAGAAACTCAATAACTAAAAGAAACAATTCATATAAACATTATAAACAGTAGTGGAAGAAACTCAATAACTAAAAGAAACAATTCATATAAACATTATAAACAGTAGTGGAAGAAACTCAATAACTAAAAGAAACAATTCATATAAACATTATAAACAGTAGTAGAATAAACTCAATAACTAAAAGAAACAATTCATATAAACATTATAAACAGTAGTGGAATAAACTCAATAACTAAAAGAAACAATTCATATAAACATTATAAACAGTAGTGGAATAAACTCAATAACTAAAAGAAACAATTCATATAAACATTATAAACAGTAGTGGAAGAAACTCAATAACTAAAAGAAACAATTCATATAAACATTATAAACAGTAGTAGAAGAAACTCAATAACTCAATAACTAAAAGAAACAATTCATATAAACATTATAAACAGTAGTAGAAGAAACTCAATAACTAAAAGAAACAATTCATATAAACATTATAAACATTATAAACAGTAGTAGAAGAAACTCAATAACTAAAAGAAACAATTCATATAAACATTATAAACAGTAGTGGAAGAAACTCAATAACTAAAAGAAACAATTCATATAAACATTATAAACAGTAGTGGAATAAACTCAATAACTAAAAGAAACAATTCATATAAACATTATAAACAGTAGTGGAAGAAACTCAATAACTAAAAGAAACAATTCATATAAACATTATAAACAGTAGTGGAATAAACTCAATAACTAAAAGAAACAATTCATATAAACATTATAAACAGTAGTGGAAGAAACTCAATAACTAAAAGAAACAATTCATATAAACATTATAAACAGTAGTGGAAGAAACTCAATAACTAAAAGAAACAATTCATATAAACATTATAAACAGTAGTGGAAGAAACTCAATAACTAAAAGAAACAATTCATATAAAAATTATAAACAGTAGTAGAAGAAACTCAATAACTAAAAGAAACAATTCATATAAACATTATAAACAGTAGTGGAAGAAACTCAATAACTAAAAGAAACAATTCATATAAACATTATAAACAGTAGTGGAATAAACTCAATAACTAAAAGAAACAATTCATATAAACATTATAAACAGTAGTGGAAGAAGAAACTCAATAACTAAAAGAAACAATTCATATAAACATTATAAACAGTAGTGGAATAAACTCAATAACTAAAAGAAACAATTCATATAAACATTATAAACAGTAGTGGAAGAAACTCAATAACTAAAAGAAACAATTCATATAAACATTATAAACAGTAGTGGAATAAACTCAATAACTAAAAGAAACAATTCATATAAACATTATAAACAGTAGTGGAATAAACTCAATAACTAAAAGAAACAATTCATATAAACATTATAAACAGTAGTGGAAGAAACTCAATAACTAAAAGAAACAATTCATATAAACATTATAAACAGTAGTGGAAGAAACTCAATAACTAAAAGAAACGATTCATATAAACATTATAAACAGTAGTAGAAGAAACTCAATAACTAAAAGAAACAATTCATATAAACATTATAAACAGTAGTGGAATAAACTCAATAACTAAAAGAAACAATTCATATAAACATTATAAACAGTAGTGGAAGAAACTCAATAACTAAAAGAAACAATTCATATAAACATTATAAACAGTAGTGGAAGAAACTCAATAACTAAAAGAAACAATTCATATAAACATTATAAACAGTAGTAGAAGAAACTCAATAACTAAAAGAAACTCAATAACTAAAAGAAACAATTCATATAAACATTATAAACAGTAGTGGAATAAACTTATAAACAGTAGTGGAAGAAACTCAATAACTAAAAGAAACAATTCATATAAACATTATAAACAGTAGTAGAAGAAACTCAATAACTAAAAGAAACAATTCATATAAACATTATAAACAGTAGTGGAATAAACTCAATAACTAAAAGAAACAATTCATATAAACATTATAAACAGTAGTGGAATAAACTCAATAACTAAAAGAAACAATTCATATAAACATTATAAACAGTAGTGGAATAAACTCAATAACTAAAAGAAACTCAATAACTAAAAGAAACAATTCATATAAACATTATAAACAGTAGTAGAAGAAACTCAATAACTAAAAGAAACAATTCATATAAACATTATAAACAGTAGTGGAATAAACTCAATAACTAAAAGAAACAATAACTAAAAGAAACAATTCATATAAACATTATAAACAGTAGTGGAAGAAACTCAATAACTAAAAGAAACAATTCATATAAACATTATAAACAGTAGTAGAAGAAACTCAATAACTAAAAGAAACAATTCATATAAACATTATAAACAGTAGTAGAAGAAACTCAATAACTAAAAGAAACAATTCATATAAACATTATAAACAGTAGTAGAAGAAACTCAATAACTAAAAGAAACAATTCATATAAACATTATAAACAGTAGTGGAATAAACTCAATAACTAAAAGAAACAATTCATATAAACATTATAAACAGTAGTAGAAGAAACTCAATAACTAAAAGAAACAATTCATATAAACATTATAAACAGTAGTAGAATAAACTCAATAACTAAAAGAAACAATTCATATAAACATTATAAACAGTAGTGGAATAAACTCAATAACTAAAAGAAATAATTCATATAAACATTATAAACAGTAGTAGAATAAACTCAATAACTAAAAGAAACAATTCATATAAACATTATAAACAGTAGTAGAATAAACTCAATAACTAAAAGAAATAATTCATATAAACATTATAAACAGTAGTAGAATAAACTCAATAACTAAAAGAAATAATTCATATAAACATTATAAACAGTAGTGGAATAAACTCAATAACTAAAAGAAATAATTCATATAAACATTATAAACAGTAGTAGAAGAAACTCAATAACTAAAAGAAATAATTCATATAAACATTATAAACAGTAGTAGAAGAAACTCAATAACTAAAAGAAATAATTCATATAAACATTATAAACAGTAGTAGAATAAACTCAATAACTAAAAGAAACAATTCATATAAACATTATAAACAGTAGTAGAATAAACTCAATAACTAAAAGAAATAATTCATATAAACATTATAAACAGTAGTAGAATAAACTCAATAACTAAAAGAAATAATTCATATAAACATTATAAACAGTAGTGGAATAAACTCAATAACTAAAAGAAACAATTCATATAAACATTATAAACAGTAGTGGAATAAACTCAATAACTAAAAGAAACAATTCATATAAACATTATAAACAGTAGTAGAAGAAACTCAATAACTAAAAGAAATAATTCATATAAACATTATAAACAGTAGTAGAATAAACTCAATAACTAAAAGAAACAATTCATATAAACATTATAAACAGTAGTAGAAGAAACTCAATAACTAAAAGAAACAATTCATATAAACATTATAAACAGTAGTAGAAGAAACTCAATAACTAAAAGAAATAATTCATATAAACATTATAAACAGTAGTAGAATAAACTCAATAACTAAAAGAAACAATTCATATAAACATTATAAACAGTAGTAGAAGAAACTCAATAACTAAAAGAAACAATTCATATAAACATTATAAACAGTAGTGGAATAAACTCAATAACTAAAAGAAACAATTCATATAAACATTATAAACAGTAGTAGAAGAAACTCAATAACTAAAAGAAACAATTCATATAAACATTATAAACACCAAATATAAAATACATGTTATCAGGAAATAAACAAAAAATTTAAAAAAATGTACAAGACATTACCATTTTGAAACTCTATACATTAAAACAAATATGCTGTAAATAATCAACTAATAATCAATGAAGCAACAAAACTCTGATGTAAATTTGTCACACCATGTACTGTTATTTGTAAATTACATTATGATGTAACGATAATAATTGAAGAAAAAAATTGCAGTGAATACCCTAATTATGACCAAAAATTGTGTTGAACGGGGCGGGCACTCTCCCAAGATGGTGGCAAATGAAGCTCGTCTGATGCTATTCTGCTCTCCGCCATTTTTCTTCTTGGTTTTTAGTGCCAGTGGGTATGGTTCTGCGCCGGCAACAGACTGTCACAACAATATTGAGCTATCAACCCTGGTCGCTGAGCATCGCACGTCTGCAGCAGAGTTCTTCCGCTACCCATGTCTTTGTTCCGTGCGTTCACTGATTGGTCTGTCTTGTGTGCCGACTATGTTCTCGGCATCTATAAGTATGTATTTCCCGTGTAGTTCCTGGGGCGTCTCTGGGCAGACAAAAACGGAATAGGACTAAAGATATTACTACTGCTCTCTCATGCGTGTCGTCAGTGGCGGCTAATACTGTACGTGGTTGTTCTTAGAGTTGGTAACCTTGTCGATTAAAATGAAGGCTTTGGTGGGAGCTTTCTAATAGGGAACCAACTGAGGTGGTGGATCCATAATCTATAAGGGGCGCAATAGGAAATAATTATTATGATGATGATACACACAAAAATACATATGTGTGTATGTGTATGCATATAAGTGGCATATTTACTGGTGCGTACTCATGCATGTCGTTAAATGGAACAACTATGAGGTTATGCATTGGGCTATCAGTTACCATAGTTACTAGGGCACATGCATGATTTGGTACAGACTTCGTGTGGTCCAGGCATCCCAGAGGTCAAGCGTAGACTAACCCCCCAAAAAATAAGCGTACAATGCGAAATAAAGTATTTTATCGAAGAAATCTTTGTCAAAGGAGTTTAAGAAAGTAAGTTCTTCAGCGTTATAAGAAGCCAGTCCTGATATACGAAAGTGAGTCATGGGCAAAGTACTTAACAATTGAGAAAATCCATGGATGCCACAGAGGTGTGGTGTTACAGATGAATACATGTACTTAGAATATCATTGGCAGCTAAAGATAGTAACGACTATGACCTGAATGAAGTCAGAGTAAGCTTATTACTGATATCTTCTTCTTTGGTCCTTGGCCGCTGACTGACAGACCAATCAGTAACCATCACGCCTGGTGGCGTCTTGTAGGGCAGCAACAAACTGTCTCCACTTTGGTCTTTGACTGCTGACTGACAAAGCAATCAGTGACCATCACACCTAGTGGCGTCTTATAGAGTGGCAACAAACTGTCTCCACTTTGGTCCTTGGCCGCTGACTGACAAAGCAATCGGTGACCATCACGCCTGGTGGCGTCTTGTAGGGCAGCAACAAACTGTCTCCACTTTGGTCCTAGGCTGCTGACTGACAAAGCAATCGGTGACCATCACACCTGGTGGCGTCTTGTAGGGCAGCAACAAACTGTCTCCACTTTGGTCCTTGGCCGCTGACTGACAAAGCAATCAGTGACCATCACACCTGGTGGCGTCTTGTAGGGCGGCAACAAACTGTCTCCACTTTGGTTCTTGGTTGCTGACTGACAAAGCAATCAGTGACCATCACGCCTGGTGGCGTCTTGTAGGGCAGCAACAAACTGTCTCCACTTTGGTCCTTGGTCGCTGACTGACAAAGCAATCAGTGACCATCACGCCTGGTGGCGTCTTGTAGGGCAGCAACAAACTGTCTCCACTTTGGTCCTTGGTTGCTGACTGACAAAGCAATCAGTGACCATCACGCCTGGTGGCGTCTTGTAGGGCAGCAACAAACTGTCTCCACTTTGCTCGGTCGACAGCCATCCTTCACGTGGTGCTCTAGCTCTGGATCTCTGCTTCCACAGTTTGACGCCAGTTAGTTTTTATACCAGCCTCGCTTTCGCTGTCCTTCTGGAGTCCATACATAGGACCGACAACTGATAGAAGCTTGTATTACTGATATAGAATATAGCAATCTATTTAGGCATGTTGTGAGAAGAGAAGGGCTGAATATCTTGTGACAACAGGAACGACTCAAGGAAGAAGATTTACTCCAGAAATACAAAGAGAGAAGATAGTTGACAGTTTAACTTAGCAACATGAAAAGAAGCCAAAATAACAGTCGATAAACGCCGCTGGGGACCACGGTTGTGGAGAGAGGTGTTCATCTACGCCAGCTTTCATTGTTCTTGGAGAAGACGGAGAACCTCCTTCTGATAATGCTGGCATGCTTTCCCTATTCCGTAGAGAGCGAGAGAGAGAGAGAGAGAGAGAGAGAGAGAGAGAGAGAGAGAGAGAGAGAGAGAGAGAGAGAGAGAGAGACGAGGTTATGTGACAATATACTTGACCCTGAACTACGCTGTTGTTATCTCTTGCCAATCGGATTGCTACTCTGATTGCTGTCATTATATATGCTGTCAATTCAGTCAGTTCGATAAATATCTATATTTTTTCTAGCACCATCATGATTTCACAATGTTTCACTTTGTCGTAAGCTGTCCAAGACCTTCAATTGATTTCTAAAACACGTTTTTCTTTAGGTCGCATTTTTCCCCTGCACAAATGCCAGGTTGGGAAACGACAAGGCGAAGCAGCCTCTGCACAAAGGGGCCTTTGAACTCAACAGTTAATATCCGGGGCTCAAGCAAGCCTGGATGAAGCCTCAAATCGAGTGCTTCAGTTTACTCAACGATTTTATCCCGCATCCTATTCTTGTATGTTTTGTTTCGTCCCGACCATCTCAGCTGTGCAGTGTTATCAATCTTGAATGCTCTGCCATCTTAACTTCTGCCGTGTGCGACAGCCAGCTAAAATCCTTTCTCCTGCTTTTTTTTTTTCCTGTTATCCCCCATAATATTATCGACTGGGAAGCCTGCGTGGCCCTACCAACACTCTCTGTGCCGTATCGCCGAGCTGAGTCTCCTGTCTGTACTAGCTAGGAAAGCTTGCTTCACAATGGCGAGGGATTTTACCCGGGGGAAAGCCAGAAATAGACTGGGTTATGAGCACACATGGAAGATTTCCTAATGCGTACTTGTAAATGTTCCATGAATTTGATTTTTTGAACATGCAAAAACTAGTGTTAATCTTGTGCGTGGAATGGCTAGCTCAACCCCATATGAGTTATAATGTGGGTAGGCCTATATAGTGTTCTTTATTCCATCCCTATCCTATCTAGCCTTCACTTTCTTTCCTTTCCCTGACGAAGGCCTTGTGGCCGTAACGTTGGCTATTTTCTTTGTCTTTTGTCCTCGTAAGACGAATCACCTTTTTTCGATGTTTTTTCACACCCATCCATTTTATTCCATATAGCATATCACATTTGTTGTTTTTCTTGTGTTGGTTCTTCAAGGCTGGACATTCTCTGATGTTTGATTAGCACATTGTCTCTTAGTCTAAGTCGTTCCTCGGTCCTCGATTCGATAGTTACGTTGAGTATTCGTGCAAATAACCCCTTTTCCCAAAGCACTATCTTTGAGTGCCACGTTGGCAGTGTGGTTAGTCACGAATCACTCCCGTCGTGAAGCAGTGCTGCCGTTCGGATGGTCGTGGGATCGAGTCCCCGGCAAGCCTATCACTTTTATGTTGTTTTTCTTTATTTCTTACGAGTGCCAACAACATACCCGGTACCTATTTATGTGTATTATTCATTTAATGTCGGTAATTCAGTCTGTTTATAACAGTTGTGAGCTCAGCTTATCTCTGTGTTCTGGCAATATTCCAAGCTTTCAAACTTTTAAAATCTATTTTATTTTATATATTGTTTATTAATTACAATGGTATCTAAGTGTAGTAGTGATAAAATAGAGGAGTTGTAAGGGTTTTATTTTAAATGCGATATATTCATTTTACTTTCGTGTGGGTGTTTTAGGCCGAGCTCTATTGTGCACTTAATATGTGATCGTGTAAATATGTTATTGAGATTTTATATGATTTGTTAGTGTAAAAAAAGGTTGTGTTCCGCTTTGCGGTGATTTCCGCTTTTCAGTGGGGGTCTGGAACCTAACCCGCCGTATGACCGGGGTCCTACTGTACTATATACGGACGGTACATGGTAAAAATCATATATGGGTCATGAATGTGCTTGATCCCTGCACCCTCTAATATGGCCCATCGTATATGACACATCTTTCGGGTTTCTGAAACAACATCATCATCATTACCAGCGCGCTTCAGCTCCCGGTGGAGCACACGTTTCAACAAAAACACGCCTAACCTTTCTGTCCCACTCCGTCAGTTCAATGTCTCTCCATGTTTAAACACGCCTAACCTTTCTGTCCCACTCCGTCAGTTCAATGTCTCTCCATGTTTGTTTCGTTGCAGTCTCCAGTTTCCCTACGCTTGTGTTTTTGATCTTACTCCATGTCTCTCCCTATGGGGATACCAGAGTAGGGACTGCCTTGTAATGCTATAACCATGTCTCCATTTGGTTTGTTATGTTATAACCATGTCTCCATATGGTTTGTTATGTTCAAAGTCAGCAACTTCTCCTCACCTCCTGTTTCACTGGTAATGGTTTGGTTCTTGTCATCACTTCTACATTAGTGATCTTGTCATTACCTCTACATTAGTGATCTTGTCATCAGTTCTACATTAGTGATCTTGTCATCAGCTCCACATTAGTGATCTTGTCATCAGCTCTACATTAGTGATCTTGTCATCAGCTCTACATTAGTGATCTTGTCATCAGCTCTACATTAGTGATCTTGTCATCAGCTCTACATTAGTGATCTTGTCATCAGTTCTACATTAGTGATCTTGTCATCAGTTCTACATTAGTGATCTTGTCATCAGTTCTACATTAGTGATCTTGTCATCAACTCTACATTAGTGATCTTGTCATCAGTTCTACATTAGTGATCTTGTCATCGGCTCTACATTAGTGATCTTGTCATCAGTTCTACATTAGTGATCTTGTCATCGGCTCTATATTAGTGATCTTGTCATCAGTTCTACATTAGTGATCTTGTCATCAGTTCTACATTAGTGATCTTGTCATCAGTTCTACATTAGTGATCTTGTCATCAGTTCTACATTAGTGATCTTGTCATCAGTTCTACATTAGTGATTTTGTCATCAGTTCTACACTAGTGATCTTGTCATCAGTTCTACATTAGTGATCTTGTCATCAGTTCTACATTAGTGATCTTGTCATCAGTTCCACATTAGTGATCTTATCATCAGTTCTACATTAGTGATCTTGTCATTAGCTCTACAATAGTGATCTTGTCATCAGCTCCACATTAGTGATCTTGTCATCAGCTCTACATTAGTGATCTTGTCATCAGCTCTACATTAGTGATCTTGTCATCAGCTCTACATTAGTGATCTTGTCATCAGCTCTACATTAGTGATCTTGTCATCAGCTCTACATTAGTGATGAATTGTGTTCTTAAAGGATTTTGCGAAGGGAAAAGAAGGTTAGTAGATCTTATACAGATTATTAATACATTGTCTTAATTTTTGTTTATTTTAACCTCACAGCTAAAATGTGCGAAAGATAGAGTTTCAAATAATTCTTTGCATAACTGATTAATAAAATCAGAAGATTTTCCTAGAAGATGATAGGATGATAGGAGGTAATTAATAGTTCATACTTCACCTTCATCATCATCACAGTCTCCCATGCGCACATACTCTCATGCACAAGATATTTAACATCATTAGAATTGAACTCAGAGAGAGATGAATAATGAGCAGTAGTATAAATGAAAGTCAACCAGTGATGTTAAATGTGAAAATCTTACGAAGACTTTTGTGTGTCTTCAGTTCATCAGAAGTCTGAGTCTACACGCAACGTGTCTTACGTCTAACCAGACATAAGTTATCAAAAACGGACATTTGGCTAGCAGAATTCGCCATAGGACATCTTTCATTCCTCAATTAAAAAGGAATATTGTCTCACCCACAAGTCAGAAGGTTGACGCAGCATTTTTCGTCACCCATATACTGTTTGCTCACAAGTTCAATACATCGTTATAACAAGTTCAATACAGAGTCATCATAAATTCAAATCACTCGAAAGATCATTATTATCTGAAGTCAAGCTAAAGAGCTCAAAAGTGGAATCTCATATTTATACCAAGTGCAACACACGCTAAAGCGCATTCTATGAAGCAGACTCTAAAGTATATTTTATGAATCACGACTACATACGCAAGGTTATGAGTCTACATATCACTAACATTTCGTGAAGATATCCAGTCTGGCCAGTACCCTCGGGAGATTAGACAACAGACCTTTTGTTCATATGACAGCTATTAACTGTTGATCAACACTACAGAGATATACTCAAACAGTGAAGGAATATATATATATCTCTCGTCAACGTTCTCAGTCCGACAACAGTTTTCATCAGAACGTCCTCGGCTTAGAGATACCCCACTCGACATAACGTATAATAACTTGGGACAGTGTATGCATACATGTGAATCGTCATATCAATGCGAAGCATTTAGAGACACATGGACTGTGTAGAGTACTCACCTTTGGTAACACGTATCATATCACATCATCATCATTTCGCTTTGCACCAGTTCATTCTTAATTAACTACTACTTAATTAACTGCAATTTTATTATCTCATCTGTGTGTTTTGTGTGAATCGTCTTTTACCATCATCACGCTCTAACCATTACTAACCCTATATGTGTGGATATTTAATTAATAAACCCAATAATCGTTTGATCATTATCTAGTTTGTTAATGTATCACTCGTGCTGTCGGTGTTACATATTCACTTAAAGGAACATGTCTCTACTCAGATGAGGTTGTGGGCTTTTTCTTTACGGGATCTAAGGGCAGAAGCTAAGGTCGTGGGGAAACAGAACTCTTTCCATAATTAATTAGAAACACTGTCCAGTGGAAAGCATTCGCATTCCCGTTTTCTTGTCCCTATCTCGAATAGGTCTTTATTATTTCTTAACGAGCCAATTTCTAGAGACCTTATACCTAATATCTCATAGACTATTCCTGGCAAAAACTACTGTCGTAGTTGCCCCAGTACACACCACACGACAATTGGGGGCTCGTCCGAGATTAGTGAACCCGGACTTAGAAGTGTGAAAAATCACATTTTCATCCCTGCTATACAGTTGCGATAATTGCAAACTTTGTTGGCATTTTGAGGGATTACCTTCTAGACTGACTCTTACTATAATTTGTCTATTTCATAGGGGGGATGATTTATATCTCTAAAGCACGAGTGATACTTTTTAAATTAAGTATCAAACGGACAGAGTAAACACTTTTTGAGATCAGACGATACTGTAGGGAACTGATTTTTTTTCTTTTTCTGTAACTGCTGGGAAAATTGTTATCACAAATATTTAGCAAATTTTTCATAGAAACTTCGAGATAATCTGTTATATAATTTTTCAGAATACGCTGAGTGAGTGATTTTTTAAGAACTATTTGAACTTGATTACTAATTTAAACCTAGCTGGTTTAAAAGAGATAATTACTTGTGCCAGTCTAAACAATTTTGTTTGGAGGTCACTGCCAATTTTTCCCTTCGCGAACCCGTACTGCATATCATGGCAGATGCCGCAAAATTTAGAACTAGTTTAATGGAGGCAGGGCGTGAATACGGGTTAAGTGGAAAAGATCTGATGAAATTTGGGAGTGAGGAGACTGATAAACTCCATGCAAGAGAGATGGAAGTGCAGAAACTTGCAATGGAGAAGGAGAAGGCCGCAGCAGAAGCAGCGGAGCGTAAAGGGAAAGCCGCAGCAGAAGCAGCGGAGCAGAAAGCCGCAGCAGACGCAGCGGAGCGGAAAGCCGCAGCAGAAGCAGCGGAGCGGAAAGCCGCAGCAGAAGCAGCGGAGCGGAAAGAAGCAGCAGAAGCAGCGGAGCGTAAAGAGAAAGCCGCAGCAGAGCATGCACTTAACATGAAGCAACTGGAAATCCAGGGACAGACCAATCAGACAGAGCTGGCAAAAAGTGCAGCAGCTTCCAAGTTTGATGGAGAGTACTCACCCCGCTCAGATGGTGTGCCTACTTCGCAACCTGCGCCACCCAATGCCCTGAACTTTCCGCTGGAACCTTTTTCAGAAAGGAACGATACCATGGACGTCTTTTTAGACAGCTTCGAACTCTTTGCAACAGGGTTTGGACTTGAAGAACGGAAGTGGAACTTGAAACTTTCCCAGGGCCTAAGAGGAGCCGCCTACGAAGTTTTTAATAAACTTTCGGCCGGAGAGCAAGATGACTATCAGGCATTGAAAAAAGCTCTCTTGGTGAGGTACGAGCTTCATTCAGAGGCTTACCGAAAAAAATTTTGAGATTCTAGGAAGGAGGCAGGAGAGACTTTCTCACAGTTCGCAACCCGTATTAAAGACTACCTAGTGAAGTGGTGTACACTGGGAAACTTTACCGAGAACTATGACGGGTTGAAGGAGCTGATTGTGATAGAGCAACTAAAAGAGTCTATGTCGGTGGAAATGCATAGATTTCTCACTGAAAACGGCGCTGACCGGTTAGAAAATATTCTTACACTGGCAGAGCGATTCCAAAATGCTCTCATGGAGTCTCAAGGAGCCAGAAAGAAGTTTTCGGATCAGGCGCCAAAGCATCCTGCTCGCTCCCAACCAGACCAACAAAGCAAAGGACCCCACATCTCGCATAAACAACACGCAAAACAAGATAACTACAAAGAGCAAAACAAGAAAAATGCTGTGCCACACCAGAGACAGGGAGATAAATGGTGCAAGTACTGTCGCTTGAACAATCACAACACTAATGAGTGCAAGCGCAGACCTCCTCCCCAACATGCTGCCTGTCTGCAGACAAAATCATTACCCGGAAAGGAGCAGAGGACCGGAAACGTTTCTCATCCTCCCGTCATCGAATCAGTCCTCGTAAACGGACAATCTGTGGAGTGCCTTTATGACACAGGACTTGCTTTCGATGCGGTGGTCAGGGCATCTCTTGTCACCCCTGACCAGATAACAGAAGAGAGTGTCGACATCCAAGGTCCGACGAAGGATGTTGCACCCATGACACTGCCAATTGCACTTATCAGAGTGGAATCTCGTTACGTGACAGGAGAGATTCGTGCAGCCATAATGGAAGAACCAATCTACTCTTTAATCTTGGGATATAGATATGTGTTCCTTGGAGAACCTACTCAACCACTAGTCATGGCGGCCGTACAGACTAGAGGACAGTCAAAAAAAGACGCAGAGCGGGAACCTCCTACCAATATCCTCCCCGAGGAATTGAAGAGGGCCCAAACGGAAGATTCCTCAATGGCGCCTGTTTTAAAAAATTACCTAGGACACACAACCCACCTACCAAGGGAGACTTCTTTATGAAAAATGGATTGATGTATCGCCGAGCTGGAAACGAAGGACAGGAACACAACCAATTAGTAGTTCCTGCAACCTGTAAGAACTAGGTGCTTGAGATGGGCCACTCTATCCCATTTAGTGGACACATGGGAATGAGCGCCACGACTCAAAGGATCGCCTGCCACTATTATTGGCCAGGGATCACCGGCGACATTGAACGTTTCGTCAAGTCTTGTCCTCAGTGCCAGAAAGTTGCACCAAAACACTGGACGGCACCCGCGACCCTTGGGGAGATGCCAATCTTGGGCACCCCATTTGAAAGGGTGGCCGTGGATATAATTGGACCTCTGCTGAGAACTAAGAAGAGGAACTCCCATATCCTTACCTTAGTGGACACATGTTCCATGTGGGGCGAAGCCATAGCCATGCCAGCATGCGACTCAGTGCATGTAGCTGACGCTTTACTGAATATCTTTACTAGATTGGGATTCCCGCATGAAATTCTCACAGACAACGGGTCACAATTTAGAGGCAAGTTGACAGAGGAGGTGCTTAGAATATTCAAGACTAGGCATATTCATACTTCGCCCTATCACCCCCAAAGTAACGGGCAAGTAGAACGGTTTAACGGGACGCTCACCTCTATTCTTCGGAAGTTGGCACAGGAGAAGCCAGAAACTTGGGATCAGTATCTTCCTGCCGCATTATTTGCTTATAGGGAAGTACCGCATGCGTCAACTGGAGTCCCTCCGGCCACATTACTTTTTGGAAGACATATTAAAGGTCCATTAGAAGCGTTACTAAGAACATGGACAGATGCCAAAGCAGACGACACTGTCACATCAGCCTTCCAGTACGTCACAGACTTGAAACAACACCTGAAGACTGGCTGGGAATTAGCCACAGCAAAAGTACGGGAGGCGAGGCGGAAGCATGCCAAATATTACAATCGGAATGCGAAGGACCGAGAACTAGCAGTAGGAGAGAAGGTGCTACTTCTTCTGCCAAGTAGCAGTAATAAGTTGCAGATTTGCTGGAGGGGACCCTACAAAGTTGTGGAGAAGATTTCTCGCACCAACTATAAAATTGCCGTGAACGGAAAGCAGAAAATTTATCACTTAAATCTGCTTAAGAAGTTTTACGAGCGAGCCCCTGCCGAACCAGCGCACCTCATGACTATGGCCATTGCTATGCAAATAGAAGAAGAGCCTTTATCGTCCGTAGAGTACCCGGTGATACAGGAGGAATCACATTTAGATGTGAAAATAAGCTCCACCCTAACGGAAGCCCAGCAAGAAAAAGTGAGGAGATTGATGGAAAACCACGCCGACTCCCTGACAGACAAACGGGGCCGGACAAACCTGATGGAGTTTGACATGGAAGTCACGGATCCTACGCCCGTCCGAATGAGAACTTATCCGATTTTGTATGCCAAGGCGACGGCATTAAAGCAAGAAATTGATTACTTACTTAAGGAAGGCATAATTTCGAAATCGGAGTCCCCTTACAGTGCGGGAGTGGTGCTGTTACGCAAACCCAGTGGAGAACACCGCCTGTGCATCGACTACCGACAGCTGAATGCGTTAACACAGTTCCAGCCAGAACCGTTACCGGACCAGAACCAGCTATTTACTAAGCTGAGCAGGGCTCGCTATTTTTCAAAGATCGACCTCAGTAAAGGGTACTATCAAATACCGGTAAAAGCTGAGGTGAGGAACCTGTTAGCCTTCAGTACTCCAGATGGACACTTTGAGTTTAATGTGATGCCATTTGGACTAAACAACGCTCCTAGTATCTTCACAAGGATGATGCGAAAGTTATTGGATCCTCTGAATCATCCCGCCATCAGCAATTTTATGGATGATATCCTAGTAGCTACTGAATCGTTTGAAGAACATATATCAGCGCTATCCTTGCTGTTTAACAGACTCAGAGAAGCGGGACTAACCGCCCGCCCAACCAAATGTCAAGTTGGGTGTGAACAGCTAGAGTGCCTAGGACATACTATATCCCATGGGACCATGTTCCCCGAGACTCAAAACGTTGAGAAGCTGAGAAATGCACCGAGACCGTCCACAAAAAGGGATGTCCAGTCATTTCTATCCCTCTGTGGATTCTACCAGAGATATATAAAGGATTTTAATAGCCTCTGTGCGCCGCTTACATCGCTAACCAAGAAAGGAAACCCAGATAAAGTGACATGGTCAGCAGAATGTGAACATGCATATGCACTCTTAAAAGAGAAACTCACCATAAAACCTATTTTACGGCTCCCGGATTTAACTAGAAAATTCATCTTGCACACAGATGCCAGTAACATTGGAATCGGGGCTACATTACTAGAGCCAGATGACAGAAGCCCACCAAATCTATTTCCGGTCGCATACGCGAGTAGGAGGTTAAACCGAGCAGAACAAAACTATTCCACAATCGAAAAGGAATGTTTGTCCCTCGTCTGGGGAATACAAAATTTCAAGCATACCTGTATGGAAGGAAATTTACGATCCAGAGTGATCACCAACCTCTGACCTTCCTCGCCAATTCAAAGAATTTGAATGCTAGACTGATGAGGTGGTCGCTTGTTCTACAACCTTACACGTTCCAAGTGGACTATATCCAAGGAAAACATAACGTAGGAGCGGATTTTTTAAGCCGTCATCCTATGAGGCAGGACGGAGAGCACAGACAAGTAGAGGAAAGGGTGGAAACCGGAGAGAAAAACGAAGATGAGGAAAAGGATTAATGAATCCCGAGCAAGAAGGCTAAGCTCTCCTGAGAATGATTGACATCACACTTGAGGAGGGGGCTAGTGTGATAAACGAGCGCAAAGGCCTTATAGCTCTATCTTTTCCTACATCTCTCGTATTGTATTTGTGTTCTTTCACCCCACATTTGCTATCCCATATTTGCTATTTCATCGTTGTGATTACTCGCGACCGGTATCTAGAGAACCACATTTGTTCTTTCATCGGGGGAAATAAAGTCCTTTGATTGAGTCCCCATACCTGACATTATCGTTTGAAGCCCACATTGCATCGTGATAAATCTGGTGAAAACACATCTGGTCATCCCAATCAGACATCTGGGCATGCTGTAATTGCTGTGGACCATTGTTATCTTTGCGGCTAGCGACGGGTCACCACATTGGACGCCCAGATTGGCCAGGTGAAAACGTCTCATGCTGTAATGGTGTTATCTTTGGTCGGCCGCTGTTCAGACAAGCGTTGGGTTACCACATTGGACGCCCAGCTTGGCCAGGTGAACAATAAACAATCAGAGAGTAAGGTGACAGCAATTTGACAGCACTTTTGCATTAGCCCGCCAATTATCTCCATACCTATTTGTCAAACCACAACCACGTTTGGACTGACAGGGGACAAGAGCGATCCTGTGAATGAGTGACCAGAGGGGCTATTAAGGATTGGTTGGTATGAGCGGAGCTGGATGTCAGATCCAAGAAACCCACATTGGACTTCCAGAAATATAATCTACTGCGTAGCTTGCTAGAGGAAGGAGTCCAGTTTTTACATTGTGAGGAAGAGATTAAACCCAAAAACGCCTAGCCTAAATACACGTGTTTATTCAGAGTGGATATAATTCAGTTCTGTGATGAATTCTGTTCTTAAAGGATTTTGCAAAGGGAAAAGAAGGTTAGTAGATCTTATACAAATTATTAATACATTGTCTTAATTTTAGTTTATTTTAATCTCACAGATAAAATGTGCGAAAGATAGAGTTTCAAATAATTCTTTGCATAACTGATTAATAAAATCAGAAGATTTTCCTAGAAGATGATAGGATGATAGGAGGTAATTAATAGTTCATACTTCACCTTCATCATCATCACAGTCTCCCATGCGCACACACTCTCATGCACAAGATATTTAACATCATTAGAATTGAACTCAGAGAGAGGTGAATAATGAGCAGTAGTATAAATGAAAGTCAACCAGTGATGTTAAATGTGAAAAACTTACGAAGACTTTTGTGTGTTTTCAGTTCATCAGAAGTCTGAGTATACACGCAACGTGTCTGACGTCTAACCAGACATAAGTTATCAAAAACGGACATTTGGCTAGCAGAATTCGCCATAGGACATCTTTCATTCCTCAATTAAAAAGGAATATTGTCTCACCCACAAGTCAGAAGGTTGACGCAGCATTTTTCGTCACCCATATACTGCTTGCTCAAAAGTTCAATACATCGTTATCACAAGTTCAACACAGAGTCATCATAAATTCAAATCACTCGAAAGATCATTATTATCTGAAGTCAAGCTAAAGAGCTCAAAAGTGGAATCTCATATTTATACCAAGTGCAACACACTCTAAAGCGCATTCTATGAAGCAGACTCTAAAGTATATTTTATGAATCACGACTACATACGCAAGGTTATGAGTCTACATATCACTAACATTTCGTGAAGATATCCAGTCTGGCCAGTACCCTCGGGAGATTAGACAACAGACCTTTTGTTCATATGACAGCTATTAACTGTTGATCAACACTACAGAGATATACTCAAACAGTGAAGGAATATATATATCTCTCGTCAACGTTCTCAGTCCGACAACAGTTTTCATCAGAACGTCCTCGGCTTAGAGATACCCCACTCGACATAACGTATAATAACTTGGGACAGTGTATGCATACATGTGAATCGTCATATCAATGCGAAGCATTTAGAGACACATGGACTGTGTAGAGTACTCACCATTTTGGTAACACGTATCATATCACATCATCATCATTTCGCTTTGCACCAGTTCATTCTTAATTAACTACTACTTAATTAACTGCAATTTTATTATCTCATCTGTGTGTTTTGTGTGAATCGTCTTTTACCATCATCACGCTCTAACCATTACTAACCCTATATGTGTGGATATTTAATTAATAAACCCAATAATCGTTTGATCATTATCTAGTTTGTTAATGTATCACTCGTGCTGTCGGTGTTACATATTCACTTAAAGGAACATGTCTCTACTCAGATGAGGTTGGGGGCTTTTTCTTTACGGGATCTAAGGGCAGAAGCTAAGGTCGTGGGGAAACAGAACTCTTTCCATAATTAATTAGAAACACTGTCCAGTGGAAAGCATTCGCATTCCCGTTTTCCTGTCCCTATCTCGAATAGGTCTTTATTCTTTCTTAACGAGCCAATTTCTAGAGACCTTATACCTAATATCTCATAGACTATTCCTGGCAAAAACTACTGTCGTAGTTGCCCCAGTACACACCACACGACACACACGCACACACACACACACACATATATATATAAATAAATATAAATATAAATATAAATATAAATAAATATATAAATATATAAATATATAAATATATAAATATATATATATATATATATATATATATATATATATATATATATATATATATATATATATATATATATATATATATATATATATATATATATATATATATATATATATATAAATATAAATAAATAAATATATATAAATAAATATAAATATAAATATAAATATAAATAAATATATAAATATATAAATATATAAATATATAAATATATACATTTCCTTATCAGTTTTACAGCAGCTCCCTTATTTATTTACTTACACTTTACTACAGTCATTGCTGCTACACTGTTTTCGTGTAGTGAATACTGTATTTTGTGCACTTCTGTATATTTCTTGTCCTTGTTGCCTATTTGTTACTGTGGCTGACGAAGGGTAAAACCCGAAACGTCCCGTGTTTCCTGTGTACCGTAAATTGTAAAACTAATTCAATACCGTTTTAGTTGTTAGTATAAATATATGTATCTACTCCCTGCTTCCTACGGAACCTGGGGCTACCTCTGGTATTTATGCCTTGTGGGAAAACCTGCACGAAGCAGTCACCAGTTCTTGCAATGGTGGTTCATGTGTCAAGTTATTTGATGTGATGAGGTTGCCAGCCCCCATGTGCAACTGTACATCCACAAGCATTTTATACATGTTAAAATGTAAAATATAAAATGATAACATGTACATATTACAACTTACCCAGATTATTGGGTGAATGACAGACCTGATGCACAAGAAATGTCATAATATTGTCGGGCAGCTGTTTAAGATGCCGTCTTCATGTGGTTAAGGTTTCTCCGCTATGTATACTCCAACTATTCACACTGTAGGCAGGTTCCGAGGACTTATGACTTCCGGTACTATAGGTGAGGTTTTATCCATTCTAATTTTAGAAGATGCTCCAGTACCATGCCCTGCCCGATACTGGAATCCTGATTCTATGCGTTATTCAGGCTGTCTGAGGTTTCTCCTTGACAAGATGGAAATGCAGTGCGTAAGTCTTAAAATGCTCTAGGTTATAAGCGAAATTTTCGCTCCCACGCACATGTTTCTCCGTTGGGGAAAATTCCATAATTGAAGCAGTTTAGTCCAGCATTCCAATCCAAACCAACCACAATTAAGTGTCTGATTTTGGAAGATTACTAAACATTACAACAGTGACAACCTAAGATATTCCCCTTACATCTTATTTTCTCGTAGTTGTTTAACACAACAAAGTCATCTATCGGAAGTGTTATATCATTTGTCATATTCCACTCTTTTCCATCTGGTCATGTCTGCAAAGTTAACACGATATCTTCACATACCATCTGTTGTCCAGTAGGAAAACACGAGGCAAAATGATTTTGTCGCTATTTCCGCGAGTCATGTCCCCAAATCATACTTACGTTATATACATTCCCCGACACAAGTCTAGGTTTTCGCCCGATCCTGTCTGGTGTAAAAAAGAGTACACTGTTTGTCGTAATTTTTTTTTGATAAGATAGGTCTGAGATATGTATGGTCCTGTCCGAGCAAAGGTGATAGTGGTAACTATGTGGGAGTAAGGTGTAAGAAATAGTTTTCTTTTTCACTAGGTGATAGTGTAAGAGAAGAGCAGTCTCTGGATTGAGTAATTTCTCTACTCCAGCCTATCTTTATTCATTCATTCATAACCCTCCACTCCCAGCCTATCTTTATGACTATATTTAAATCAGACGCACTTTCTCTCCTTGTACAAAATACAAGTTACACTGCACCCACATACACACAATTCTGTGACAAATACGCACAAACGTGAAAACAAACTATGGATAACATATATATGGGCAGGGGTTGACCAACACTATAACTTAAGGTTTATTAAGTTTATTATCACTAGAAAATCACAACATCAAGCATATACATCAATAAATCATGGTTTACAGACAAAATGAAAATTAACCCAATAGGCCCTCCCCTCTTGTAAAGAAAAACCAAAGAAGATCCCAACAGAGGTAATTAACCCAAAAGATCAAAAGTTAACAGGGAGGTAGGGAATAGTCAGGACGGGAAAAGAACAAGTCCCTAATTTAATCTACCCCGTGAATACTCAGATTAGTGAGAAAAAAAAGAAGATTAGTATACTGATGGTAACAAAAGAAAATAAGTTTCTCTCTTTCTGTTCATTCACTTCACTCATACAGTGGCCACACTCATATTCGCTTACCCAATAGTTGTCGCAGATATTTCATGGAAAAAAGGTACTAAGACTATACAGAGTCAGATTCTTTGCCAATTTCAGCTCCAGACTATCCTGGTTGCTGACAGCTAATTTCAGGTAGTCGCTGAAGTTGATGTGTTAATTATATTCCTGGATAATTCTATTATCACTGCAGTTAGTTGGTTTGGATAAGTCTTCTATGTGGTGGTCACCGTCATAGGAATAAATATAGGTATATTGTTCCGGTGTCTTCTAGCCTCAGGTGGCTAAGACACTCTGTGACGTGATGAAAAAAAAATTAAAGGAAAATAATCATCGGCTGGTCTCTGAGATGATGGCCGAGTATGAACAGTGAGTTCTCTTGAGTGTAATCCCGTGACAAAAACTACTGTCATCTGTCAGGTAAATAAGTATATAAATTCTGCCACAGCAGGCTGATAATATTTATATGAAAAATATTCTGGTAATGTCCCGTTCCAGTTATTATAATAATTATTGTTTGTTTTCTTGTTTGGCCTCTTTCGTGAATGAAGAAGGTGGACCGCACAGGGTCACAACACGAAGATTCGACAATAATAATCTCTGGATGCTTATAAGAACATAAGACCATAAGACCGCTAGATCGCAGGGTTATGATCAGCCTAGATTTAAGGAAGAAAGGCAAATATTTAACCATAATCAATATCATATCCTAACACGCGTTAAGGTAAGACCTCTTTAACCACTCCGTTATTAAATTAGATTTTAAACCACAAGTGTCTAGCTTATCTTATCGCTTTTAACACGAGATATAAACTCGTCATTTTGTCGTGGAACATTCTAAATCCACATAAATACACTGACAGAGTAGACCATTTAAACTTATATAGTTAGATGCAGTAGAATTTGCTGATAACGAATATAGTAAGTGTTGCACCATTAGTTAAAGAATAAACAACTTATAGCCAAAATAAAGTAGTGGTATAGTATTGACAACACTTGGTCATGGTTGCTCCATTTGGCATGGTAGATAAGACTTTTAAAATGAATGGAGGCCACACTGTTAGAATCGATTTGATTGGTTACCATTTTATGAAAGACTAACTACGATTAGTCGAGAAAAAGTACTAGTGGGTTGCTAATAGAGACACGATAGGAAAGCTGCTTTTAATTTCAAATACTTTGTAAACATAGGGCCTTATTGGTTAGAACTCCCGATATTGGCAAAAAGAGCGTCAGTTCACTGCCACATTCAAATATTTCTTCATTGGAGAAACTTATGCGTTGAAAGCCAGTGCAATTATTCTTTGAAAGCCTGGAACGACAGCAGATCGAGAGTGTGCCATATTGGTCTTGCTATTCAACGTAATTTGTTCTCAGATTTCTTAATTGTGGGACAGTGGTCCTCAAACTGTTAGAGCAGCACCTGGTCAGATTATCGTACAATCCGGAGGCAGAGAATATATGCCTGGGACAAGAGAACGACCAGAGTGATGAAATCCAGAGTATGCTGACCTTACGAGCATAGGAGTCTGTTCCTGTCAGCCATCTCAAAGTTAAGAGGTGTAAACAGTGACGCTCAGTCTTATGACCCCTCTTAGAATTGAAAATCAAAGAACATAAAGCCAGAGAGACACGACAGTGTTTCCTTGATAGGAAAGTGAAAGTGTA
Source organism: Oreohelix idahoensis (assembly GCA_024509875.1). Classification (NCBI taxonomy): domain Eukaryota; kingdom Metazoa; phylum Mollusca; class Gastropoda; order Stylommatophora; family Oreohelicidae; genus Oreohelix; species Oreohelix idahoensis. The sequence goes on from JAMPIV010013326.1 coordinate 28,557, forward strand.
GAGCTTATTTCCATCAAAGACAGACTAGAAATGTGATGAGGAGCAACAACCACATAGCTTGAACATCCAGTATTTCCGCAAAGACTACAACACACACAGCGATTACATGACACAGTTGTTAATTTTAACATACCCTTTGTATAATGTGTAAATATTTCATATAATTATAGTGATTGGGATTCCTGATTCCTTTGACATTGGATCAGGATATCTTTTTTATAAATACATAATACATAAATTTGAAAAGTTAACACTCGACTTACTTAAGGTCCCTCTTAAAGTTGTTGAGGTTTGTGAGAGGTTTGGTGTTATAAGTGTTGTGGGTCTTACCATAGGTGTTTAGCTGGCTGTTAATTATTGTGTACTCTCATTACATCACTATCATACCCTAGACATAACACGCAGTCATTATACAAATCCAGAATAAGTCTGACTGAGGTTGACATATGTGGTAGCAAAGAAGGCTATGTAATAAATCACAATATTAAATAGATACATAGACCTTCACAGCTGATCTCAGTCAGTACACTAAGTCCCCTATAAAGATATATATTATCCCCATTCACCACACATTTATAAAATTACACATAATGAATATGAATAAATTGTATTCCGTTAATAATCAATCGCCTAGCGTCTATTAATTAAGTAAAGCATCTCTTACTGGGGAATAGCGAGTAATTAAATTTACGTTACAGCTAAAATAATTAGCTATATGTTATTTAATACGCTATTCAATTAACACAGAAAATCCCAGTGAAATGTAATGAAAAACTTAACACACAAGAAAACGTAAAATGCTAATATATATATTTACCGCAACACAGAAACATGAAACTATCTCCACGTATCTACGTAATTCACTATGTAAAATGGCTCTGAGATAGCGAGCTATATATTTCTCAAATATTTCTAAAGCGACTAATAACTGAGTTTTGAGTAGATGGGCATATATATTGAAATAGCGCAATCTCGCTGGCCGATGACGAAATTCACGCCTTGCTTACTCAGGGAGGTTTCAGTGGGGATTTCTTCCCAGATAAAGGATTTCTTCGTTCGCTTTGTTACCCAGTGAATCTACATTAAAACTTCTGCTCTCAGCGATCGTCGCTCTTTCTTAGGGAACTTCAAAAGCCATTGCCTCGTCCGTGTTTCAGGGACCGTACGCTGTCATGATGTTGTAATTTTGACAGCTCTTCGTTCATCGAGCTTTAGAACTTCCACAAGTTTTAGGCTTGACCGCTCATGAGATGTTATCCTTTGATTGTGGGCAGTCAACGTTTAAACAGGTGCGACTAACAAAAATGTGGTCGGATTAGCAAGTATAATTGTTTTGGAGATAACGAATGTCTACTCGGGCGGGCATGACTTACGGAAAAAACAAAAACAACTTCCAAGTTTATCTTGATTTTAATAGTCTGGACATCGGACATATCACGTAATAATTTCCAGTAAGGTCTCTTAACAATCTTGACGTATTAGGGGAGGCGACATGACATAATGGTCTTCGGTGATGCCAATAACAATTAGCTGCACTACCTTATATGTTAATGCCAGTAATTATCATGATGATGGGTAGTGGAAAATTTTACCGGAAATAAGATGCTTTATCTTGCGATTGGTTTTTAATTGAAAATGAATTATCCTAGAACGGTTATGGGCTTTAAGGACAATCAACTAGCGACATTAACTTTCGCGTAGGCGCGTTTCTTGCTACAAGACCTGAGTGCTTGAAGATTCGTCACTCATATTCTTTTCTTTCCAGACTCCGTTATTAAGAGATAGAAGATTTACTACGGAGTGTCAGAAGCTAACTTACTTTTTCGGTGAAACTAAAGGTGCCAAAAATCAATATAGCTTTTAACCCCGACACATATAATTCTTCCCCTGTGTTAAAAGCTGGAAGTTGTAACATCAATCAATCAATACCCTTTAGCACCCCAAGGAGCATAGGCCTTCAACAAACACATGCCAAGTCCTCTTCTCCCCTGCCATCCGCTCAAGCTCTTTCCATGTGTGGTAGAGTGGGCGAGGGATGATGATGTTGTTATGATATGTGATCACTTTCTTGCACACTCGCACCAGACCCGTACAAAAATAAAACTCTGATTCTAAGGCAGGAGCTGTATTTATTTATACGAGGGGGCTTCAAATGAAAACCTTAAATTTGGGGTAGAAATTCGAAACACCGTGCCATTGTCATGTAAGTTGGCAGTATTGTTGCTAAGGACGTCAAGAGTGTCCTGCAGGTGGCATCATGGTGCAGACGAACTCTGTGACGTCACAGTAGGAGTTTAAAGATGGCCGCCCCACAAGTGACAAGCACTCAAAGAGGACCAGCGTTCTGTTATCCGTTTTTTGAACAGCGAAGGGATGAAACCTGTAGAAATTCGTCGGCGAATGAAGGTCCAGTACGGTGATACATGCCTGTCACTCCAGCAAGTGTACGAGTGGAGTAGGAAATTCCGACACGGCGTGAGTTCTGTGACAGACTGTTCTCGACCGGGTCAGGCACACCGAGTAGTGACCCCAGATTCAATTGCAGCAGTTGGACGCACCGTGATGGAAAATCGCTGAGTGACTGTGAATGCAATAGTGGCACTTCTGGATATCAGTCAAGTTCAGCACACCATATCATCCATGATGTGCTCCAGTTCCACAAAGTCTCTGCAAGGTGGGTGCCACTGCAGCTTACTTCACAATTGAAACAACGACGTGTTGATGCCTGTCAAGAACTTTTGCGGCGCTTTGAAGCAGAAGGTGATGGTTTCCTAGCGAGAATTGTTACTGGAGATGAAACCTGGGTTCACTACCACCAGCCGGAACCGAAGAGAGCGAGCAAGGAATGGTGCCATACCTCCTCACCGAAACCGAAGAAGCTCCGCACGCAGCCATCTGCAGAGAAGGTTATGCTGACTCTCTTTTGGGACGAACGAGGCGTTATTTTGGAGCACTACATGCCCAAGGGGGAACACTGTCACGTATACAGATCTTCTCAGGAATCATCTTCGACCCGCAATCAAATCCAAACGATGTGGACTTCTGAGTAAAGGTGTATTGTTGCAACATGACAATGCTCGGCCCCATACTGCCCGTGCAACGGTTGCAACCATCGAGGAACTACACTTCGAGTGTCTTCCATATCCGCCTTACTCGCCAAACCCAGCCCCAAGTGATTACCACGTCTTTGAACCACTCAAAGAGACTATAGGACAGACTTTCAGGTCCGATGAAAAGGTTCTAAGTGTAAAAAGCAGGTGGTGCATGAGTGGCTTCACACGCGACCAAAATAATAATTTTTTAGAGGAATACATGCCCTTTGTAGGCGCTGGGGGACTTGTATAGAACGCAATGGTGACTACATCGAAAAATAATTCGGTTCTGTGTCACGTTTTATTAATAAATCTAGAAAAAAAACTATTTAAGGTTTTCATTTGAAGCCCCCTCATACAACCCTCTCAGCGACAAACGAACGCTAAACAATCACCAAACAAACACCCAGCCAGTGCTCAATTGCTAACCTGAAACGCAAACAAAGCACCGATTAGTTAAAATCATAATAGTTAAATAATGAGAAACACCATGATCTCACCTGTCAAACAACCCGTTCTTCCACGCCACCTGAAACATTCAACTATCACACACACACACTCATACAGGTCGTCTAATGAGACTAGTATGGTGTTGTGCATGAGGCTGGCAATCTCACCATGTAACACAAATTGCTTCCGAAACCACTAACGCAAGAGCATTTCAATGCTTTGTGCGGGGCTTCATGTGGAGGCCAGTCACACTGGTGACCACATGCTCCATAAGGAGGCCAGCCACACTGGTGGCCCCATGCTCCATAAGGAGCGAGAAGAGATATAATTTATTCCCATGTGAACCCACGTGCTCTCATAAACTATCCTACACATAAAAATAATTAAATAATACTAAAATGGGCATAAAACAGAATTAAACAATATGTACAACCAATACTCTGATTAATGATAATAAACTACCACCTCGCAATTGATCCATATTAATATTCGTTCCTGCACTCTGAAGCATGACATACATGCCGACTGATGAGATTGGGAATCTCATCATATGAAACACATTGTTACAGAAACCAACTACTGCCATAGCATATAAATGCTTCGTGCAGGCTTCTGTTGGACCCAGCCGCACTGGTGTCTCCATGCTCCGCAAGGAGCAAACAGAGAAACACTTGTGCCTCAAGCTAATGTCTCAAAGGGCCGTACGCACAAATGGTGGCATTACGCCCACAAGAAATATAAATGAGTAAAACTAGATGCATTCCCTCAAAGGGAATTTAACACCAAAACTATGCACACAACCAGATATAACTATTCTCACCTCAAAGTAACCCACTAAACATATACAGTGGAATAATAATCAATTATCATGAAATACACTAACTTGCCTTTACATCAAAGAATAAAATAAAATTACTCTTGAACTAACAAAGATAGCAAATGTTATAATTAGCTCACTGCGGTCCCAAATAATAAATAGCTGAACATCATTAGGCCTATCACCTCAACACGTGGTAACTAAAAATGTCCATGCCGCTTCACAGACGCCATCTTTATGTACATCAACACGTGGCTCCCGGCTGCCATCTTGCCATAAAGTTAATACTATCTAAATTTCAGTAATAGATCCCTTTTCTGCCCGGTCTCATGAATGAAATAAGTTTCTACTATATTCCTACCTCAGTGAACTGGATTTGCTAACACGACCAATAAAACCTTTTCACATTCCTTGCACGACTCTATAACCTTAAAACTAATTATAATGTCCTAAAAGAAATCTCCTTAGGAAACACAGATTTATCTATTTTATCAAGCCCTAGAACTTGGCCACGCTGAATACTAATAATAAAAATACATAACACTAATGCTAATCTCTACAAAATACGCTAACAATTATAGTTCACGTCCTCTGGTTTCTTTGTCCATCAGACTTCTACCGGCAGTGCGTATCTCGTCGCTTGTTCTCTCTAGGCTGCTCTTGCGAAAATGATCTTTCGCTTTTGTTTGTTTGGTTTGGTTTTTGCCTTCTTGTGGCGAGGCGCGTTCCGTTCAACCTATTTGGTTATATCAGAGCGCATATGCGATTCAAAAATAAGTGAACTCTGTTAACTGAAGTGATGTGTTGATAAACTCTAAGCCCTGAAATGGACTACTAGCATCTATCAGCTAGCATGAAAAAGCCCTGAAAAGGACTGCTAACCCGGTCAGCATTGATAGATACTAAGTCCTGAAAAGGACTAACATTATCCATATGCTAGTATAAAGCCATGAAAAGGACTTGCCCTAATAAGGATTCACCAGCTACGCCAACACTGCCGTACTTCTCAGTGTCCAGCGAAACACCGGTTGTGTGTAAACTCTTGTGCAATCCAACAAGATTGTTAGCCCGGTCAGCGTCGATAGATGCTAAGTCCTGAAAACGACTAACATTATCCATCTGCTAGCATGAAGCCCTGAGAAGGCCTTGCCCTGAAAAGGACTCGCCTGCTACACCAACGCTGGACCACGACTCATTGGAGCTCCAAATGGTAGGTGATTTGTGAGAAAAAGAGGATCTTTTGCTGGCCCGCGCTCTCTTTATATAGGCCGTGTGACCAAATCACGCATGGCGTAGTGCGCGCGCGTTGTAATTGAGTCACGAAAGTAACTCAGGCGATAGTTGCTCTTGAAGAAGCGAAAACACAAACATTTCTGGGCTTGAAGAAGCGAAAACACAAATATTTCTGGGCTTTATTATGGCCCAGTCACACATGTTTTCCTCATCATTTTCACCTCTTTCACGCGCCTCCTTTCCAGAGGACCTTCTTCTGTCTTGGGCGGCTGAGTTGATTTATATTCTGTATTTGACTTGTCCATGTTTGTAGAAAAATTTTTTTACGGGATGGGGTAACCAGCCCCATGCCAAACCCTCCTTAGTCGCTTTTACGACATGCATGGTAGGGTACAGTAATACTATTCTTTGCTCCCCTTTCGGGCCCGGTAACACACGCGTGAAATTGTAACATAGCAATTAGTATTAACTCGCGGCGCAAAGACTGCGTCTTCATAGTTGCAGTACACTGTTGAACATTTATGTGCATAATCACGTAATAATTTTCCTCGAATTTCGGTCAATTTTTCACTAGTGCAGATCACGGGAGACAACACGCGACAGTATGTAATGTCCTTACTCTGTTGTAATCGGCCTCGCTGAGCGGAACCACAATTAAAGAGATAATCCTGCCATGAGTGGCTAAGCCCTAAAAAGTGGGTGTTTTCTGGAAGTGTACGCCCGACAAAAAAAAAAAGATAATGTCGGCTAATAATGACGTAGATGAAGGTAGCAAAAGATGGACAGGCAAAATGAATAAACCAATAGATGAGGTTCTGTCACATAGAGAATAGTCGCAACTGGCCCGTGTAATTATCGGGGGCTTTTTGACAAGACAACGAAAGAATAGGACTTTTGCTCCCTCAGACATGTCGTAACAGGCAAACAAACTACTATGAGGTCGTGTATGGGACTGATAACATCATCGTGTCTAACAAATTGTTACAGAAACTACCGCCACAAGAGAACATGGCTGCTGTGATGGTTTCTTGCTGGGGGAAAGTTGTATTGGTGGTTCCTTGCTTCATAGCGAGCGAGAATATAAATGAATAAATATTCAGTCCTTGCAACAGCGATCATAGTCACTGTACTTGCATGACGGATCGCAACCTAGCAACGAGAAGATCAGGTTAGCCATATTGTCATATCTACATAATCGATATTCGTTGCAGGAAAAAAAAAACCTCCTTGAGTCATTTATTGGGAATATTAACAATTCGCAAGACTGTTGGTTACAAACAAACGTTCATTAAACCGTTGGTTGGAAGTAAATATTCATAATACTAATATTTAAAGATAACCATCTAGTAGATTCTCGTGCACTTTGTGCATCATGACAACAGAATCCATCAAGCTTAAAAAAAACAGCATTTTACGAAGTTACAAATATACAAATAAATCCTTGTCACTGAACACAGAAATCAGCGCGCCCTCTGTGCCATCTGTCAAAATACAACATATTTTCTCGTTGGCACTAAACAGTGCAAATGTACGGCATACGACCGGTTGTTCCAACTTGTAGAAACTTCAAACCATAAAATTTACTAAAAAATACGTCAGAGGAGATATTTCTGGCTACTACATACCTATATGTCAGAGGATGTTCAGTTTTAATAGTTTGGGTACCTTGACATGTTGGCATAGAGTGAAATGAGAATATAGATAAAGAAGCCAAGAAAGGTAGATCTGATAAAAATCTAATAAATGTAGGAAAAGTAAATTAGAGATGAAAAGCTAATTAATAACAGATGTATGGACAGCAGACGTATTAAAATCTGAAAGGAAGACATGCATATAAGATGTTCAAGGCTCCAACAAGAAAATGTCAGACACCTAGGGAGTTGAAAATTCCCAGTAATAAGAAACTTCTCAGACTACAGCTGGAAAAAGCTATTTCAGAATAGAAGAACCTTACTGTGCAGAAGACAATAATATAGAAGATATCTTGTTAAAATTAAGAGCTATGAAAAAATGAGAATCCTAATATTAGATTATTTGCAGGCTTAAAATGTATGGCTTATGACAAATAAAAGTCAATTAAGTATCAAACTAAACACCCCAGACATTTACATCCCGCTCTCTGTTTCTTATTTTTGTTTGGCTTTTATTGTTTGCCTGATCTTTTTGTGCGTGTGTTTTTGTATTTGTTTGTTTAATTATTTAATTTAACTAGCAATAACCCGTCAATAATGACGGAAGTAAATCAAAAACTGTGATATATTTTTTAAATATTTTAAAATTCAATATAAAAGTTATTTGATGACAACATTTTTTTTGTGAAAGTGTGTGGATTTGTTGCAAAGAATGTTCCCTGATAAATAGTGTTTTTAACAAAAACTTTCAAGTTTTCATGATTTGTTCCTCGGGTGAGTGCCTCTAGGCCGTGTCCGAAAACAGGTTCTTCTTCTTCGTTCGTCCTGAAAAGGACGTTGGTTGCGTTGTGTCCGTTTACAGCGAAGCTGCGATATTTGCGCCTTTTGGCCGACACATCCGATTTCACCACGGTATTTTTTAGGACCGGTTTGCCTTCCCTCTTTGATCCCTACTCTCTCAGCCAGACTGCAGTGATGCAGCCTGTTTCCAGGACCACCACTTGGAGGTGGAGTAGGGTCTTGGTCAGCTCTGGTTCGCTGACCCTGACGCAATCAGTCAAGCTTTGGGTTGCTTACTGCATTCCTCACTTTTGATGCGTCTTAGGAACTGACAACAGGTTCAGGATGGAAAACTCCTACGTGATCAAAAGATTGTCCTTGCGACTTATTGATTGTCATTGCAAATGCTAAAATCACTGGGAATTGACCACGTCGCATCCTAAATGGCAAACTGCGCTCGCTCGGTTCTAAGCCAATGCGAGGAATTAAGACTCGTTCTCCCTTATTACTGCCAGTGATAATTTCTGTATCAATGGAATTCCAATGCAAGACTTTTATGACCAAACGAGTGCCATTCAATAGTCCGTTTTTTGCGTTCAGATTTCGCAATAGCATGATACATGCAGCAACCTTCAATTTCTGCAAATGCGGTGGCATTCCTGATGGGCACTGCTCGTTAAGGAACTCGGTTGGGAAATCCAGTGCGTCGTTGGGATCATCGGAAATCATGGTATCTATGCTCCAATAAACCGTTTCATTTCCAGCGAGTAGCTCCAACAATAAGTCTGCAATACTTTAAATTAAAATTTTGTCTTGAAGAAACAATAAAAAACTTACATTTTAAGGTTATTTTTAATAAATGATGAGTTAAATCAGTTTCCGGAATGAAACTGGGTTCTACAAACAAAAACTTACGTTTTATTCATATATCACTGTCACTCACTTTGTAATGCACAATTCACCGACTTTTCTTCGTTGAGCGTTACTATTTTCGAGAGAGTACATATACTACTGGACAAAAGTTTAAGGGCCGCCATTCAGTTTAGACAAGGTTTATATAATTCTTCGTGAGCAGGGTCGATTTTCCAAATGTCCGGTAGCTTGAAATCTCTCAAGAAGTCTCTGAATGGTAGAGTGGGACACTGCTAAACGTCTTGCAACATGATGAACAGATTGACCATCCTGAATCCAGGCCATGGCTCGACCACGGTCTACAGTGCTGAGACTTCTCCTTGGTGGCATGGCTAATGCAGTGATAATTTCGACCACTTGTCATACTGATTTATTGCATACCAACGGTGAACACTCTTTACCGATGATCATTTTCCACGTGCATTCAAATTCAACTCACTTTTTCACCTTTTGAACTAGTGGGGGCGTGTTGCAAAAACCACGAGTTTTTGCAGCAACAATGGCAACTTTTTTCACGTGCGGGTTAAAGTGACCCAGTTTTTGGACATTTAAAAAAAATTAACCAAGTGCACACAGAAATGTATACACATTTCTCTGAGCTCAGTTTTAATGACATTTTCAATTGTCTTTACAGTTTGCTGTAGTGGTTTTTGATGTTATTGAATGGTTGTTATGTTACCTAGTGTACTGGATGAGGTCAGCTGTGAAGGCTCCTGAGATAAAAGTTTATGTGAGTTACAGAAGGCCTTTCTGCTACCACTTACGACCTCAAACAGACCTATTCTACTATAATGAATGTTAGCTACGTTAAAAGTCTAGGGTACTGAAATGTAATGTGTAGGTAATAAAATACACAGACACACCCATGTAAATAATAAGTCTAATACTAATAATAAACTCTATGATAAACTGAACTAACACTGGCTGTTATAGTTTAAGTTTGAAAATTTTTTTAATTTATTAGTCCTGAACCAATTGTTTCTTTTGGTCAGAACATATGAAACAATATGTATTTATCAATAAAGTGCATATATATATTGCATAATCAAATGAAATTTTTGTACATAGGTATATTATTACATTTGGTTAATATTAATAATATCTACAATGTCTTGGGAAAAACTAGCACTGGATGTTTAGTTGGGGTGGCGTCATCATGCCCAATCTATGATTATAAAGTTCCTTGTCCTTGACATATGGACTGATATTAGTGTTTATATAACAAGATTTTATTTCTTTATTGATGGTGGCCACAGTTGATGAATCTACAGCAGGCCAGGTTTGCACTTAACTGGCCTGTGACGATGTAGTACAGAATTCTTGTGGCCTCAGTAGCTGGAGTAAAATGTTAGGCTGCACAGGCATCCGCTCTTGTACTTCTACAAAAGCATCTGGCACAAGCGTAGTGCCAGATCAGAAACTCTGAAACCAAAATTTGTGCCATGTGTCAACACTCTGTTTACTGCGCCACTCTTACACACAACACAGCAAAACAACATTACACAGATTGGGTCAGATCTCTCTGACCAACTTAGCACATCTCACCCAGTTGTTTTCAAATAGTACCAGTTTCCAAAGACTGCATTGCATCCGAAATATGTTCAATAGTTTCCTCCTCCATTCAATAAGGTGGGTGATATGTTCCCACTGATCTCAATTATAGATCCGCCTTCCATAGTCTTAGATAGGTTTTCATATATTATTTGGTTGTCTCTAGGCCCTGGACTGCTGCTGGGGACCTAGAGTAAGCACTCACTTGTCGTAATCATTTTTCATGATATGGCAGTATCAATCACTCAAAATATTAAAATAAACAAGATAAATGCTTTTTCCCTTACCACAATTCAGAATTGAGAACACAGTTACGTAGTACTAGCAAAACTCAGCTGAGCTGCTGGCTAGATTAGGGCGTCCCACTGATTTTTATTTAATAATTCCTGGAAATCACCTCTAGCAGTATCGAACTGTGTCAATGGACAGTCTTCTATAAAAATGGCACAAGTGAGCGTCTGTCTTTCAGTACTATAAAAACTTTTGTCCAATCAACGGACTTCCCCTCTAACTTTTCAAATATTCAAAATATAAATGTCCAATTTCAGTCCAGTCTCAGTCTATTATGTAGTATTTTTCTGTCGGTCTGTCCGTCTCAACTTGGCTTTTCCCAAAATACACTTGTTTTTGGACGAAACTACACAAAAAAAAATTACACAAACCTGCCCCACTTACTTATACGATTTCTATGCTAAGTTATTTTTAGCTACTATCCTCCGACTTTGCCCCTAGTTCATTGCAGTTTAATTTTTGCATTTTTAGGCTCAAGGACGCCAAAATGTAACTTTAGTGAAAATATGCACAAAAAACTGTTCGCTAGTCTGTATGGAACAATACGGTCTTTCGTCAATATCTTCCGTGTTATCTGTCCGTCTGTGTAATTAAAAGTATATTATTTCTCTGCTCAAGATGGGCTATCAAACTAGCTAGGTTTTATTTTCATAACTTTATTATTAAAGAAAACCCTACTTTTCTCAAGGTTAGTTTTGAATTTTGTTTTTTGAACCTTCGGGTATGGCATTTGCCGCTATATTCAAATTAAAACGACCAATTACGGTAAAACGTCTAAGATACGTCTGTTTCGAATAAGAGCTAAGGTCGTTTTTTGTCCATTTCTTTACATTGTGTCAACTAGGGGCGTAATTTTTTCCTTTAAACTACAAATTGCGTCTTTTGCATTTTAGATTCAAACACGTGTTCAGACCGTCATAATTTTTTTCTTTTATCTCCGTTTCTACCCCGTCTAAAAGGATATGTCGTTTGTCTGCATGTTCCAACTAGTTAGTTTTAATGGCGGTAGAAAGCGCTGGCGTAGGTGAAGAAGCCTCGGCATGTCTTGCCTATATTTTTATCCCTACGTGTTATTTTACCCGTTATCTTTATAATTGGAGATATTTTAACGTTGTATCACTGTATTTTTCACCACACATGCCAATCAATTATATAAACAATATCTAAACTGAATGGTGGCCCTTAACTTTTGTTCAGTAGTATATAAGGGAAACAATACAATTAATGTCTAACTTTCAATCACAGTTGCATCCCTTAGATGTGACTGACGTACAAACGGCGAGAGTTATGGAGTTTGATTATTCGTTTTTTTACATGCACACAAATTTAGTAATTTTGATTGCCCTATTTACAATGATTGGACAGGAGATGTGATGCCACTTTCACGTATCGGCAGTTGATCTTATTATTTGAAATTGAAAACAATATATAACCCATCAGAGGTTGAACGGGATATTTCTCATCTTGATGAAACCAAAAAAAAAAAAAAACCGAATAATTTAATAAATTCTGCTCGGCCAATAATCCAAGACGGAAGAAGGTCATCTGTTACAGTGGTTAATGAGGCAGCTTAGAAAAAGCCAACAGGAGTCTGTGCTGATGAAACCTTGAATGGATGGCACAGCCCAGAAGTTTGGTATCAGCTTTTTGAAGGACTTTGCTCCTTATGGAGCAGAACGGTAAGGATTATGATGATAATGATGAGGATGATGATAGTATGTGTCACGGGTTGCCTCCCCTTTGCTCTGAAGTGATGGTCCAGCAACGGCCAAAACCTAGAGTATCTAATGTGGGTCTTCAAAGGTATCTACCTTCGCACAAGATTACTCTTGGCTGAGATGCAGATAGAAGGATGATGATGCTTCTACCTTGAGGCAGTGTTCACAAGATATTCAGAAATCAAGAACAATGCTGAATGTGTCTTAGCACAGTTAACTTATTACCTGCCCAACAACTTTTATGAAGAGATACATTGTATGATTTAGCTCGTTCAAGCCCCCAACTGATTTAATTCAGTGAAATCTTAATTTAGTTGCTCTGTTTTAAGTGTATTTAAGGTGACTGTACGGGTGCAGTACACTCCAAAGGATTAAATCAACTATAAATTTGTATATATAGAAACAACAAATTTAATAATCAATTATATTTAACAGTGTAAAATGAATAATTGTCTTTAAAAAAGGTAATTATCACATGGTGATGTTATGGATATTGAGGGAATTGTCTGAAGGTTCTCTTCGCAGCTTTTAAGTTTGTACTTAGCTGCCAGTAAGTTTGTTAGTTTCTGCTTACTTACTTACTTAGTCGTTCCCCTTCTACCGTGAGGTGTAGAGGTTTGGAAGAGAGAGCGCCAGACCATTCTATCAGCTTCTGAAGCAAGTCCATCTACAAAAACACCGACAAGGTGCTTGTCCATATCGGCGGAAGGAACCGATTCATCCAGGAAAGTATCCTCTGACAGATTTAGCAAACGATCAGCAAAAAACTGAACTGACTCATTTCGATCTTGCCGAATGCGCATGGATACACGAATGAAGTTACATTTCAAACGCAAAGATCCCAAGTCCATTAATGAGGCCATCCAGCTGGCTGTCACTGAGGATAATGTTAAGCGTCGATTTCATCAACGATTAGGTCGGGATCCACATCTAGACGCGCCTCGGGATGAGGAACCTATGGACATTTCGCACCTGCGCCGTTCCTGGCATCCTTCTACAGGTCAGCCTCAACCTCAACACTTTGATCTTCTGTCAGGGCCTTCTTATCACCAACAGCACCTCTCAACTCAACATCAGTCTAGACAACGTCATTCAAGTCGACCACAACACTAAGAGTCTCCAATACATAATGTGTCCACACTGACTTGTTTTAAATGTACTAGACCAGGCCATATTGCTCATGATTGCCCCCAACGCAAGTCACATTATAACCAACATATTTAATGGTCAAATTCTCCAACCAGACCCTCACAACTGGGTACTTGTCCATCCTTCAACCGCCGTCCTTCTCACCCTCCTTCTGTAATGAGCCAGGAAACCCCTATGTCGCCCGTTAGTCAGGGCCGTTACGGGTGACTCTGCTCTTTACCAGGATGGATGGAGTAGGTCCTTCCAGTCTTTTTCTCCGGATCCACAGTCTCAGTCTTTTTGTTCTTCTCCGGCTATTAACGTTTTACGAGTTGAATCCGATCCTTCTTCCTGTCTTATCTCTGTAGGGAACTTGAGTTTTCGTGCTCTTGTTTATACAGGGGCTACAGTCAGTCTCATTCGTGAGCAACTGTTTAAGCGCCTTCGCAAGCATGCTCATTTTCATCGTACCTCTACCCACATGGCTTCCGTTACAGGTCAGCCTTTACAGTCTATTGGTACTGCTGTCCTCCATTTCAAAATCGGTTCCCAAGTTCTGAAAAACGCTTTTCTTGTTACTCGGGGCATGACACGGAATCCTCTTATTGGTCGTCATTTTCTTCATAACCACCGAGCACGTATCTACTTTGATCTCAAGCAGAAACGTATCAATAATGAATACATCCCTCTTCAGGATGCTATTCGATGGCATTGCTACTGTTTTAGCTACCCGAGACTTCCCCCTCATGCTTCTTAACTCTTCTGGGAAATCCACTACTATCAAGCGGGGTACTGTTGTTGCCAAACTTGCTTCTTCTTCCTTTAGATCGAGTGTTTCCATCCAAATCTGACTCCTCCGCCTCAAGCTCCTCCAAATACAAATCCTCCGCCTTCAGCTTATCCGCCTCCTCTCTTCCCATTCAATGTCATGCGCATAGCAGCAGTACATGAGCGTCAGCCATTGTGTACATTCCCTCCTCATCGCCCTTGTCATCCCTTTCCTGCCTTTACCAACGCTCCTCGGCATTCCTATAAGTATGGACAACTTCACTCCTTACCTCCCCTACGCAGCCATTCGACACCCCCTATTCCTTCCACATCTTCCATTTCTGTTCGACTTTCTCAGCTCCTAGAGCAACTGAACACGGATTCACCATGTGAATCTCGAATTCGTCAGTTGGTTCAGAAACATCAGGACATTTTTGCTGTTTCTTATATGGAGCTAAAACGAACATCCACTGTTTCAATGGACATAAAGACGACAACGGAAGTTCCGGTCTCTCTTAAACCCTATCTCACTCCCTTGAAAAATCGGGAGATTTTTGAAAAGGCCATAACTGATATGCTAGAAGCCGGCATAATTGAACGTTCCCGGTCCTCTTGGTCTTCACCAATTGTGATCGTTTCCAAGAAAGATGGGTCCAACAGATTTTGTTGTGACTACCGGGCTCTTAATGCCATTACAAAAACCATCTCCTACCCTTTGCCTAGAGTAGATGATATTTTGGCCACAGTTGGCAAATCACAGTGGTTTACAACCCTAGATGCCCGTTCTGATTTTTGGTGTATTCCATTGACACCAGAAGCCAAAGAAAAGTCGTCATTCTGTACCCACATGGGGAGTTATAAATGGAATGTCATGCCATTTGGCCTAACGGCAGCCCTGCCACTTACATATCCCTTATGGACGAAGTATTGATAGGTATGCAGTTTTTTGCATTGGCATATATAGATGATATCCTCATCCATACTCCGGGTACCATTGAAGACCATCTTTCATATGTTGAGAAAGTTTTTACTTGCCTATGTACTCACAAAGTCATGCTTAAGTTGTCCAAATGTGTCTTTCTGCAGTCTGAAACAAGGTATTTAGGTTTCATTATTAACAAAGATGGCATTCGTCCGGACGACGCCAAAGTCCAGGCGATACGTGATATGCCACCACCGACCTCTATCCACCATGTTCGTGGTTTCGTAGGCAGCTGTTCATATTATAGAAAGCACATTGTAAATTTCTCCAGAGCTGCTGAGCCTCTTATCGCGCTAACAAAAAAGTATGCTCGCTTTCGTTGGTCCGATGCTTGCCAACAGGCCTTTGATTATTTGAAATCAGCTTTAACTACTATACCTCGATTGGCCCATCCTGATGTGCACCGTCCTATGATCCTTTTTACAGACGCCTCTAATCGTGCTATCGGAGCCTGCCTGGTCCAAGAAGACATTTCTAATTCTAGTCCTATCATTCCAAATGTACCACATGGAATGTCCATCGCATTTCTGTCTCATGCCCTTAGTCGTACTCAGCAAAAGTGGACTACTACTGAGAAAGAGGCATTTGCAATCCACTATGCGTTGCAAAAGTTGGATTTTTATCTCCGCGGCACTCACATTATTATCCGGTGTGACCACAAGCCGTTACTTACTTGGCTCTCTAAGACCTCTGAGCACCTCCTCAGACAGCTAATGCAGATCCTTGTGATCAACTCCAATCGTCCTCCTCCTATCTTCTCTCCTCCGGAAGATGAAGATTATATCTCTTCTGATGGCCCTCTCATGCTGATAAGGGTGGAATTAGGATGCCGTCAAATTACCACCTCTATCGACACCAGGTATTACAATGCAAGATGTGGGTGTCTTATCTGGTTTAGATTGTTGCGGTGTGTGTGTTGCAGTAGAACAGTTCAGGGTACACCACAGGCAACATGACGTGTAGAGTCATAAAAATGGTAACTTCGCTTTAGGTTTATACCATTTATTGCACGCCACAAAACAGTCATGATACTTATGTTATCATCGGCATAGAAAACGAATGCAGCATTCAAACTCATGTTAACTGACAGTCATGTAGAAGTCAATACTCAATAGTTGTATGGAAAACAAATATCATAGCGAAGCTTGATAAATAATACATATAACTTCTGCAACCGTGGTCAGCTGCAGATCCTTAATGTTCATAGACAATAATAATTATTCCTTCTTGATGCTAGCAGATCAGATGTATACAATACGTCCGTTTACTGTCTGCACGTGAGTAGCATACATGGATTACAGGTCAGCTCGACCTTTATAACCTTCCTAAGTCTAACCATCTGACTTGGACGTGATCTCTGATATAACGAATCCTGGAACACAGACAATAGTCTTGTTGGTCTAGAGCGACCCATAAAGAGAACTGGTCCAGGTATAAGGCTACCGGTGACTTAATCCTAGTCAAAGTACCTCTCCATTTTGAATCACACAGGCGAGCAAAAAGGCGACACAAAATGACGAACCTCTGATAATGCTAAGATGATAGCCTAAAGTTCGATACAAGAGGAATTACCTTATTTCGGAAAATCAACCATGAACATATGCCTCCAGGCAGGCTTGAATAATACGGGGAAATAGTCTAGTTAGCTAACTAACTCACAAAGACAATGTATTTCCCTCAGAGAATCACAAGACGCAGAGTGACAATCTCTGAGTCGCTGTTCACAATAAGACGATTCTAAGAACATTCGAGATAAAAGTCTTACACAGTCGCGCCTTTTATGGACATGAACAGAAGCGTTAAGAAAGGTTTCAAACATCTACAACAGTTGACTGATACTACCAAATAAGGAGATATGGTCACGCTTCGTTCAAGACATTATAGACCGAACGTGTCTCTATACAAGAGGAGGTAAACTCATAAAAAATAGCAGTATCCATATATCGGATTCTGTCCCTTTGACCATAAAATATATATAACATGCATTTCAGTCAAATAATGATCATACATACGAAAAACGATCATACAAAGACTTTGGAAAAAAGTAATTATTTGTGCGTAACACATGCCCTCCATTGACATGCCTTCTGCTCAGCCTCAAGATCCTGATCTTCTGAAGATCCGTCTTCAGTGGGACGCGACGCTAAGTCTGTTTCCAAATACACTATCCTCCCTGATACCGATATTCTTTATCGAGTTGATCCAAAAGAGAGGATCGCTTTTTGATTTGCCTTCCTCGTAGTCTCATTTCACGAATCCTTCACGAATTCCATTATTCCAACGGCCATATGGGTCGTGACAAGACGTATGACATAGTAACCAGACGTTATTATTGGTCTACCCTTTATAACGATGTAGCAGAATATGTGGCGGCTTGCAGAATCTGTAAGCGTCGCAATATGAGACCGCATCAGGTTCCCATTCAACTGATGTCTCAGTCTCATTTCCCCATGCAGACTGTTAGTGTAGACATTTCGGGTCCATACCCTGTCACGCAGTCCGGGAATTCTTACATACTCCACTTTGTAGACCAGTATTCGGTGTGGCCTGAGTGCTATCCTCTCAAGGACGCCTCCGCCGATAATGTCACTGATATTCTACTTTCTGAGTTCATACCACGCCATGGTTGTCCCCATACTATTATTGCAGACAATGGAAAGCAATTCACCGGCAAGACTCTCCATTCGACACTGGACGAGCTCCACATTTGCCACGTTACGACCAGCTTCTACCATCCCCAATCGAACGGTCGTAACGAGAGGATGCATTCCACTCTTAATGATATCCTTGGCAAATTCACCAATGGTAATTCCCAGTATTGGGACGTGTACTTACCCCAGGCACTTGAAGCATTGCGGGTAAATGTAAACGACACTACTGTTTTTCCGCCCTTCTACCTTCTCTATGGTAGAGAACCTAGTTTACCGATGGACAACCTTCTCACTCCACAAAGGAAATATTTCTGTGAAAATCCAATTGAGACCATCTTGCCGAACAAATATAATGCTCACCAGCTTGTCCACCGAAATGCTCTCAAAGCATTTCATAAACGACAGTGTCTACATTCCAAACGTTCACGTCTGCCCACATTTGCAATCGGAGACCTCGTGTATTTCCGCAAACACAAGCGTACTTCTAAATTGGACGATCATTGGATTGATGGATATAAGATCACACAGAAAACCTCTCCCGTCAACTTCGTGATTTGGCACGAAGAGTGTAACCACCGAACGAAGACTCACGCCTCTCAATTACGCCTAGATGTTCAACGTCCACTTACTGTCCCTACTTTCTTGTCCAGCCGTTCTGTTCGTAAGGCCACTCTTCAGCTTCCGCCTTCATCTTCTTCTTCTTCCTCTTCTTCATCACTCCTTGATGACTCTTCCCTTTCATCTCATCTTGATGATCCACCCTCCCCTTCTCCTCCTCCCGCCGCGATTGATCGTCAGCATCAATTTCGTGATTCTTCTACCTCGGAAGATGATGTTCCTATCCCTGAACTTGTTCATCATTTTCGGTCCCGTGATGTTTATCGTGCTTCGCTTCCTCCCGTTCCCTCTGGACCTCCCGCAGACTATCACTTGCCTCCCTCTAACTCTGTCCTCTCTGATGCTGTTCTTGCTCCCTCTATCACAGCTACCACCAACCATTCCTTGGTACCGCCTGCTCTTCCGCTCTCTGCCTATCCCTCGGCGCCTTCCGGTTTTTGCTCTCCAGTGGATTACGACTTAGAGTCCGCCACGGGCT
Source organism: Oreohelix idahoensis (assembly GCA_024509875.1). Taxonomy (NCBI): domain Eukaryota; kingdom Metazoa; phylum Mollusca; class Gastropoda; order Stylommatophora; family Oreohelicidae; genus Oreohelix; species Oreohelix idahoensis. Next base: position 47,657 of record JAMPIV010013326.1, read on the forward strand.
CTATCCCCAGCGCTATCGCTGAAGACATTATTTCCTCTCCTGTCCGCCATCCTCTCAAGCGGCATCTTTCTAATACCTCGGATGATTCTCTTCCCCACCCCAAATGGTTTCGTTTGCCACAAGAACATGTCCGTCCTTTATTTCCTCGTTCCAGACTCCCTGTACGCCAGTCTTTTAGTCCACAGCGAATGACTCAGTTGTTTCCTTCTACTCTGCGTAAGCCTTCCAAACTTTCAACACAACATCGTTCCCGTATTCCAGTTCGAACCCCTACAGTAAGTTGTCATCCTCCTCCACGTACCTTCCTCCGTCCTACAGTCCGTCCTCCTGCCCGTTCACCTCTCCGCACCTTTCCTCGTCCTTCCCGTCCTGTTCCATCCCCTCATGTCATCCACACTGTCTCCTCTCCTTATCAACGTCAATGTTATGATCCAAGATTATCATCCCGACAGGTTGCGAAAATTGAAATGCTTAAAATTATATCCCAGTCGTTCATCCCTTGACTTTTCAGTTTATTATCAGAGGTCGCTTCTCGTACCTGTTACCATGTTGAAATCGCCATTTTTTTCTATTTATTTTTTATTTAATGATTGAATAAAGAATCGTTTGTTAATTTTCATCATTTCCCTAATGTAGGTATTAACCTAATGACTTGTGTTTTATGCTTGCTCCTTATGTGCTTACATTTAACCATGCCCGCTCTACATAGTCTATCTTTGTGTCTGCTCAATCTTATGATAGATGCCCATTTTTCATACCTTTTGTATTCCTATTTTTCATGTTCAAAATTTTTTTCTCTCACTCACTCCTTCTTGTTTGGAAGTTTCTTTCTGTCCACCATCTTTCCCTCCTCATCATTTACTATTCTCCCTGCTCTCCCTCCAACCTCATTCCCCTTCGCTTACTAACACTGTGCTTTACCCCTTGATTACAACCCCCTGCTATTGGAGTATGTCATCCTACATTTTGCCACGCACTAGCTGCGTATAGCAAGTCATATCATTTACGAGCGATTAGCTTACGTAGAATGATACTTCCTGACTTTGTTGTTCCCTTTGATGATTTTTCCCATTTACCGGTTTTTTTTTTTAATCATTTCGAGTTGATAATTATAACGTATAGTTAATAGTTAGCACTTATGTTTGTACTAAAGCAGTGTTTATTCATGTATTCATTCGATACCTACGATGTTGTCCATGATCATCCACATACTATGCCCAGTTCTTTAAGGCTCTAGTAGGCCGTATGGTTGTTTTTTTCCATTGAGCCTGTGTGCGTTAGCACGGCAATTATGTTCCTGATGTAATCATTTTGATTTCATGTGTTTGAGATGTAGTGCCATTTTGAGCGCATCTATTTGCATTAAGAGTGTTAATGCCATTCATTATATTTACGTTGTGTCATTTTTTCGGGTTTTAGTTTTTCTGGGATGAAAATGTCTCCCCCAGGGATACATTTTGGTGGCCCCGGATGTATGTGACAGGTAGGTCTATTCCTACTACCTTAGAGCGAATAGCGCTACTATTATTAACTAGAATATTGTATTACAGACTAGCTAGTTACTTTTACACTAGTCGTAAAGAAATGACGCCATCAAATCTAGTATGGGAAAACAACAAAGCTAAGACCGGAAAGAAAAGGAATTAAATAGTTTTTTGAGACGGGATCAGCAAAGTCGGTTGGGTCGTCAACATCTTACAAATCCTCTTGGTAGTGTGATATTTGATGAGATGTATGGTTTATACACCACTCAAGAATCTGTATTAATGAACTATAATGAAAGTATCAGAATGTGTAGTCAATTAATAAAGGTATCCATTCTTTTTTATACCAGCTTGAACTTATTCACTGATCGTAAGTTGAAAGTGACCTTGTTTACATAAGGACTGCTAGCACATTACAGAAAACAGTATTGCCTGCCCTACATATGACAAACAGTGTTGCTGGTATTGAGTAATAAAAGTAGATAGTGTTACTAAAGTTGAAAGTCTTCACCACACATGAGAATTAAGAAACCTGGGTTGAAGATAAATCATCTAGAAATAAAACATCTCTTGCGACAGCGAGTCTAGGAACTAGATGACTTGGCCATCAAGCACTGTCACAGCTACCACTCTGACTTTGTGTTCAGATTCCTAGGATTCCGGCTTTCCGTGTTAATGTAGGTACAGTTTTCCTGGAATATAAGTCCACAAGATGCTCAAACAAGGTCCGGTTCCATAAAGAGAATTATTATCCTATTCCTTACTCTGCCTAGCTGGCTGTCTTCTTGACGAGGTGAATTTCACAGTGCTCTAAACCGGCGAAAGTCAATTATATTGCAACTTTCGTCCCACACACGTGGTTGTTACTATCTGACCAGGCTTCAATCATAAGTGTTTTTAAATTATCTAGAATTGCCCAGCCAATTGTATTCAATCATGCGTGTTATGATAACCTTCCTCATGGAATTTTCAGTGAGACTCATACGTTTGTGAAATTCAAACGGTCACTCTCAATATAAGGTAGCGTGATTTTCCGTCTAGTCTTATCACATTTACAACTCACAACTTCCTGAATTTGTTACTGATCATATCTTCTAGGAAGCTATTACAGCATTCCGTCTTTCCGGTGTGTGTCTACAATATGTCACCACATGGATAATTTACTGCTCTGCACCTGTGCAAACACACATTCATCGTGTGACCATCTGGGTTGTGTTCTCTCCACGAGAGAAATTAGGGAATCACAATAGCCAAATCAGCGATAAGCATCTCGTGGGGTGATCTACGTGTTAATCCGGCGCCCATATTTGGTACACGAAAATTTTACCAACATGACTGGCGGTCAATATTGCGTCACCTGTCTACTCTCTCAGCAGGGATGGTCAGGTAAACCGACATGACGAATTATTACAGGAAGAAGTGTAAACAGTGACTCAAAATACCAAATATTGTCCGAGATCGGAAAATTGAACGAGAAGAGCACACAATGAATTACGGGATGGCACAAGAAATGAAAAGTTTCGAAGTCATTTTGTGACAGTATGACGATGATGATGCTAAGGTGTTACATCGAACATATTTTACTGAGTGGAAGTGAGTCCTGTACATTGATCTAACGAAGGAGAATAATTATTGCCGATAACAGAAGTGTGGTGAGTGGTTTCTACTCAGAATCTAAGAAACCCACAAAGAACTTAAAAAGAAACAACAATCAAACAATGATTGAGAAAAGTTAAGAAGCTCACGAGGCGTGCTAAAGAATATCATTTAGTCTGATAAATGTTGTAGGTGGCTAATAAATCAATGGTACATTTTTCGCACCCAGTATTCGGGAAAAGAACACAGAGAGAAACTATATCCAGTTATACAAGTTCATAAGTGATAAATTTTTCCTAAAATCAAACAGACTGATGAACAGAAAAATTTATGATGGACAACAAAGCAGCGGATCTGAAAGAGCCTGGCGAAAAAAAAAATAGTCAAGAAGTGAAAAGAATTGGTAAGAGTTGTGATTTAAACATTGACTTGAAAGACATAAATTTCAATGACAGAGATTAATGAATAAAGGTTGTTTACGGCATTTGATTTTGAAAATAAAATGAGTCAAGAAATTGAAGAATGCTGCTTCGGCTTAGAGACACGGAGAATAACAAACCGTGACAGCCAGAAAGTTACAGACTTTCATGAATCGGTGCTTGCATAGTATAGAAGGATTGAAATGGTTTGATAACGTCACAAGTGTAGAAATGAGGGGAATAATCAGACATATACAAGTGAAACAAGATATGACGATGGCTTGGCTAGGCCACACATTGAGAATTAATATAAGACAAACATAAAGGTATGTTTTCAGGCACTCGTAAGAAATAAAGAAGTGGAACACTTGGACAACAGAAAAACAACAGACGTGAGTGGCTTACCCAGGGTTCGAACCCCGTACCTTCCGTACGACAACTCCGCCTAGCTATACAAGCGAATCACACTGACCCCACGGCCAGCTAGGCATCCCCAAATAGGATGCTTTTACTGACTAGTCATCAGTGCTAAACACACGATAACACGGAGTTGTCGTACGGAAGGTACGGGGTTCGAACCCTGGGTCAGCCACTCACGTCTGTTGTTTTTCTGTTGTCCAAGTGTTCTACTTCTTTATTTCTTACGAGTGCCTGAAAACATACCTTTATGTTTGTCTAATATTAATTTACTGTTTACAGGCCTCGGGTTTCCCTTCCTTATGTGTTATTAATGTCCACACATTGAGAAAACAGTTTGCAACATTACAAAGCAGTGTTTTTTCTGAAATCCTTATAGTAAAAGACACAAAAAGACACGTTAAAAGACACGGTGAAGGGAATTAGACATGGATACGAAGCGGATAAGAAAACATGAACATTCTTTTAACGGATAGCACGGGACATTAAGGCTTTGGTGTGTTATTGTTACTGTGGTACAGAATCAAGCCCTGTAGGGTTGTCCGGAGTGCAATGATATCGATTCTGAACCAACTGCTGCTTGGTTCAGAATCGATATCATTGCACTCTGGACAACCCTATAGGGCTTCCTCGACAAATGTCCAAGTGTATGAATGCTGACTGTTTCTATAGCGCGCTGGTTGTATAAACGCTTGGCCCATCCTCTCATGCGTCCATTCCTGCAAGTTTTAGGCTTGATGTCTAATTCCAGCAGTCTGAGTCATGTTGATTTAAGAATTGCATTGGGTCAGTGTTGTAGCCGTTTATGGTAATTGGATTGGTCTTCATAACGCGAATGGTAATATGAAACAAAATGTCAATAAACTGTTCTGTGAAAACGAACTACAACAGGTAGTGTTTAAACTGTTCACTCGATGGTAGTACATAAGTCGGTTTACTGTACATATAGTTTATTCAACATGGCACATACGAAGGAACGATACGATCATAGTTACAGATTATAGGTACAAAATGTCATACTTTGAAGTTGCTGATCATTCTTAGTGATTCTTCAAGAATTAAGTCTTATAAACATCCACAACAATCTATTCAGGTTCGAGTTCTGAATCGGCTAACCTCTCTTTACATCCATGCCACGACTTTGGCATTGAAGCATGTGCTAGGAAATTACATGCTAAGATGACTTCCCGCTAGACTACAACTGGGAGCGGCCTGATACTTTAGTTTACGGCAATAAATATACAAATATAACCGGGGCGACACTTACATGATCCTTCCATCATTGGCTTCGTCAAGAAACCAATTGAATCAATATAACATACTGGGCTTATACAAAAACTGTCAGAAAATTCCAATAATATATATATCTCGGGACATTCAACAAAGTCCGCACTGCCCCGTTCAAAACATGACGTCACAATCCCCAAACTAGGTTACCCGTGCGTCCAAAGCAACTCACACTGCATTGTGCACGTCAGTGCGTGAATCAATCGAACGCACAAATAATAAAATATATAAAGACTGGTGCGTACATTTGGCAGGACCGAAGACTACCCCCTTAGGTAATAAATGTACGTAACAGCTCCCTTATCACCTCCCCTTAAAAAAATTAATTCTATTAATTTTTTTTTTAACTTAGTACCCGAGAGAGGTGAGTCAAAACTACAACAAGATATATGAAATGCATAAAGTTATATCATATTAAGAAAAGAATATTAAACGAAATGAATATAACTAAATGATAGTATGCATTAAAGCACACATCCACAAACGACCTACTTTGGAACGATGTGGTAATATTCGAAGTAAAAACAAGTTGAAAATGAAAAATGAAAAAACCATTAAAAAAAAAAGATGATAATAAAATTCAACTAAGTTTTCAAAAAAAAAATTTGAAACATATGATTTCAAAAATGAAAATGAACAGCAACACTGATGATGATCAATGACAAGAGAATCAATAAAACAGAAAAAATTGAAAATACAATGTGCAAAAATGAAGCAATGCAAAATTAAACACTTTAAGAATCAACACACTTAATGTTTTCTAACACTAGTACGGTTGACTAGTGATCTAACAGTGAGATATCATGTAGTGGGATACGTGAATACACGTATTGCGAGACACTAATAAAGTTAATAGATGTGTGATTTATAATCAATCAAATCGATTAAATTGAATTATTCTAATTAATAGTACTTAATTACACACAAATAAATAACTACTAATTTATTTTAAGTAATTCTAATTTCAATCATTGTGAATATTCGTTTAGAACTATTTAGAATCGACAAGAATATGTTCTCAATGCTCCATGCCAGAAATACATTTACGAACACGATATGTAGTGTAATATGTTCCATAACGATAATGAATGTCTATTTGTTGCTTTTAACAATGTTGCCATATTAATAAAAAGTTACTGTAGTACCAATGTTCCCGTTCTAATAAAACGTTAATATAGTATCAATAACAATGTACAAAGTTATTCATGTTATCGGTGAGGATGTTCCAACATCTGGAAGTGGCTTAGTTTCGACAAGTTCGCTTGGGCATCTTGACAGACAGTCTGCGAACACATTCTGCACTCCAGGAATAGCTCGTATCTCAAAATGGAACGGTTGAAGCGCTATAGCGTAACGCGCTGACTTTGATGACTTAACGTTCCCTGTATTCAGTGCGGTAAGAGCTTTCTGGTCAGACTCCACACCAAAGTTGTGATCCGAGGAGATAACGATCCAGTTTAGTGATTGCCCAGACAAGAGCAAGGAGCTCTTTATCCAGAACGGAATATTTCGTCTCGCTCGGCGTGAGCTTTCTGGATACGTACATAACCGGAAATAAGGTGCCGTTATATTCCTGCATCAAAACTGCAGCAATAGCGTAAGAACTTGCATCACTGCGGAGAATGAAGGTGAGATTTTTGTCAGGCAACCTCAAAAAAGGTGCATTTGAAAAAAATTGTTTTATATAGTCTAACGCCGTTTGGTGATCCTGCGACCATTTTATTACATTAGATGTGCCTTTCTTCAGTAGAGAAGAAAAAGGTGCAGTTATAGTAGACAAATGAGGGATGAATTTTGAATAGAACTGTATTAGTCCTAAAAGCGACCTAACTTGTTTTTTTTTGTCTTAGGTGCCGAGATGTTTAAAATTTTAGAGACGTTACTGTCTTCTGTATACATGAAACCATGTCCTATGCGGTGACCCAGAAATGAGATGTCATGAAAACCGACAAAAGCCTTTGAAGGTTTCGCTGTTAAGTTATAATCCCGTAAGGTAGAAAGTAAAGCTTTTAATCCATGAATATGTTCATCCCAAGAGTCACTGAAAAGACAGATGTCATCTATATAAGTAATGACATCGGGACGATGAGACAATATGCGGCGCATCATGCGTACAAAGGTAGCTGGCGCATTCATTAATCCGAATGGCATAAAATTCCATTGAAAAAGACCCCGTGGCGTTGAGAAAGCGGTGAATGGCTTTGCTTTAGGAGTGAGTGGCACTTGCCAATAGCCCTTTGAAAGGTCAAATTTCGAAAAGAATGTGGCATGAGATAATTTCTCCAATAAGTCGTCTAAAAGAGGTAACGGTTCCGCATCGAATTTTGTAACTTTGTTTAATTTCCTGTAATCTACGCAAAGACGTATATTGTTGTCCTTCTTCCTAATGATTACCATAGAAGAAGAATATGGTGATGAAGATGGTTCAATTATATTTAATTGAAGCATCTCATCCAATTCCATATCAACCTTATCACGAAAGTGTAAAGGAATAGGATATGGGCGAACTCGAATAGGCGTATCGTCAGTCAGAATAATATCATGTTGGATGACTGACGTATGACCTGGGATGTCAGTGAGGACATCCTCATACGAATGTAGAATATTAGAGACTTGCTGACGTTGATCAGCAGAAATAGTAGATGAGATTGTAACATCATTCCATTTCTCAGTGGAATGGAGTGGTACAACTGGTATTGGTAGTTGTACATCATCGAAAGAAGATTCTTCTTCTTGGATGACTGACAAACTAGAATAGTGTTGAATAGGAGGTGTAGGATCGTCAGTTGCCTGAAACACTGACTGTAGATAATCAGGACGTGAGTAATACTCCTTCAACATGTTAATATGGAAGGTTTTATGTTTACCATTAACATCAACGATGTAGTCGACATCGGATATTCTTGAGATGATCCTGAAAGGACCTCTCCAGGTAATTAAAAGACGATTGTTATGCGCAGGGCGTAATACAAAAGCTTCGTCACCAGGAATAAGCTGGCGAAGACGTCTATATTTGTTTGCAAATAGACGAGCTTTTTCTTTGGCTTGTTCGGATGATGCAGTAGCTAGTCTACACGCATCTATGATTCTCTTTCTCAGAGAGATCACATACTCATAAGAGGATTGAGTTTCCTCTTCAATATTCTCGTCAACCAATAAGTCGTGGATTAACGACATCGGACCGCGTGGTTGCATGCCGAAAACTAGCTGGAACGGAGAAAACCCCGTAGCTTGATTTTGTACCTCGCGATACGCAAACAGAGCAGCGGGTATGACCCGATCCCAGTCTTGGGGATGGTCTTGGGTCATCTTACCCAACAACTGCTTGAGTGTCCTATTGAGACGCTCAATTAACCCATTTGACATCGGATGATAAATAGAACTTAGAGATCTGTCTATACCTAATGTCTTCATAACTTGAGACATGGATTCAGAAATGAACTGAACCCCATGATCCGACAAGATTTTCCGTGGAAAACCAATGCGTGAGAAGATTAACATCAATGCCTCTGCTACACTGGCAGATGAAGTGTTCTTGAGAGGGATGGCCTCAGGCCAACGAGTGCACATATCAATGCACGTAAGAATATGCGTATGCCCTCTAGCAGATGGAAGCATCGGACCAATAATGTCTATAGCCATTTTATCAAATGGTCTAATCGGGATGTCCGCAGCTTGAATAGGAGCCGCATGAAATGGACCCCGTACCTTAACTTCCTGACATATCAAACAGGACCGACAATAGAGAGTGATGTCCCTATGGACGCCTGGCCAGTAGAATGCCGAAAGCACTCTGGATTTGGTACGCGAAAAACCCATATGGCCCGCACATTGCGAGTCATGCGCATTTCGTAATATACGAGATCTCATAGAGGATGGGACTAAGATCTGATAACATAAGGATGAATCCTTTTCCCGTATTACTCTAACCAAAATCCCATTCTTAAGTATAAAGTCATGTCTAGATTTTGCACGTTTGTTGCTTGTATTCTTTTTGTTAACATACTGAAAAATTTTTTTTAATGAATCATCATTCTTTTGCAATGTTGCAAACAACTCCCGTGAAATAGGAGCATCATCATCACAAGTGGTATGAACTGTAGGTTCAATAGGTGTATCATGCGACATATTAGTAGCTTGCGCTCTAGTTACTACTGCATTTGCAGTTTGAATATGTCGCTCTTCCCATTCAGCAATTTGCTGTGGTGTACACTCTTTAATACCATGTATGCGACCAAGTATTAAATCACAAATTGGATTCGGAAGGAGACAAGCTTGAATCTTTCCTGAAAAAAATGGTGTATTAAGATCAATAATAGCAGTGGCAAATGTTTCGACGGTGCCACCGAATGTCACACACTTGACAACCCTGCCCGTGGCACAACTTGGGTTGATCAGCGAAGTCCGGACGCCCACAGTGCTACAACCTGAATCAAATAGGAGAGAGCATGAAATATTGTTGACAAATCCCTTGTTAAACTTAAGAGAGCCCTGTCCCTGGTGTACAGACGCAGCAGTGGCCGTACAGACTACAGGAAGACTAGGCAAGGTATGTACGCAACGCAGCGTCGTGATCGCCTTAGGCTGGAAAAGAGTCGAGCATTCTGGACAGTCTTTCACCTGGGTACAATCAAGAGAACAAGACATAGCATTGTGAGTTTCAGTTACTTTACCCTGTTCAATGTTAGCCTGTGTATCACTTAAAGCGACATTAGAATGTCTACCCGTATTACTTGACGATCTACCTCTAAGACGCGATCGATTTAGATTATTTGCATTAAAATTGCCAAAATTGTCGTTTCTGCTAGAGTTAAAATTTGGATGAGTCCGATAATTTGTATAATTAAAGTTATGCTGTTCTTTAAAATTTTTATTCCAAGAACCTTGTCTGTTTTGCGGACCCTGAGATCTTGATCTCCAGTTTTGTTTATTATAATGTCCTTGATTATTTTTAAAATTATTGTTACCAAAATCTCGCGATCTGTGAGCTTGGTTCCAAGAAACATTAAATGGAGCAGATTGTTGAAATTGCTTCTCTTTGTAAAAGTTATCATTGTTAAAATTGTAATTATTTCCCTTATTGACATACCTATCAGCACTAAAGGAACGATTGCGTGAAAAATTGTTTTGTTGTGCTGCAAAAGCAACAGGCAATTCACTCTTAATCTGCTCATTACTTAGATCTATGGTTGGGTGAGCAGTACAAAAATTTTTTGCATGTTCTTCTAAGTCTTTTATTGATAAAGGTTTCCGTTCTTGTAAAAATGGGAGAAATGTAGGATTTACAGACGATAGTACCTTATCGCGCATCAGTAAATCGAAGAGACCTTCATACGACTTTTCAATTTTGGATAATTCAATCCATCTTTCTAGTGTTAGTCGTATTTGTGACAGAAAATCACTGAAATTTCTGCTTGATTGAGGTAGCAAAGTACGAAATCTTAATCGATATTCGTCTTCTGTCATTTGGAATTTTTGCAGAAGTGCCGCTCTAAGAGCATTATAATCATTCTTCTCATTAATACTGGTAGTATGATAAACTGCCAAAGCATCCCCAGTAAGTAACCTGGATAAATATGTGCAATACATTGTTATATCCACGTTATAAGACCTACAAGTGGCCTCAAATCTATCTAGGAAAAATATTACGTCATCCGATGGGGGGTTAAATTTAGGTAATTTAAGGTGAATTTCCTTAAAATGATCATGTCTGGATGAAGTTTGGCTTTCAAAAGTTCTCTGAGAATTAGCTTCCTGAGTTAACCTAAGTCTCTCATATTCTGACTCTGCTAATTTCAGTTCATGCTGTCGTTTTTTATCATTCTCTTCCATCTCAAGCTGAAGTCGTTTTGTGTTTTGTTCAGCTATTAATCTTCTTTCTTCCATTTCTTTTTGTTTATTTTCTATTTCCTTCTGTTTAACTTCCATTTCAATTTTAAGTCTTTCTTCAGCCTCCTTTTGCTTATGTTCTGCCTCTCGCTGAAATCGTTTCTCTTCTAATTCAGAGGCTAATCTCATTTTTTTCTCCTCTTCCTCAGCTATAAATTTCCTCTTCTTTTCATGTTCCTCAGCATCAATCCGTTTTTGATCTGCCTCAAATTTCATCTTCTTCTCTTGTTCCTCAGCCTCAAATTTCATCTTCTTCTCTTGTTCCTCAGCCTCAAATTTCATCTTCTTCTCTTGTTCCTCAGCCTCAAATTTCATCTTCTTCTCTTGTTCCTCAGCCTCAATCCGTTTTTGATCTGCCTCAAATTTCAAATTTTCCAATCTTAACTTTTCAGCTTCCAATCTTTGAGCTTCCAACCTTTGAGCCTCTTTATATTCTGACATAGCGAATTGTCTTACCTCTTCAGCAGGTATTTGCAAAGTTTTTTATCATATAATTATTAAATATGTTATTAATCAATAAATTTATGTAATCAAATGTCATGAAATGAACAACGAGAAAGACAATAGAAACATAACCGACAAGACATGATAAACTGGACGGGTGAACACAATCGTAGAAATCAAAAAAAATAAAAATGTATAACTAAAATAGAATATCGTAAAAATATACGACGATAACTACGATCAGATAATTAACAGTACAATTGACAACACAGTGTAAAAACATAGGTTTTGTAAAAAACTGAACGACAGGAAAGGTGAGATGGACGCAAAATACAAACAAAATTCATCATAAAACTAAATTACGAATAAAAATAAATACGAAAACAACAATTAAAACTTGACACTACAGCTAAACAGTCAGGTGTCACAGACCACCAGACACAGTGGACCTAGAATCCTTCTACGCTCACGCGTAGGAACATTCCACTGAGGGAAGTCTGCAAAACAATTCCTAAAGAACAGTAACGAAGGCCCTGGTGTGAAACTGGGATGTATCCTCCGTGAGTCTCCAAACCCTACCTCCCACAAAGAATCATCATGTGACGTATTCTTTCCAGAACGTTGTCTCCATTACAGCTGCTCTGAACGCATCACGATTCTGGGCAAGTCGACCTGCATCAGCCAAAGACAAGTTCAGACTCTCTTTTATGTCCTGGGTCCACCGTCGTCTAGGTCGACCCCTTCCCCTTTTTCCAGGGACCATGCCTTCCATCACTGTTTTTTCCAGACTATTATGTCTTTTTATATGACCGAAAAATTTCAGCTTCCTTATTGCGATGGTATTTAGGAGCCAATGTTCCTGTACATTTAGTGAGTGCAGTACTTCTCTGTTACAAAGAATACACAACATATAACACATAACACGGAAAATATAAAGGTGGACATAAGCAATTAAGGCACAGCTAATAATAATAAAATGTCTAACGGATACAAGTTATACTTAGCTCGCGTGTGCCGGGAAAAAACAATGTGCCTCGTCTCCGTGGATGTACGTTTGAAGCTAAAATAATTCGATCTGCGAATACAGCATCAGCTCGCACGAAATGATAACGAAGGCAGTCAGTCCCTGTACAACCCGAAGTGAAGGTTGATAGATGACCTTGAGAATCTCGTAACGGTCAGTTGATTAAGATTCATTTTGAAAACAAGTTCCAACTTGACGATGATGTCGCCTTGAAAGTACACATTCTATTTTCAAACGATTAATTTGATGGAGTAAGATCCTTTGAAATGATAAATTTCAGACCACGCTGGCCCACCAATTACTGTTGTAGCCGTTTATGGTAATTGGATTGGTCTTCATAACGCGAATGGTAATATGAAACAAAATGTCAATAAACTGTTCTGTGAAAACGAACTACAACAGGTAGTGTTTAAACTGTTCACTCGATGGTAGTACATAAGTCGGTTTACTGTACATATAGTTTATTCAACATGGCACATACGAAGGAACGATACGATCATAGTTACAGATTATAGGTACAAAATGTCATACTTTGAAGTTGCTGATCATTCTTAGTGATTCTTCAAGAATTAAGTCTTATAAACATCCACAACAATCTATTCAGGTTCGAGTTCTGAATCGGCTAACCTCTCTTTACATCCATGCCATGACTTTGGCATTGAAGCATGTACGGCATTTAAAATATGAAGCATACGAATAAATAAACTGGTTTACACGTAGGTATTATTCCTCTACGGTAATCTAATATGACTACCGACTCCGTCTGTCCATTCTAGGAAATTACATGCTAAGATGACTTCCCGCTAGACTACAACTGGGAGCGGCCTGATACTTTAGTTTACGGCAATAAATATACAAATATAACCGGGGCGACACTTACATGATCCTTCCATCATTGGCTTCGTCAAGAATACCAATTGAATCAATATAACATACTGGCTTATACAAAACTGCCAGAAAATTCCAATAATATATATATCTCGGACATAACAAAGTCCGCACTGCCCCGTTCAAAACATGACGTCACAATCCCCAAACTAGGTTACCCGTGCGTCCAAAGCAACTCACACTGCATTGTGCACGTCAGTGCGTGAATCAATCGAACGCACAAATAATAAAATATATAAAGACTGGTGCGTACATTTGGCAGGACCGAAGACTACCCCCTTAGGTAATAAATGTACGTAACAGTCAGTCTCCAACTTAAGGCAATCGTGAATAGTCCTTATTATCTCTCCCTTACCCATATCCAATGTGCTGCGTACTCCTGCATGACAAAGACAGTTGACCTGCACCAGTTCCTGAAGGTGTGAGCCCTCTATGTGGGTTCTCCATACATGTCGGTAGCCATCCATTTTACACCTTCCGAAGCCTGGCATGAGAGTCCAACATAGTATTTGTCTGTCCTGACTTGTTCTTCTTCAAGTATTATGCCTAGTGGCGTAAGAGATCATGCTTCTCCACAACTTCCTGTCTCCAGAACTATTTATCAATTCTACTGTTGACCTCTTTCTAAGCCACGATGTCACAATGTCCTGTATTTGTTCTCTGTGTCTTCCCCTAGAGACAAGAGGAAGTATATTGAGGAGTTGGCAAGAGAGGCAGAAGATGCTGCAGCCAAAGGAAATATGAGAGAACTGTATAGCAGCACAAAGAAGCTAACAGGGAAATACAAGCAAACAAGTTGCCTCATAAAAGACAAGAATGGGAAACTGCTCAGCAATATTCAAGAGCATATGAAGAGATGGACAGAATATTTTGGTGACCTTCTCAATAGACCAGCTCCACAAAACCCCCCGGACATCCAGCCAGCAGAAGAAGAGCTACAAATTAACGGTGAAAGACCAACGAAGGAAGAATAAAGAAAGCCATAAAGCTTCTAAGAGAGGGAAAAGCGGCTGGACCTGATGGCATTCCAGCAGAGGCCATAAAAGCAGATATCGACACGGCTACAGAGATGTTATATAAATTACTTGGTAAAGTCTGGGAAAAGGAAGAGATACCAGCAGAATGGAAGAAAGGATATCTGGTTTAGTTGCCTAAGAAGGGAAATTTACAAGAGTGCACAAATTATAGAGGAATAATGTTACTATCAGTGCCTGGAAAAGTATTAAACAGGATTATCCTTGAGAGATTAAAAGAGTCCATAGACAAGAAACTGAGAGATGAACAAGCAGGTTTTCGACAAAACAGATCATGTACAGACCAGATAGCCACTTTGAGAATAATAGTTGAACAAAGTCTGGAATGGAATTCACCACTATACATCGGATTTGTGGACTACGAAAAGGCATTTGACAGTGTAGACAGAGAATCACTTTGGAAATTGATGAGGCATTATGGAGTTCCCCTGAAGATCATTAATTTAATAAAGAAAACATATGAAGACATGACATGCAGAGTTATTCACGAAGGACAGCTTACAGAACCGTTTGGGATAAGAACAGGAGTGCGACAGGGATGCCTCTTGTCACCATTTCTTTTCTTACTAGCAATAGACTGGGTTATGAGATCATCGACAACACACAATAGAAATGGAATCCAGCGGACTCTGACTAAGCAGTTGGATGATCTGGATTTTGCTGATGACTTGGCTCTTCTGTCTCAGTGCAGGACAAATTGAAAAACACTCGATGAGAACAGCAATGCAGGGAAAAGACAAAAATAATGAGAATAAATGCAGGTAATGATAACAGGGTTGAACTTGAAGAAACACCAATACAAGATGGGTAAACGACAAATACACAGGTAAAAGACAAAAATGGAGGGAGACAGCGATATCAAAATGCAGGTAATGATAACAGGGTTGAACTTGGAGAAGAAAACCAATCCAACACGAATGTAAGAATCTTACTCAAATGTTTTTTTTTTTTTTTTTTTTTTTTTTTATCTTTACGCCGCTTAATATAGACAAAGTGGTTATTATTTAGGGACACCTCCTACATTGACAGCGATATCAAAACAAGAAGGTGTCCCTCGCCTCGCCAATAGGCAAAAGGCCGATTTCGGAGGTACCCATTGCAGCTGGGTCGGCTCAGGAGCCGCCATCCCTGGGGACACTCCTATCAAATGTCCTCGCCAAGAGTTAATCGGGAGTCCCAAATCCCGGTCGACGAAAAATCCTCAAATGCCGTCGCCCGGGTTTGAATCTGTATCAACGGTCAGAATGTTGAACCACTACGCTAGCGCGGCTCCCAACTCAAATGTGTATGGCTCTGAGACATGGAGAACAACAAAGACAACAACCAAAAAGCTACAGACTTTCATAAATGGGTGCTTGCGTAGGATAGAGGGATTAAAATGGTATGACAAGGTTACCAACGTGGAACTGATGACAAGAACTAGACAAGTGCCAGAGAAACAAGAGATGAGAAGAAGACGATGGCGATGGATAGGACACACACTGAGGAAACCTGTTGATAGCATTACAAGGCAGTCCTAGTTCTGGAACCCCAGGGCAAAAGAGGCAGAGGTAGACCAAGAAGCACATGGAGAAGAGAGCTGGAAACAGAGGTGAAAATGATGAGGAGAACATGGAAAGAACTTGAGATGATGGCACGTGACAGGAGGACTTGGTTTGTGTTTGTTGAAGGCCTATGCTCCTTTGGGAGTGGAGGGTTATGATGATGATTGGCCTCCCTCAAGACATCCTCATTACTCTTTTTGGCTGTCCATGGTATTTTTAACATTCTTCTGTTAAACCACATCTCTGTGGCCTCTCGTGCCTCCATCTACTTGTTTACTAATTGACCATGACTCACTCCCATATGTCAAGCTTGGCTATATATAACAATGAAGAACTCTCTTTATCACTTCCAATTACAAAGAATCGTTGCATAAAGTACTCTTCATTTCATAGAATGCTATTTTTACCTTAGCTATTCTGCTCTTCACTTCTGAGATGTATCTTCCATCCGTTGTTATTAATGTGCCCAGGTATTTGAATCTATTGACCTGTTTTGATAGTGTATTCTGGGGAAGCCATTTTCTTTGAGAGGACCATTACTTCTGTCTTTCTGCCACTGAAGCTGAGATCTTTATTTTTACTATCTGTCACTATTGTATCAACCAGTTCCTGCAGCCCCTTTTCCCCTTTTTGCTATTAAGACTGTATCATCAGCGTATCTCAAGTTGTTTATATTATGTCCGCCAACGGATTTGTTGGTGTTTAACTAGAGCTGCTGAGCTTCTCGCTCTTTGCAGCATATACCAAGTTGAAGACTCCTTGGTATTATATACACTGTAGATCTAGGCTTTTCCTGTGGCTTTTCTGCCATTCCGGAACGTGTTGAGTTGAAGCCATGAGCTCTAGTTTCTCCAGCTTGGCTTGCATTTAAAGGATCTTCACATCTGGTCCCAAGCGAGCAGTAAGAAGCGTGTGGCATACTGTATATTCCCCGCCATCCGAGGAGGCTCTCCAACTATGCAGAGCTAAAATACTGTGCTCTGGTTCTGGGCTCTCCCAAGGAATTGTCTCATCCTGCATAGAGCCACTTCTCAGCTCCCCCTACCTATCACTGGGTCCACAGTGAGATCCTCCTGCATGCAGTCAACCAGGTCAAAGCGAAAGAGTTACGTCTGGGGCTCAAGTGACTTTTTCGAGCTTAGTGTGCAATGCTGGGTTCACAACACGTTTCACCACAGAGGGAATCCCTGGAAGTGTGTGGATAATTTCAATGAAGGTGTAATTAACCTCACAGACAGAGGTTCAATCCACATCTATATACTACTGGACAAAAGTTAAGGGCCGCCATTCAGTTTAGACAAGGTTTATATAATTCTTCTTGAGCAGGGTCGATTTTCCAAATGTCCGGTAGCTTGAAATCTCTCAAGAAGTCTCTGAATGGTAGAGTGGGACACTGCTAAACGTCTTGCAACATGACGAACAGATTGACCATCCCGAATCCATGCCATGGCTCGACCACGGTCTACAGTGCTGAGTCTTCTCCTTGGTGGCATGGCTAATGCAGAGATCATTTCGACCACTTGTCATACTGATTTATTGCATACCAACGGTGAACACTCTTTACCGATGATCATTTTTCACGTGCATTCAAATTCAACTCACTTTTTCCCCTTTTGAACTAGTGGGGCGTGTTGCAAAAACCATGAGTTTTTGCAGCAACAATGGCAATTTTCACGTGCGGGTTAAAGTGACCCAGTTTTTGGACATTAAAAAAAAATTAACCTAGTGCACACAGAAATGTATACACATTTCTCTGAGCTCAGTTTTAATGACATTTTCACTTGTCTTTACAGTTTGCCGATCAATTATATAAACCTTGTCTAAACTGAATGGCGGCCCTTAACTTTTGTTCAGTAGTATATATATATATTATAGCACGCGACATAGCTGGTGGTCATATAAGGATGACTCCAGTTATGCCTCCATGCATCCGCCAACAGATATTCCTGGCATGTCCTCCAGTGTTCTCATTATACTTTCACTGTACAGATTGAACAGATCTGGTGACATCACACATCCCTGCCTGACACCCTTTTTTTTACTTGCTGAAACGTTCCTACTTGGCTGCTAATTCTTCCGGCTGCTGTTTGTTGCCAGTACATGTTCTTTATTATCCTCATGCCTTTACCATCAATGTTGATGCTTTCTAAAATTTTGATAATTTCCTCATGTTTCACTTTGTCAAATGCCTTAGTGTAATCTATAAAGCATCCAATACCATAATTCTCGTCGTAAGTACGTCGGTCGGTCGGTCACATCACGCACACCATCATTTGCGCACTTTTCTATTTTCGAGAGAGTACATTAACTTTCAACCACAGCTAAAGGGTGCAACTGTGGTTGAACGCTAGACAATAATTGTATTGTTTCCCTTATATGTACTCTCCCGAAAATAGAAAAGTGCGCAAATGACGGTGTGCATGATCAGTTTGATTATGGAAAGAAGCCAACAACACAATTGATAAACAGTACATGAACTGGAGACAGGAAGGTGCGGAGATGCAGATTAAATCTACAGACAATCAAGATACTCTTCTGTCCAGTTTCATTCGGGAAATGGATTTAACTCATCATTTTTCTTAAAACTAACCTTAAAATGTAAGTTTTAAATTGTTTCTTCAAGACAAAATTTTCAATCAATACTCTTTAGCTTCCCAAGGAGCATAGGCCTTCAACAAAGACACGCCAAGTCCTCCTGTCCTGTGCTATCCGCTCAAGTTCTTTCCATGTTTTCCTCATCATTTTCTCCTCTGTTTCCAGTTCTCTTCTCCATGTGTTTTTTTCTACCTCTGCCTCTCTTTCCCTGTGGATTCCAGAACAAGGACTGCCTTGTAATGCTATCAACAGGTTTCCTCAATTTGTGTCCTATCCATCGCCAGCGTCTTCTTCTTATCTCTTGTTCCACTGGCACTTGTCTGGTTCTTGTCATCAGTTCCACATTTGTGACTTTGTCATACCATTTCAGTCCTTCTATTCTACGCAAGCACCCGTTTATAAAAGTCTGTAGCTTTTTGGTTGTTGTTTTTGTTGTTCTCCATGTCTCAGAGCCATACAATAGGACTGACTTCACATTTGAGTTGAAGAGTCTTATTTATTTTCGTTTTGGACTTGATTTCTCTTGTTCTCCATATGTTTCCCAATGCAATGAAAGCTCCTCTTGTTGTTTGGATTCCTATTGTGATATCATTGTCTGTCCCTCCAACTCTGTCTATATTACTGCCAAGATATGGGTACGATTCTACATCTTTTAGTGGTGTTTCTTCAAGTTCAATCTTGTTATCATTTCTTGCATTTATTCTCATAATTTGTGTCTTTTTCCTGTGTATTTTCAGGCCCACTTGTTATGACCTCTCATCGAAAATTTTCATTTTGTCTTGCATCTGATTATGGCTATGGCACAGAAGAGCCAAATTATCTGCAAAATCCAGATCATCAAGCTGTTTCGTCAGATTCTACTGGATTCCATTTCTGTTGTGTGATGTAGATGTTTTCATAACCCAGTTTATTGCTAGTAAGAAAAGAAATGGAGACAAGAGGCATCCCTGTCGCACTCCCGTTCTAATCCTAAACGGTTCTGTAAGTTGTCCTTCATGAAGAACTCTGCATGTCATGTATTCATATGTCTTTTTTAAAATTAAATTAATGATCTTCATGGTAACTCTATAATGCCTTATCAATTTCCAAAGTGATTCTCTCTCTCTGCACTGTGAAATGCCTTTTCATTGTCCACGAATCCGATGTATAGCGGTGAATTCTATTCCAGACGTTGTTCAACTATTATTCACAATGTGGCTATCTGGTCTGCACAGGATCTGTTTTGTTGAAAACCAGCTTGTTCATCTCTCAGCTGCTTTTCTATGGATTCTTTTAATCTCTCAAGGATGATTTTATTTAATACTTTTCCTGGCACTGATAGTAACATTATTCCTCTATCATTTGTGCACTCCTGTAAATTTCCCTTCTTGGGAAACTTAACCAGATAACCTCCCTTCCATTCTGCTGGTATTTCCTCTCTCTCCCAGACTTTGCCAAGTAGTTTGTATAATATCTCTGTAGAGGTATCAATATGTTTTGATGGCCTCTGCTGGAATGCAATCTGGACCAGCTGCTTTTCCATCTTTCAGAAGCTTTATGGCTTTCTTTATTTCTTCTCTACTTGGTCGTTCACAGCTGATTTGTAGCTCCTCTTCTGCTGGCTGGTCCCTAAAGCAGGGCTCCAAGGTAGGGTCCTTTTTTTGCGCCTCTTTTAGTTCCTTAGGTAACAAATTTGGCGCCGGCTCCCGTTCCTTCTTGGTTTGCCCTCTTGTGGTTACTGCTGCCACAATTGGCTCTTTCGGTTTCCCAATAAACACATTGATAACGTCTCTTTTTCTTGGAAGACAGACATCATCATCATCAGTTGATAAGATCTCTATGGTGTTGTCTGCTCCACTGTAGTGTATGGAATGTCAACTTGACCTACGCAGTGGTGTGTAGACATGTGTGTACCTTTCTACAGTTTAATTGGACGTATACACTCGACAGCACAGATAGTGACAAATCACAGGTTGGCATAATACATCATGGTACAGTGGATAAATGGTCTTGCAATGTTACATGGGCACTCATGCAGCATAATAGTATAATGGACTGTCAGTAGCCAAGCACTCAGTATCGCCCATACATATATATCATCTGACTTCACTGACTGAGCACGTCAGCTTATAAATAATATTTCAGATGGCTTCTAGACCTAAGCTCGTCTAGCGACGATTCTTTAACATAATGTTCAGCACATATTTTTTCCATATAATAATATTGAACCGCTAATAAAGGGTTCTCATGTGTAGCAGTGATCTCTGGACTAATCAAGCGATAATACGGGCATCCCTTTTCTCTTCTTGAAAGTCACTACATGTTTTGGTTCCAAGATGGCTTCACTCGTGAGCTGTCACTCACGTTTGGATACAGATAATGAATCTGTCCTAAAGTTAGTCATTCATTAAACTTTCATTGCTCTGTAGATTTGATCATGAACAATTGACTGCATTCTACAGGATATAGTGCTGCTAGGAATCGAAGTCGTTTTCATCGAGTCAAATATATTCTCTTAGACATTCAAATCGTACCTATCGAAAATGGTGGCTTCGTACGAGAGTTCATAAGAGTATCTTTGATTACCTTGGTATCAGAAATATGATTCTGCCATTCCTTGGCAATACGAATAAACACTGGGGTAAAGCATACACGATAGGTCTAGACGACTATCACTTTCCCCACAAATACTGAGATCACTTTTTCCGGCGACAAGCCGACATAGAAAAAACACAGTCCCCATCAGGACGAAGCCAAATCACACCACACTCTAGCGGCACATCCGCCGAATAGCCTTTGACCTCTCTAGAGACAACAGAACATATAGTTCGACTTAGATATGTAAAGATATACAGATATAAGACAAACTCGTCCTACTCAGACAAACAATACACATAAATTCAGGCCATAGATATTCTGAAGCAAGAACAATCTATTACTACCCAAACAACGAATAAATCGCAGTAAAATGGATTCATCCGCGGAGTTCGATCGAAGAGACGACACAACTTTCAAGGGAAGTAACTCAATAATGACTTTTCCTTAAGCACTACCTTGTTTACAAAATATCTGCGAACACAACAAGTATACCAATGTATAATATCGCAAGACATCAAAGACTGCACGTAACAGTCTTACCACACCTCCCGGGGAAAAAAAAATGGAACTTTTTTTTTTTTTTTGAAATACATCTAGGAGCAACGTACAATAGGCTCACAACGCATGAATAATGCGCAGATGAAAATATCAGGAATACCTATAACGCCTAATATGAGGCTAAGTCGACTTATGGAGCGACTGGTGAGAATGTGTCTCATAAACTGAGAGAAATTATTTCTCTACAAGTATATTTTTCCAGGAAGGTGTCATCAAAGTATAATACAATTCTGGCAATTACACAATGCCTAAAAAATTCATATCATCATTTCGTATTAGATATCTTAAATTTATGATTTATGAAGAAAAAATCATCAAAGCACAGCGGTGAATAAACATCAATGAACCGCTATGTAGTGATACAATCATTATATTATTAAATTACAAATGTGTATCTATCATGATATAGAAAAGGAACTACTATAGAACTAGACATATCAAGAAGTCTAAGCCCTAATAGTTATGTGGAATCATGTGGGCATCTTGACAGAATGTCTGCCATCACATTATCTGATCCACGAATAGCTCGCACAGAGAAATGAAAAGGTTGAAGAGCAATTGCATATCGAGTAGACCTCGAGCTCTTCAAATTCTTACTCTGTATAGCAGTAAGAGCTTTTTGGTCGGTTTCTACTATGAAATGTGCGCCTAGAAGGAATCTCTGTAGTTTGAGGATCGACCAAACCATAGCTAATAGCTCACGGTCTAAAACCGAATAATTCCTTTCTGCCGCATTAAGTTTTCTGGAAATATACATTACAGGATGCAGAGTTCCAGAGTACTCTTGCATTAGTGCCGCTCCAATCCCAGTGGATGAAGCGTCACTACGAAGAACGAATGTTTATCTTTAGTGGGTAGCACTAAAATAGGTGGTGTTGAAAACAATGTTTTTAATCTTATCCAGAGAGCATTGGCATTCCTGAGACCAGTGGACCACATTAGGCGAACCTTTCTTTAGAAGTGTTGAAAGAGGTGCCATGATAGAGGATAGATTCTGAATGAATCTGCCATAAAATTGAATAAGACCTAACAGACTTCTCACCTGTTTTTTTTTAGTCTTAGGGATCGAGATGTTAAGTATCTTACTAGTATTATGGTCCTCTGTCTTTAGGAAACCATGACCAACTCGGTGGCCTAGGAAAGAAATTTCGCTAAAACCAATATAGGCTTTAGAGGGTTTCGCTGTCAGGTTGTGCTCGCGCAAAGTAGACAGCAATTCATCTAACCCTGAATAGTGATCTTCCCAAGTATCGCTGAAAAGACAGATGTCGTCTAGATATGCAATGACATCTGACCGATAAGATAGGATTCGGCGCATCATGCGTACGAATGTAGCTGGTGCGTTCATAAGACCGAAAGGCATAAAATTCCATTGGAACAAACCTCTAGGTGTTGAAAAAGCCGTGAGAGGTTTGGCGCGTTCAGATAAAGGAACTTGCCAATATCCTTTAGACAAATCAAGTTTAGTGAAAAAATGAGATTTGGAGAGTCGAGTAAGTAGCTCTTCCAGTAAAGGCATAGGTTCGGCATCGAACTTCGTTACTTGATTCAATTTTCGATAGTCAACGCAAAGACGTATGTTATTGTCTTTTTTACGCACAATAACCATCGGCGAAGAATATGCAGAGGTGGATGGTTCGATTATTTTCAAATCTATCATCTCATCCAACTCTCTTTCTCGACCTGTGCTTGAAAATGTATAGGTATAGGATAAGGTCTAACCCTAATAGGAGTATGGTCAGTTAGAACAATGTCATGTTCAATGACATTCGTTTGTCCAGGGATGTCAGTGAGTACATCCTGAAATGTTTGCAACATAGTTGAAACTTGTCGCTGTTCTCCTAGAGACAAATCAGGAGAGACAGTAACGTTCTTCCATGATTCACTAGAATGAAGTGGGATCATTGGAAGAGGAAGATTTACATCTGAAAAACTTGTTTCCTCATCCTGTATCACGGACAGTGATGAGTAATGACCATGTTGTACTGGAGAATTGTTTGTTGCTTGGAAAATGGGTTGCAAATAATCCGGACGTTCATGGAATTCAGTAAGCATATTGATGTGGAAGGTTTTATGCTTCCCATCAATATCGACAATATAGTCGACATCGGAAATTTTCGATATTATATCGTACGGACCTTTCCAAGAAATAAGTAATCTGTTTTCCCTACAAGGTAGTAATACAAATGCTTTGTCACCAGGACAAAGTTGTCGTAAGCATCTCTTCTTATTGGCAAATTGCCTTGCCTTCTGTTTCGCAAATTCAGAAGAAGAAGTTGCTAATTTGCATGCTTCGATAATTTTTTGTCTCAACGCGATGACATATTCGTAGGATGACTTTGTGTCATCGTCAATATTGTCAGATGTTATGAGATCGTGAAGCAACGACATAGGGCCACGCGGACGCGCGCCAAAGACGAGTTCAAAGGGAGAAAATCCCGTATGTTCATTGGGTACCTCTCTGTAAGCGAAGAGGGGCCGCAGGTAAAACTCTGTCCCAGTCTTGAGGATGATCCTCAGTTATCTTCCCCAGTAAGTTTTTAAGTGTTCTATTAAGGCGTTCGACCATACCATTAGACATTGGATGGTAGATACTACTTAAAGATCTATCTATCTGCAGAGTAGACCTTACTTGAGACATGGTATCTGATATTAGTTGGGTGCCATGGTCTGACAATATCTCTCCGGGGAACCCCAGACGAGAAAATATAAGCCAAAGAGCATCTGCAATATCAGCAGTAGTAATGCTCTTCAGAGGAATAGCCTCTGGCCAACGTGTGCACATATCAACACACGTCAAGATAAACTGATGTCCTCTGGCAGACTTGATCTTAAATGGACCAATAATGTCTATGGCCATTTTTTGGAACGGCCGAATAGGAATGTCCGCCGCCTGAATGGGTGCAGCATGCCGTGGACCTTTGGATTTAACTTCCTGACATACTTTACAAGATCGACAATAAATCCGTATGTCCTTGTTTACCAATGGCCAAAAGAAAGCCGCAAGGACTCTTGACTTAGTACGGGAAAAACCCATGTGTCCAGCACACTGAGAGTCGTGAGCGTGCTGCAAAATTTTAACTCTCAAATTCTTGGGAACCAGGATTTGAGAATGACTTGACGTAATGGAGTCTTGAACCATACGTACAAGTACGCCATTCTTCTTTGTAATCCACGATTTACGACTTGTGTCTTTATTCGGATCACCTTTAGTTGCAAGAATGAAGAATTTCTTCAGAGTGGAATCATCTTCTTGCTGTTTTATAAACGAGTCACGAGAAATTACCAAGGGATTATCTTGGTTATGCACTTCATTATCTTCAGTAGATGAAGTTTGAGGCATATTAAGAGCCTGAGCTCTAGTGACTACAGCGTTAGCAAGCTGCATGTTTTGCCTTTCCCACGCGGAAATTTGTTGCGGAGTGCATTCTCTGACTCCATGAATGCGACCGATGATGAGGTCAGCGATCGGATTCGGGAGAAGACATGCGTGTACATCTCCTGTAAAGAAAGGAGTAGCAATCCTAATGATAGCAGTAGAGTATTTCTCTAATGTGCCGCCAAATGTTACACATTTGACTACTTGTCCAGTGGCACGGGAAGGATCTACGAGTGACTGCCTAACACCAATTGTGGTGCATCCAGAATCAAATAGCACAGAGACTGGATTGTTATTCACTAAACCCTTATGTAAGACAAGAGAACCTCTTCCATCATGCGCGACTGATGCCGGAAGAGCAGGAAGAGGATGGCCACAGCTTAAAGTAGACACTGTGGTTGGCTCAAATAACGTTTTGCATTGGGGGCACTGAGATGCTCTCCCAAAATCAAAAGCGGCACATGCCATATTACTAGCATCATTATTATCTTTACTCTGTTTATAGGCTTCATGGGACTCTTGTTGTGCAGAGTTTGCCTGAAAATGTGGTTTATGTCTTTTGTTTTGAGATCTACCTCGGTTATTATCACCTCTGTAGTTATTGTTACCTCTATTGTAACCCCTATTTGGGTTTGAGTCATAGTTCCCTTGGTTACCATTATCATATTCATTATAATGAGTATCTCTGTAATTATGATCTTGTTGACTCCAAGACGGATAACCCTGATAGTTTCTATAATTACTTCCTCTACGGAAATTCCTATAATTATGACCACCCCTGTGTCGAGAGCTATCAGCTCGTCTCCAGTTCTTTGAAGAAGAACCCTGAAATGATTGGTTACCTTGGTTTTGATAACTATTATGGTTACCTTTTTTTATCAAATCTGTTTTGAGGTCCCTGAAATCTGTGTGAATAATTGGGATTGTATGGTGTTGCTGAAGCAACTGGCATACTCTCCTTAATCTTAGTGTTGCCAAAAGTCACGTCGGGGTGTGCAGTGACATATTGGGAACAATATTCTTCCATTTCTTTTAGAGATTTAGGTTTACGCTCATGTATAAATTCAAGGAAAGGTTTGTTCACACATGACATAATCTTATCTCTGAGCAACAAATCCATAAGTCCTTCATACGTTTTTTCTGTTTTGGAAAGCTCAATCCAACGATCAACTGTGAGACGTGCCTTTGCAGTGAATTCTGAGAATTCTACACCTGTCTCAGGTACCATCGTCTTAAATAAAAGGCGATAGCCTTCCTCACTTAGCTGATATTTTTTTTATCAAAGCCGCCCTAATGACATCATAATTATCCTTATCTGCTTCTCCTACAAGGCATAATCTAGTCAAAGATTCACCTTTCAAGTTTTCTGCTAATTGATTAGCGTATTGTGATTTATCCACATTATGTGTACGACAAGAACGTTCAAATCTATCCAGCCAGAATGTAATATCGTCACTGGACTGATTGAACGGTGGAACCTTAACCTTGTAAGTAGAAGGTTTACCATTACCACTAGATGCCTGATTAACATTACTCATACTTGTCAATCTCAATTTCTCCAACTCAAATTCATGTTCTCTTATTGCTTTTTTTTCTTCAGCCTCTCTGTCTAATCTTTTTTGTTCAGCTTCCCTGTCTAATCTTTTTTGTTCAGCTTCACTGTCTAATCTTTTTTGTTCAGCTTCCCTGTCTAATCTTTTTTGTTCAGCTTCACTGTCTAATCTTTTTTGTTCAGCAGCAGCTTCTCTTTCTAATTTTTTTTGTTCAGCTTCAAATCTCCTTTGCTCTACCTGCATCTGCAATTTCTTTTGTTCAGCAGCAGCCTCAGCTTCTCTTTCTAATCTTTTCTCTTCTGCCATAGCTCTTCTCTCTTCTGCAGCTAATGCTTTGTCATATTGAGCAACTGCCCATTGTTCTAATTGTTGACCAGTCTTATCAAGGGCTTTCCCTTGTATAATGAAGTATTCTAATGTAGACATGGTGTCTAACAATAATACTAATCACCTGAAATAATAATAATACCACAAGTTCTTAATGACTTGATTAATCAGTATACTATCCCAATATCTGTGGGTCCCAAGCCTTAATAAGGTCTTGTATGACAGTAATAATAATCAGGTACTGGTTTATACCATAATCCAAGTGCAGTGCACAGGCAATAGTGTCTTATGAAATATACCTATATAAAACATATGTCAACCAACAGAATACATAAAGTACAAATAGGACTGACAATACAAGAACGTTTGCAGAAATCAAAATAAATCAAATAGGGAAATCAATGAAAATAATCACTGAATCTGCAAAGAATAACAACACAAATGACGTCACAGTATATGAATATAAATTGTGAATAGAACTGAAAGATAGAAAAGGGTAGACCAACAAATTACAAACAACTCAAAACAAAACTAAAGAACAAAGAAATATTACAAAAATAACAATAATTACAGACTTCACAGCTAACACAAAAGCAACAGTTGTTGCAAGCAAATTTTCAATCAAGAAAATTGCACCTATAGAAAACGCCCACAACGGACCCTCTATGACGTGGGATATTCTGTTGTGAGGACTCCGCCCAACCTTAAACACAACCCGCTGACATAGAAACTAACATACTATACAAACAAATAACATGTAAACATAAATATATATAAATTATGTGTATGATAGTATGTGTTGCAAAATAGGCTCAGTTTTTACAGTAATGGCAAAGTTATTTTTATGAAAATAAACAAACTGCCACTTTATTCAATTAAACATTCTGGCCTTAAATATTAAAGTTCATATATGGAAAACAAGAAGATCCATCGATGAAAATAGGACTTCTTAGTTCACAAATACTGTCTTCCTGTTAATATTGACAAGAATTGATCCAACTGTTCTGTGAAACTCTGTAATGTCTAATGTAAAAATGTCAACAACGTTGACCTACATACTGCATTCACTTGACAGGTCACGTGACGAAGTGTTGACAAAGAGCAAACCAATACTGCAAGTGTGTCGTATCAGCCACAGGAAACGGTCTGGTATCGGTAATCAGTTGACTTCTTAACTTCTGCGAGGTCAAACCCAGAAAGCTGGTCCACCAGTTGATAACGTCTCTTTTTCTTGGAAGACAGACATCATCATCATCAGTTGATAAGATCTCTATGGTGTTGTCTGCTCCACTGTAGTGTATGGAATGTCAACTTGACCTACGCAGTGGTGTGTAGACATGGATTGAGTGTATAATGTGCGAATGACAATAAGGGTTCGTGGTGTTGACAAATGTTCTTTTCTCACACTCATGTATGGCTGGAAGTCATCGACACCAACGACTGTGTACCTTTCTACAGTTTAATTGGACGTATACACTCGACAGCACAGATAGTGACAAATCACAGGTTGGCATAATACATCATGGTACAGTGGATAAATGGTCTTGCAATGTTACATGGGCACTCATGCAGCATAATAGTATAATGGACTGTCAGTAGCCAAGCACTCAGTATCGCCCATACATATATATCATCTGACTTCACTGACTGAGCACGTCAGCTTATAAAGAATATTTCAGATGGCTTCTACCTAAGCTCGTCTAGCGACGATTCTTCAACATAATGTTCAGCACATTTTTTTCCATATAATAATATTGAACCGCTAGCAATGGGTTCTCATGTGTAGCAGTGATCTCTGGACTAATCAAGCGATAATACGGGCATCCCTTTTCTCTTCTTGAAAGTCACTACATGTTTGGTTCCAAGATGGCTTCACTCGTGAGCTGTCACTCACGTTTGGATACAGATAATGAATCTGTCCTAAAGTTAGTCATTCATTAAACTTTCATTGCTCTGTAGATTTTATCATGAACAATTGACTGCATTCTACAGGATATAGTGCTGCTAGGAATCGAAGTCGTTTTCATCGAGTCAAATATATTCTCTTAGACATTCAAATCGTACCTATCGAAAATGGTGGCTTCGTACGAGAGTTCATAAGAGTATCTTTGATTACCTTGGTATCAGAAATATGATTCTGCCATTCCTTGGCAATACGAATAAACACTGGGGTAAAGCATACACGATAGGTCTAGACGACTATCACTTTCCCCACAAATACTGAGATCACTTTTTCCGGCGACAAGCCGACATAGAAAAAACACAGTCCCTATCAGGACGAAGCCAAATCACACCACACTCTAGCGGCACATCCGCCGAATAGCCTTTGACCTCTCTAGAGACAACAGAACATATAGTTCGACTTAGATATGTAAAGATATACAGATATAAGACAGACTCGTCCTACTCAGACAAACAATACACATAAATTCAGGCCATAGATATTCTGAAGCAAGAACAATCTATTATACCCAAACAACGAATAAATCGCAGTAAAATGGATTCATCCGCGGAGTTCGATCGAAGAGACGGCACAACTTTCAAGGGAAGTAACTCAATAATGACTTTTCCTTAAGCACTATTTTGTTTACAAAATATTTGCGAACATAACAAGTATACCAATGTATAATATTGTAAGATATCAAAGACTGCACGTAACACACATATCTACCGCCAAGTATGACTGGGTAGATCGGGTCATCCATAACAGCCGCTTTGATCACACCTCTGAGTAAATCAGAGTGTTTCTTCTCCAATGCGATGGGAAGCATCATGGGTGCATCTCCTTTGAAAACTCCATAAAGTTTGACGGTTTCTTCTGTCTCTTGACCGGGTTTGACCAAGTGTCTTGCGACAATGCAATCAAAGGACAAACCTGTATCAAACAAACAATATGTTGAAGTCCCGTTCAAAATAACAGTTCCTAGTGTTGAGGGCCTCTCCCCTCAGGATGAGAATCACTGACACTAATTCTTCCTTGCGAGTCTGTTTGCAAGCATCCGATGCGGTTAGGCCCGGTGTGCTTGCCCTGATCAGACGTCCCTGCTGTAGGGGTCTTTCCCCTGTCACCCTGTCCTTTCTGGCCGCGCTGCCATGTAGAACGGTTGGGTTGATCAGTATTTTTGTTGTTGGTGGGGTACTTGTTTTTATAGAATTTAGATTTTTCCAGAGGGGAATTATGGGGTACAGTTTCTCTGTGGTTATGGTGGTGAGAAAAATGGGAAGACTGTTCTAGATTATTTTTCCGAGAAGGCTCTTCTGTCGGTTTACGTTTTGTTCCTGGCAGTTCCGCCAGCGCATTGTTATATCGCTCTGCCTTGCTCAAAATGTCTTCTAGTTTTTCCGCGCCTTGTTCAGCCAGAAATCTACGGGTGTCACTTGACAACGTGTTCTTTATTTGTTCGCTTACAACGAACTCCTCAAGTCATTCATATATAGAGGTAAGCTGTGAAAGCTGCAAGCACTTTGTCAAGTATCCCTTCAGACGAGAAGAGAACTGGTGAAAAGTTTCAGTGCTCTCCTTTCTGCTGTTACGGAACAGTTGCAAAAATGTTCGAGCGTTTATTTCGAACCGCTCAAGCAAAGCCTTCTTCAACATGTCGTAATCGTCTTGGTTGGTGCTTTCCAGTTTTGCATAAGCATCATACGCAGAACCTTTTAAAGCCTGAGAAAGCTTCAAACACCAACCGTACAGATTTGCCATCCTCTCAAATTTTTCTAGATAACAGTCAATTTTCTTATTAGGGCTTGGGAAAGATTCTATGGCAAAAGACATAGCTGCTAGTTGAGGAGATTGAGTGTTGGAAAGATCAGTTATCTGTGACTGAGGTGGAGACTCTCCATTGCTGGAAGTTGAGGCAGCCCCACGGCTTTGGAACTCTAGGGTTTTAAGCGCCAGTTCGTGCTGTCTCTCCTTCTCTCTTTCGTTAGCCCTGCGAATTTCCATTTCCTCCTCACACTTCTTCTGCTCCCTAGCTTCATTTGCTTTTTCATTCTCTCTAATTTCTGCTTCCTTCCTCCTAGCTTCTTCTTTTTCTTCTTTCTCGTCATACCTTTCGAGCTCTTCCCTGACAAAAGCTTCCGCTTCATCTCCTTCCAATCCCTCTTCCCTTGCTTTCTCTCTTAGCATTGATCTAAGTTTAGCACGTTCAGCCATTGCAAATAACTGACTGTGACTTACTTGAGAAAGAAGAAGAAAAGAAAAGATACACTTATCCTTAACCAGTTACGAGAAAACCCCCCAAAAAAATTGTGAAATTTAACTGAGATACCTCCTCCTTGTTATCAGTTATCTAATCTATCGCTGTTATTATCTGGCAATTAAGGCTCCTAATACAGACGACTACGCCAAATAAATGGTAGATCAGACTAATCAACTGACAAAAAAAACCATATTACTACAGTGGAACCAAAGAAAAAAATTATTTAAAAAACATTTTAAGCAGAAAAAAATCCCTTAATTTTTAAGTTCACCTCCAAGTCCACACCTGAAGTCAGTTAGGGTAAGGGAGACTATTAACTGGACGTAATAGTCCGAATGCGCTCCTTAGCTTAGCTCAAAACACCTCTGCTTCAAAAACAAACCCGGTGATTGTCAGACAATCACACGCTACCAGCGGCCTTGTATTACAAAATCATTACTTAACATCTGTCCGACAAAGATTACCCTGTAAATCTAATTGATATACTCTAACAATGCTGTGGAAAAACAATTGATATATTTGTGTGGTCAGCAAGCCAATAAACAGATCGTTTGTCTAGGGGAATATTATTATTAATGTTACTTAACTCACGAGACAACCACACTCTTGCTCTATCTAGACTATACAAGATTTTAGTCAATTATCTAGATACAGATTAGATCCAAATTTGGAAACAAACTCAATCTGACGTACTAGAAAAGACAAATCTAAGGAATTCGCACCCTTTCAGTGGTACTAGTTCAAGATCTAGCTCAAATTCCCGGAAAATGAGCTCTCCATTCTGTCGTACTGTCTCCTGTTCTAAATTCAATAATCCAACGGACGAGCGCACATTCTGTCGTAGATTTTAGATAGGTATTTAAGAGATATTTTGGTCCCGTCTGAATAGAACTGAAAAAGGTGGTAACTCAGTGAGAGGTAAGGTAAAGAAATAGATTTCACGAGTGAAATGGTGAAAGGTAGAGTCTGTCCCTGGATTGAGAAGATATTCTAGTCCACCCTATCTCTACAACAGAAATTTGTTGATCAGACAGTATTTCTCTCTATATATATGAACATATACACTATAACCACTCACATACACACACACAGATAAGTGACGACAATTAGACGCACAAACGTGAAACTATATTAATGGTGTATGGATATTGGGACGAGCTGATCGACACAGGTAATAAGTTTTATGTTAATGTTTATTTATCATAAAGAAACTTCACAACAGTTATTATCAAACAAATATCAGCATATAAAAATCATAGGTTACAGAATTAATAAAGGAATAGACACATAAGAGCAATCGCCTCTGTTGAGACAAGTTCCCACAAGAAGTAAATTAACCCCAAAAGGTCAAAAGATTAGCGCTATGGTATAGAATTTGACTATACTGTAAAGAACAGAGTTTCTAGTTAGTCTATTCTGAAAATGAACAGTATTAGCAAACATAAAAAGAAAAAAAAAACAACGGGAGTATATCAATTATACAATATAAGAATTATTCATCCCTGCTTTCACTCGCTCTGACAATCATGTGATCACATTTCATTCTCGCTTACCGAATAAGTGTTTGACAACAGCTTGAACATATCTCCATGCTACAGGTAACAGATTCAGTGTCGGTTCTTTTGGCAAGATAAGCCCCAGTTCTTCAAATCACTGTTTAATCCTCTTATTTGATGAACGCCTAATTTGTTATTTTGTTTTATTGACTCTGTTCATGTCACAGCAATTAGTCCAGGTATGAAACACAACTTCGAGATCAAAATAGTCACAGTATACAGTAGCTTGAAATATTCGACAGTAAAATAGAATGTCAGGTAGATAAATCTTTTCTTCAGGATAAATCCTCGCCACAACACAAGTGGTCGGTAGGCAGGTAAAGTTAAATTTGCTATTCTTCGCCACAGCGGGCTGAATGTAGATGAAAATGAAAAAAGGAAATCTGGATAGCTATAGGTCCAGTTCCAAGAAGTACATGGAGAAGAGAGTTGGAAACAGAGGTGAAAATGATGAGGAGAACATGGAAAGAACTTGAGATGATGGCACGGGACAGGAGGACTTGGCATGTGTTTGTTGAAGGCCTATGCTCCTTTGGGAGTGGAGGGTTATGAATTATGAATGAATGATAGGTCCAGTTACAATTATTCTTATTGTCTTTTGTTGGTACTCTCTCTCTCTCTCTCTCTCTCTCTCTTTCTCTGGGTAAACCAAAAGAGCCGAACAGGTACACCTCAAAGACCCGCTGGGTGCATAAGAAAGTTTGTTTGGCGTATATTGTACTTAGACCCGTTTTCTCAGATTTATATTGAAGCCGCTGGTAGGTTTTGGGTTGTGACCCGTACTGGAATTATAGGAAGAAACCTGCAACATTCAACCACAATCAGTATGCTATCCTTAAAATAACCCGCGTAGAGGTATAATTTAATATCCACTCGGCTATTAAATTTAAATTAGAAAAACACAAGTGTATATCTTATTTATCGTTTAACAAAAACCCCCGTGAAATAAGCGCTAGTCATTTATAAAATTGCTCATAATGAATTAGAAATAAATATTTATTTCGTCAGTACTCATAATGAATAGTGCATTTACTAGTTGACCAAAATATCTCTTACTCGTTAATAGCAAGTAATTAAATTAAAAAGTTAGCTCTATGTTGTTTTAATTCGCTAGTCAATTAGCACAAAAATCCTAGTGAAATATCATGACGGACTTTAAAAATTAAATCACTCAACACAGAAAAATCTTAGTGAAATATAATGCCGGACTTAACAATTAAATCACTCAAGAGGCTATTATAAATATTTACCGCAACACAAAATGACTATCTCCAATCGAAAAAAACTAAGAAATTCCACTGTTATAATGGATCTAGAATATCGAAGCTAGACGTCTGAAAATGTGTGGGTACTAGATAAACTGAGTTTAAAAGCTGAGATATATATATGAATTAGAGAGAAAATCGCCAACGAGTGCGAGATATAACACCTTTGGGGAACTTCGTGGTCAGATTCTGAATGAAAGCTAAATTTGCCACTTTCGCCGCCCGCTAGACGTGGTCCCACGAGCAAATCGTCTCTTTGATCACGTCTCGTCCGCAGCTTAATTACATTCCGAACAAACGGATGTGTGGGGTGGGGGGGTGTAACTGTAATTATCTCCCCCTGACCAATGTAACTAACAAAAGTACGACTTTTGAATAATCGCCCTTGATTTTCTTCATAAGCTTATCTCCCCCTGTTCTCACTACGTGCATCATAGTCTGTTGTAAACATTACTAGTGCCTGATAGACATAGAGAAAAGAAAAAAAAATAGGCGTGGCTACAATTATGAGTTTGACAGATATAAAAGTACGAAGGTTCTGTATTAACAAAACGTGCATAACTAATAAGGAAGCAAGGTGGAAGCAAAAACGTGTAGGTATATGTAATCTATTTACATAATCTCTGTCACAACAAGTATTTCGGCCTTTATTTGGTCTATACTTGCTGATAGGAAAGTTATATTAGTAATTGCTTCTTTAAAAATTGTCTGGGTCGTCTACGGATCCTATATACCATTGCTATGTGGGTGTCGTGAGAATGACCTCAGTCAGTAATACACTTTTTTGGGGATGCAAAATTAGCTGAGCGTCCTTTTACGATGTACTGTCACAGCAAGGCGATATCGCAATTTGGTTGGTCCTAGGTTCGATTCCCGGTAAGCCTATCACTTATATGTTTGTTTATGTTGTCTGGTGTCATCCTTTGTGTCCAACGAGTACCTGTTAATTACCGTTATTTATTTATTTACTTAATTAAAGAAGACTTATGACGACATGACATTGTTCTCTATGTTTCCCCATGAAAAAAGTATGTGCACTAATTTGTATTATTATTGTTGCTTATAACACTTCTTTAACAAAAATAAACACACACACACAGAAAGTGCATGCAACTACTGTACTCGTAATAACCATCTTTCGTTTCGTTACCTATGTGAACGTAAGCTTGAAACTTTCCGTTTAACTTTTTATTGTTGCCACGTTTGCATGTCTTCTGCTAACATTTGTGTGTCTGCAAGGTCTTTCCTGTTCATGTTCAAATATTGTCCTCCTAAAGGGCCTTTGAATTCACCGGACTCTGGTGAAACAAGCTCGACGACCCGAACGTTGATGAGGACCTTGCCCTTCTATCCCATAATTTCAGACTAAACGAAACACTACATGGCAGATCACAACAGTTAAAAAAAAAACACACACACACACACAGAGAATGATAATACTCGCGGCAAATCATGGCCCAAATAAAATGTGGACTGGTACAACATCTTGACAATAACATTTACAGAGGATGGAACAATTGATATCGAAGTTACAACAAAGAAGGAAAGAAGGGCTTTCATTGCGTTTGGAAATTTTAAGGGGAAATTGAAAGAAATGAAACCTAACACAAAAAATTAGAATTTTCAAATAAAATTGAAGTCAGCCTCATTGATTAGCTCTGATAGCGTAGACAAAAACCAGAACCATTGCCGCGAAGGTAAAGACATTCATGAGTCAGTGCTTGCGGATAAAATCAATACAGAGATTCAAACAAGTTGGAAAGGTGAGGAGAAGACGTTGACGCAGGGATGGGATACACAATGAGGAGCCCAGCTAATAGCACTGAAAGGCTATCACGTTTTCTGGGTTCCCAGGGTAAATGAAATAGAGGAACCATAAAAACAAGTCTACCAGGGTACTGGATACATACATAACGATAAATGAGATATTAAATTATATTGAACAAGGGATGCAACACATCAGGGTCTGACATGATTTAATTGAAGGCCTATTCTCGAGATGAAGTTGACAAAAATAAATTATCTTTGGTCTGCCTTTTTTTTTCTTTCTTTTTTGTTTGTTCCGTTGATTGCGTCTTTAAAGATAAATTTTGATAATCCATTTGTTTGGAACAGCCAGACCGTCTAAGTTTAAACATTAGCAGTAATATTTTCTTTATTTTCAGAACATATGTCTTCTATATGGAGGCGAGACATGGCCAACATATGCTAAGCAAGAAAAAAAAAAAGTCTCAAGACCTTCCATATACGGTGTCCACGTCACATACAGGATGTTTCGTGGAAGGACAAAGTGACAAAGTTGAGGTGATGTCACGCAATGGCATTCTAAGCATGTGTACAGACGCTTGCTAGGCCATGCCCGCCGCATGGAAGATTGTCGCATCCCCAAAGATAATTTCTACAGACCACTGGCAGATGACAACAGAACATCCGGGCAACCTCATTTGAGGTTCAAAGGGGTGTGCAAGAGAGACACGAAGGCACTGGATATAAATCTAGCAACCTGGGAGAACGAAGCTACCGATCGCAGCAAGTGGAGATGCTCCTGACGGCGCCAGCTCAGATTGGGCGAAAAGAAGCGATTGCAACAAGTAGAAGAGAAAAGACCACGTCGAAAGGAACACCAGGCACAATATATATATATATATATATATATATATATATATATATATATATATATATATATATATATATATATATATATATATATATATATATATATATATATATATATATATTGTATGTATGTATATAAATATATACAGAAATGTATGTGTGGTTATATGAGAGCATTGAGACAAGTCTGAGATAGTCCGCCAACTTTAGGACAGAAATATATGTGGTTATATGAGAGCATTGAGACAAGTCTGAGACAAGCGGCCAACTTTAGGGCAGAAATAGATGTGGTTATTTGAGAGCATTGAGACACGTCTGAGACAGGCGGCCAAATTTAGGGCAGAAAAAGATGTGGTTAAATGAGAGCATTGACAGAAGCCTGAGACAAACCTCTAGCTTTATAAGAGAAATAAATGTGGTTGTGTGACAGAAGCCTAAGACAAACCGTCAACTTTATGACAGTTGGTTATGTGACAGCGTTGAGAGAAGACTGAAGCAGATGGTCAACTTTATGACAGTTGGTTATGTGACAGCGTTGAGAGAAGACTGAAGCAGACGGTCAACTTTATGACAGTTGGTTATGTGACAGCGTTGAGAGAAGACTGAAGCAGACGGTCAACTTTATGACAGTTGGTTATGTGACAGCGTTGAGAGAAGACTGAAGCAGACGGTCAACTTTATGACAGTTGGTTATGTGACAGCGTTGAGAGAAGACTGAAGCAGACGGTCAACTTTATGACAGTTGGTTATGTGACAGCGTTGAGAGAAGACTGAAGCAGACGGTCAACTTTATGACAGTTGGTTATGTGACAGCGTTGAGAGAAGACTGAAGCAGACGGTCAACTTTATGACAGTTGGTTATGTGACAGCGTTGAGAGAAGACTGAAGCAGACGGTCAACTTTATGACAGTTGGTTATGTGACAGCGTTGAGAGAAGACTGAAGCAGACGGTCAACTTTATGACAGTTGGTTATGTGACAGCGTTGAGAGAAGACTGAAGCAGACGGTCAACTTTATGACAGTTGGTTATGTGACAGCGTTGAGAGAAGACTGAAGCAGACGGTCAACTTTATGACAGTTGGTTATGTGACAGCGTTGAGAGAAGACTGAAGCAGACGGTCAACTTTATGACAGTTGGTTATGTGACAGCGTTGAGAGAAGACTGAAGCAGACGGTCAACTTTATGACAGAAATAACTGTGGTTACATTAGAGCCGAAGAAGATGAAAAACGAAACTTTTGACGTTGGCTCATATATTTGCTCATGTAATTGGTGATGGTCGGCGTCTGTGGCCTAATGGATATGAACGCAGTTTCATAATCCAGATATACCAGGTTCGAAACCTGCTGCAGGCGGTTTGGTAGCAGATCGCTTTGTGTGGATTTTTAACAATGGTATAAGCGCCGTACCATTCAGAAAGCAATGGCAAACTACTGAATGAAAAAAAATTGCCTAGAAAAATCACAAACAGCCAATAAAAGCTGGGGTTGATTGCCACGTCCTGTAAAGGATAAGCAACTAACTTTTTTAATTGGTGATGGCTCCAAACATCTATTACAATGTGCTAAAACGTGATTTTATTTATTTATTTATATTGTTAATTTTATTTGTTTATTTTATTTTATTTTTCTGTTTTCGCTGTGTTCATAATGCTGTACCTACTTCCTTACCTTTTCACCATATCTCAGCATCCATTGATGTAAACATTGGATATTTCTGTGGGGTTTGATTTGATGAATCTGCATGTCGCAGTATTTATACAGCCTAACATCAATTATGCATATTTTGTTTCCTTTAAGAACAGTTCATAGAATGTCAAATAAAATGAAATCGAGCGTGACTTTTTAACCTAACCCACTTCTGGTTCTGTCGGAACAATTTCAGATCAGCTTCAGAAGAATCAGGCAGAATAGTTAAATCTGTGAATTTGCCAGCTATTTAAATGTGTCAACCAGTAGAGACGGTGAAAGTAGTAAACAGAATTAGCGTTCAAAATTTGTAATTTAGACCTCTTAAATAGCTAGTCAGACGTGGCTACGCGCTGTTGAAGGATTTCCGAGTGTGCACTACTTCTGGCAGTCTCGTCAACTGTTGTTGCCAGGCTAACAATGTAAACCGACACTAGAGGCAGGGAAGTTACCAGTTTAACAATATGAGTGTCCTTGTTTCACGTTTGGGTTGAAATAAAGAATAGTGGGTCGTCTGTTCGATATGGCCTTTACAAAGGACTTAACGGGTGAGTAAAAAAGGGTAAGGGTTACGGTTAGGTTTAAGAATCCTTAAAGATAATCCTAACCCTAACGACGGTGGCGACTTATTTGGTTGACATCGAAGAACACTTGCCACTGTTCTTCATTTCAACCCACGTTTGTTAAATAAAACTGTTATTCTCTTTTTGTTTATGTCTGAAATATATTTAACAAAATGATCGCCGGGAGGGTAGGGGGCGGCATTATCCAGCCTGTGCCATTTTCTGTTACTTTGGGGCATGCTAAAAACTACAAACATGTCGTATAGCACGAGGTTTCTCTGTACTGTAAATATTTGTTAGTATTTGCTTCTTGTTTTTTCTCCCGTGTGTATTGCCGGGGGTTTCCGATGAGATACAGGAAGAATATGACGACATCTTGTAGCAGGCGTCTGCTGATATAAGGTTGTGCACGTGGTTGAACATCTCATTATGTCAAACAAAATACTACAGGAAACACCACTGCAACAGCACGTGCATACTGTAGTTGTGGCTCAAGCTCCACTAGGAGCTAGAAGGAAAAGAATAAACATTTATTTTGTCACGTGTCACTGCCGCCATATTTGTGTAGTTTGTCAATATTATTGTTTGAATACTTCATTATAAATCGGTAATGTCTTCCCTTAGATTTAGTGCCAGCTGTTTTTGTCACTAGGAAATTGGGCTCTGTTATTACTTGTATTTATTTTTGTGCTTGTTAATTTTTTATTTTTTTTTACCCCAGAGTTGGCAGACGCCGTTGTCAATTATGCACGTCTGCAACGTTTTTGAAAAACGTGAAAGGCAGAAGGCAGCACAAAACTGCTAATAGCTGACATATTTGGATAGAACACCGTCATAGCTTCTTAAATTAATATCCACATCAAGTAAAGATGCGAATCTGAATATACCGAAAACAGCGAGAATTTGGGCTCTCGAAATAGCATAGCGAACGTGTTACAGCTCGTCCTGGCTAAAACAGTGTGCCAACGATCGCATCGTCTGCCTCCGTTTTCTGAGCCAGAGATTTGGAGTTATCTGCTGAGATTGCTTGCCTAGTGCTGGAGGCAGTAACGAGAGAAGGGGAGAAATTAGAGATTGGGTTAGCTGGTACAGCAAGATGCTTAGTTGGTTAATTCTTTAGGGGGTTGGCTTTTTAATGCATTCCGTTCTCGTACAAACTTTCTTCTGAATCTCAACGGATTGAGAGTTGAGAGAAATTATTTGCTAGAGCCGTTTGGAATAAGTGTCATTTTTAGCTGGCTTCTAGCAGAGGTTCGTGTACGTTCGTCAAGAGCCCGAATAGAGGGGGGAGTGGCGGAGAGCGATTGTGGCTGTCAGCAGATCCGGATTCTATCGATGTCTTTTCTGACGCAAATGTTCTTTCACTTCTTTGTGCAGTGCGGGGAAATAACCGGCTTCTCATCCGTCGTCTGGAGGACCGGGAGAAGGAATCGACCCTGCAGAGTGAGGAGAGGTCAAGTTTAGGGCGGGTAGTTGCGGGCTCGGGGAAGAAGTGAATAATAAGTTGGCCCGGTTCTCGAAGCTCGCTGTGCTGAGTTCCCCTTGAAGTTGGTGCTGGCTTGTGTGACTGAAGTACCACGCGAGCAGCTGGAGGAGAGAGATCCTAGCTTGGCCGGGAACAAACCTGCACTGCAGAACTGAACTTGCTGCCGTGCTAGACCCGATAACGAACACGCGAAGCTGGGTGCTACGAGGCTTGCGTCGAAGCTGGGACCAGGACTAGGACTAGGTTTGATGTGTCAGCCAGGAAACAACCGGCAGACATCTCAACGTCGCCATTTTTTTTAATGAGTTTTGTTAACCGAGCAAAGGAGACGAGGGGCTAGGAAGACGAGAGCTTGTACAGATCCAATATTTCACAGATTTCGAGCTGCGTTGGTTGGGGTAAATATTTTTCGTGCCATTTAGTCTTTCGTTTATAGTGAGTGTTATCAGAATGTTTCTTGGTTTTTGCCATATGGGGGGGGGGGGGGCCTCATTTCACTTCAGGATCGCAATTTAGATCGACCTGGTCCACTTCCAACAGGGTTCTGTGACGTCATCCCAAGATGGACACCGTATGTTAAAGTTTGTGCGTTGTGTTTGGTATCATCATCATCATCATCCTTCAGTGCTCCGTAAGATGCAATGAACTGCCACTGCAGCGTGCCTCATTGTAGGCAATCTGTGCCACGGTATTTCATGTAGTCTGGCAATTGTGGTTTCTATAGTATTTTGTTCTACATGATCATATTGCCAGCCCCTTGCACAGTGTTACCTTAATGGACTCTTACGACATGTCTGATGTAACATTGGTTCTGTTCTCTCTTCATGTTGTTTCATGACAACATGACAACTGCAAAGGAAATTTTAAAATAGCGCTGCAGGGTTTGATCGGTGTCCCATATCAGAAATACTCGGGAAACTAGAAGTGGAGGGAAAACAATTTAAAAAAGGAATACGTCTTATTAGAAGAAAAAAACTTACGTTGCGGCCGCAAGTCCTTCGTCATGGACAGACAAGCAAAAGCAGAACGGAAAGAAAGTGAGAATTAAGTAGAAAACAAATATAAGAGCAAAAACTCCCTGATTTGGGTCACGTGACAATGAAATAGTTCCAGAGGTCTTTGTCCCCGGATTGTGAAATACTTATAGCAGCGGAAGGAACCCCAGAAGCTGCAAGTATCTACTTATGACACTCGGAGCTGTCTAAAACTCTACCTTGATGAAGTCTGTTCTCAGGTTTCACATAATTTGGGATAAGTCCAGCCTCTATGTAACTTCTGTCTGTGCCGCACGATCAGCTTCCTACAAGTGGCCATAAACTGAGTGGTGGACAACTGAGACTAAAAGATATGTTACCGAATGTTAGCTTCCCTTCCAAGAACAAGTCGCGTTCGAATCGCATACAGTTGACGATTAAAGCGAAACGTTGTAAGCCGGCTGGTGAGTTGACACTGGGAATGAGGAAAAAGTACTATTAATCCAAAGACTGCTGTCTTGTTGCTGCAGTTGCTAATATTTTGCTATATACAAATGAGTATAGGCATTGCAATGCCAGTGAACATTAGAAGCTGCTAACAGGCTGGGAAGTGGCTGCTGGAGATGACGAAGCTTTCCTTCAAGCTCCATCTGCCCCATAGACAATTTTTTTTTTTTTTGTGTGATAGAGAAATCTTCTCTACTCTTTTTCATTCACAGTATGTCTTCCGACATGTGAGGGTGAGGGAGGGAGTGGGGAAAGAAGAGACTTTCAGTTTTCGAATTTTGAAATTTCTGGTAAAAGATACCAAACCAGTAACAATATTTCTTCTGAATCATCATTTCCTTATGGTCTTTTTTTTTGTTGACATTATTCATCTGTGGCTGATAATTTTCGTACTTGTGATGTTGAATTTGGCCGTGGAAAACTCGTTACGGTTCTCGACATGTGGTCAAAATGTTCTTGTAACCTGGAACTTTCTTGAATCGCTGTCTCGATTTGATAGACCGGTAGTGGAAGAGTTTTTTTTTTTTTTTTTTTTTTTTCTCGTACGCCCGCTAATACTCGAGGCGAAATCTCAGGTTATTATTAATTTCTAGCCTGACATTGATTTTACGTGAGTATCCCTTTTTCCTTGTATAGAGACAGGTGTCCCTCGCCATTCAGGCAGATACTCGCCGATTTCGGAGGTACCCATTAGAGCTGGGTCGGCTCAGGAGCCGCCAATCCCTGGTCGAGAACACCCCTTCAAATGTCATCGCCAGGTCTCGAGTTAATCCAGTCCAAATCCCGGTCGACGAAAAATCGTCAAATGCCGTCGCCCGGGTTTGATCCTGCATCACCCGGTCGCCAGAGCGGTGTTGTAACCACTACGCTAGCGCGGCTCCCTATGGAAGAGTTAAATATGCAGATATTTGTTGAAGTGCGTTACCTGACTGCCGTAGCGGAGGGTGATTCTGTCACGTAGTTACATAGACGTCTAAACAATGGCGTATACTCGAGTAACAACTTCTAATTTAAATCTAGCCCTAACATCAACATATGAACGCTTCCTGGAGTGAGCAGTTGAGCAGGCACTGTGCCTGGGACCGCCACTGAATATCGTTACAGCGTAGGCTGTTCGAAACTCCCCTTCTGCGAAAATCGATATCTGTATAGAGGATAGGGGAAGGCTTGTCTGTCAGCGGGCGGCAGTAAGAAATAGCAAACGGTCTAAAGGTTCAGCAAGGAAGGGCGCATATTTTAAAATCTATATAACTGATATTAGTTCAATGGGGCATTTTTGATGAAAACGCGGGAAACTGAATTTCTTTGTGTTTAATAATGTAAATTGTCACTTATGTAATCTTAGAGAGGATCTTATACTTCCACGTTACGTGTGTGCTGTTTGGTTTGAAATAAAACATTTTTCTTAAGCTGTATTTGGGAAGTGACCTTAAAAAATGTTTGGGAAGTAATATTAATGCGTCTTGTGGTTGGACTCGGAATTTGGCCACGTTTGACCGAAGTTCAACCATCGCTTCTACAAGAGGCCCTTTCAACCACGAGCATCTGTGTTCAAAGGCATCTTCGTTTTTTTTTTTTTTTAAAAAACCTTGTCATCTTCCGCCCATTTGTTGACAAATGTTATATGTTTGTGACTTTAAAAGTGTGTTACTTCATTTTCAAGACATTACTTTTTTACTGAAAGTGTAGAAAACATTAATGTCATGAAGTATATGTGTGAACATGTGCACTCACATGGCTGGGTTGGTCGTGTCTGTCGTAGATTTTTGATAGGGAAATTAAGACTTGGGTTGGTCCCTTCTGAATAGGTTAGAATGAGTGATAGCCACAGTGAGATGTGATAATAGAAATAGAGTTCCACGAGTGAGATGGTATAAATTTATAGAGGCTGTCCCGGAAATCGAGAATCTCTCTCTCTTTCCGCCTATCTTCTACAACAGATCCAAAGGAGTCAGACAGTCTATAAAAAATATGTATATTAATATATATCTATCCACTCACGTGCCCGCACATACAAGTGACGACAGTTAGACACACAGACGTGGGAAAACTATAACAATGATTATATAGATATTATGGGAACGAACTGACCACCACACATAATTAAATGTAGGTATAGTTTAATTATCATAGTAAAGTTACATCACAACATATAAAATACATCGAAAACATATACAAATAGTCATAAGAATCAAGGAATGCTACAATAGTGATAGACCCGTTTGTATGGTCCTTCCCTGGATATATAGCTCACAGTCCCGTTAGAAAAAAGTGATAACCCCAAAGAGTTACAGATACATATGATTGAGTCTATGGTTTCCCCCTTTTAAGGTATGGACAGACTTGATACTCTGCTTTATTCTAAGGGTACATATTGTTAGCAATAACTTGCATAAAGGAAGTTACAACGTGGGTGACTCAGACAAAGAACATCCTTCAGTCTACTTTCACTCGGTTCTTTCATCAGGGCAATGATATACTTACAATCGTGCTGTGGTTCGCCGTCTGGCGCAAACTTTGGGACACTCACACAC
This sequence comes from Oreohelix idahoensis, assembly GCA_024509875.1. NCBI lineage: Eukaryota > Metazoa > Mollusca > Gastropoda > Stylommatophora > Oreohelicidae > Oreohelix > Oreohelix idahoensis. Next base: position 92,063 of record JAMPIV010013326.1, read on the forward strand.
TTTTTATCTGTTACTGTCGTTTAATGAAACGGATCCCAGCTCTGCAGATTTGTTTGTTGGTTTCATCAAAATGGATCTGGGGAGCGTCTGCTTCATGCGATAGTTATTTCAGACTAAAGTTAGTGTCACTTGACTCACGAGGTAAGAATTAGGCTTAAACGAGCACACAATGTCAGAACACGAGGTTTCCCTTAATTAGGAAGATGACCGGTGGACAACTTCTCTCAACAAATAATCTTGGTTCACCACACACTTGTCAACAATGTCGGAAAGTTAATGTTTTAGATTTCTGTAATTTTTTTCGCCACAAGGCAGCATGTACATTAGAGTTAGTGTAGAAATATGCACTGGCTCAAAGGCCCAGTATAAGCATTTATTAGGTATGTCTCTGTACAAAACGCCGGCAAAGTTTGGGTTACACCAGTATTCACTGAATAAAGAAAAAACACATATGAAATATGTTACATATTATGTACTCAATATAACTTACGTTTTTAAAATGCAAGCGTACAGCTTGACTTATCATTTAAAACTTCCTGTGCAATAAGTTATATATTTAAAAATCATCCATCCTCATGAATTAGGAATACATACGTATTCCGTCAACACTCATGAGGCATCTAGCATTTATAAGTTAGTTTAGAAAAATTGTTCCCGTCTGATTATTTAGCTGTTAAATTAAATTCGTTAAAGCTACATTGTTGTTTAAGCTAGAAATTATAATTTATTCTGCTTTCCACTGAAACACATCACTAGAAAATAATAAGACTATGTAATTAAGCACTCTGCACCAAATCTAACTAGTGAAATATGAAATAAGCGATTATCACTTTAAACACTCACAAAATACTAGATATTATATATAATATATACCTCCACACACAGAACTACAGACTAAACCATGAACTAGAATACTGCAATCTAATGGTAGTCTAGAACTCGGCAAAATGGCCAAGAAACTCGGACTTCGCCAAAACACAGATATTTGATCTAGCACAGCGATCTGTCTACTGCAACATTTTAGGAGTCAGAATGAAAATAAAGTTTAACATTCTGGTTATATCTATTACCAGACAAAGGGGTCCCAACTTTATTTCGCCAAACGAAATAATCTCCCCTTTCCGTCTAAAACACCTTACATCAACTAGAAGACTACCATGAACTGACACTCGTGCGTTTTCACACCTCACGCTGACCAGGCCAACAGTGAGTGCCTTGTCAGCTGGGATTTCCAGACAAATGTCTCAAACTGCGCCGAGGAGATGTCGGCTATCGCGCCTCACTGAGCGCTCAGCCGATGCAACTCGTTGTGGCAGGTGAAAATGCAGACAACTTTGTCGCCTATAGGTCTGGCGAAAGCGAATATTCACGGTGTATTTCGTCTGGTGCAGGGAATGCTGTAGACATATGTCTGCTCCTATGTCTGGCCAGACGAATATATTCACAGTTTCGTCCACTGACACCTAATGCAATAGAATGCATTTTAACGCTCTCTCTCTCTCTGACACGTTATGTCATAAATGCGTTTACCAGTATGAGAAAGAAAACGGTAAAGTTGAGAATGGGGAAGAAAATATTTTTCGCAAATAAATGGATGCGAAAAATACAGGAAAAAGGTAAAGAGTGATAATAAAATAAAGGATACGGGTGAAAGAAAAAGAAGAGGATATAGGCAATTTATGATCAATAAACTCTCTGTGACAGTGTCTCCATGTAGAAAATCAATTAGTGACTACTGGTTAGCAATGCAAATGTAAACAAATGCTTTATTTACAAAATGAATTAATAATATGATAAATTCAAGTTATCTCTTCATACTGACATATAGAACAGCCATTCCTATTGACCTTGCAACGATATACGTAAGCACAAATTGTCTAATATGAATCCTCCTAAATTCTTACCTTTCATCTTTCAGTGGATAGATAAAACGTGCACACACAGAACACATGACAGGCGTACATTGGATACTAGCGTACATCACAAATGCTTGAGTGGACCAAAAATGGCGGGCTCATAACGCTATATGCTCTTCAAACATGTACAATTTGTAGAGGTGCGCATACAATAATTTGTCATTTGTGCACAACAGATCTTGAAAATAACAATGACGCGAACTTGACGTAGTCTGTCACTTCTGCTCATGCAGAAAAGATGTTGTTCTACCAGGTCCTGACTTATGACTTCTCTTTCTCATTCAGTCTTAATGCGACATTACAGTTATTTGATATAACTTGGATCATTACCGCATGCGTTTCATATTCCCCATTTTAAACTGAAACTATAATCCGACAACTGTTATTCCATGAGAAGTTGCTGATTAACACTCAACTCCTACATGCTGTGCAACAAACTTTCACACGTTAACCACACACAACAAAACACCATATCAGCCCTATGCACACATCCTAACACACACTGCACCCATGAGTTACCTCCCTTTGACATGTGTTTCTCTTTCAAGTAAAAAAAAACTATGACAGTCACTAATGTAGTTTTGTCAGCGTGAAATGATTCTTCTTCGTTGACCGCTGTCATAATTATAAACACGTCTGTCTCTCTCATAAAATGGGCAGCCTGTCTCCTGCTTCTCTCACACGTGGGTTTATGAAGGTCATGCTGTCAGTTTGCATCTCTCGTCAGCCGACATTTTTGGAGGGCGTGTTCTTATTTCCCACATGAGCACATGTCTGTTAAATGTGTCATTTATAGATTAAATTTGTCAGCATTGGCTGATTTATAGTCTCCTCGTTAGTGAGTAGTATGCATCTGTTTTATATGATTCTGGAAATTGCAACTAGTATCTTCTTCTTCTTCTTCTTCTTCTTCTTCTTCGTTCATCCTGAAAAGGACGTTGGTTGCGTTGTGTCCGTTTACAGCGAAGCTGCGATATTTGCGCCTTTCGGCCGACACATCCGACTTCAGCACGGCATTTTTGGGACCGGGTTAGCCTTCCCTCTTCGATCCCTACTCACTCAGCCAGACTGCAGTGATGCAGCCTGTTTCCAGGACCACCACTTGGAGGTGGATTAGGGTCTTGGTCAGCTCTGGTGCGCTGACCCTGACGCAAGCAGTCTAGCTATGGGTCGCTAACTGCATTTCTCACTGTTGACGCGTCCTAGGTCCTGCAACTAGTATGACTCTCGTTATTGCTTCCAGTGTGACGCTGGATATTGCTACTTCTGTTTAGTCACAAAATTATAGACATACAAGTAATTCACCCTCCAAAACATGGCGGGAAATAATTAAGTTGTGCTTTTTCTGCGCATGCCCTGATGACAGCACTAACTTCCCCTTTAGTCATTTCATTCATGTCCATTTTGCTTCAGAAGTACGGAAGCCAGTGTGGCACGAAAACATAGAAGCTTCATCTATGATGAGGAGTGAGGATTCTCGGGCTAAATAGAAATATAAAAAATATGGCGGAGACACGTATGTTCATACTTACCCGCTTGCCCGAAACGCTGAATATAAATCGGGGGTAATTCCAGAAATTATGCCACCGAAAAGCAACAGTGACAGGAGTGTTTCTACAAAAACATCCGGCGCTGTGAAGTATATTGGGAACAAAATGCGCGTTATTTCAACCGAAAAAAATTACGCCATGAAAAGAAGATTGCTACTTTGGTGGGGAAATAAGGGACATAAGAACGCCACGGATGGATAAGACATTTCTGTAATAAGGGAATTAAACGTGATATTATTTGGGAAGCCCTGTGGTAGTTGATGGCGGTTTCTGAGAAGACAACGAACTTGTTATTCTTATTGTTGAACACAATCGACATCATCGCACTCTGGGCAAACCCATGTCTGTGAGTGTGTGAGTGAATGCTAACTGTTCCTGTTGCGCGCTGGTTGTATACACGACGGATGCATCATCTCATACGTCCACCCCTGCTAGCCTTGCGTTCAGTGCCAAATTCCAGCAATCTTAGCCTTGTTGATTCAACTATAGCAGTTTCCTTCACTAGCAGACGATCGTTAATTGACCTCATTATTTCTCCATTTATCCATATCCAGTGTCCCCACTGAGGGTGCTCTGGGGGCTAGTCTGTCAGCTCTCATCACCGCGTACTCAGGGCCACCCTACGCCGATTCAACCAATTTGGCCCTATTGGGCCCCGAGCTCACAGGGGACCCCGCAAGCTGGCTGCAATCTCCAGCTATGAAAAAAGAGTCCCGGTAATGACTAAAAAAAAAAAGGTGTTTTGTTTAAAAATATTTTCTTGTTTTAAAATTAAATGTGAATTTTTAAAAAAATTAAAAAATTCACTATTAGCAAACATAAATAATTGTCTGACTAGTGTCACAGCGTGCCATGGTCTTTTTGCTCGAGATGGTATCTCTCATTGTGTACTTCGCGTTATGTTTTGTAGGCCGTTTCTATTTTTTTTTTATCATATAGTGGAAAGCAATTCGCTGGACGATGAAGTGGGGATATATATTCATGGACGATAACGACTCCCCAAACATACAATGTTTCATTTTTAATGTTTATTTGCTATGTCTTATTCTATCTCTTCTCATTTAGATTTACTTTATTGCCCACTGAAAAATGTTCTCCTAGATAGTTCTTTATTTGGAATTAATCATCAGTTCCCAACAATCCATTATATGGTAACTGAATCAGCCAACTCAACAACTGGAAAACAATGAATGTCAATGAACTCAGGACCTCTTTTCAATGTCGTAGATTTTTGATAGGAGAATTAAGACTTGGGTTGGTCCCTTCTGAATAGATTTGAATAAGTGATAGTCACAGTGAGAGATAGTAATAGCAATAGATTTCCATGAGTGAGATGGTAGACTGTGATAGAGGCTGTCTCTGAAATCGAGAAATCTTCTCTCTTTCACCTATCTTCTACGACAGATTTAGAGGAGTCAGACAGTCTAAACACACATATATATATATATATATATATATATATATATATATATATATATATATATATATATATATATATATATATATATATATATATATTACATATATATACATTTCTATCCACTCACGTGCACACACATACAAGACGACAGTTAGACGTACAGACGTGGGAAACTATAACAATGATTATACAGATAATTTGGAACGAGCTGACCAACGCGCTGATTAAGTTCTCGAGAAATTTTAATTATCGTAATAAACTTCTATCACAACATAAAATATTACATCAAGCATATACAAATAGTCATAAAAATCAAGGAATTGCTACAAGAAATGATAGACCCAGAGTTATGATCTTCCTTCGATGTTTAGCCCACAGTCCCGTTAGAAGAAAGATGATAGCTCATAGAGTCACAGATACATATGATTTGGGTCTGATATTTTCCCTTTTTTGAAGGTATGAACTGACTTTGATAGCAGTATCTATTCTAAGGGGAAAACATTTTTAGCAACAAACTTGCATAAAGACAGTTAAGACAGCAAAATGGGTGCCAAAATACAACAATAAAGAAATCACTCAGTCCTGCATTCACTCTATTCATTCAGCCGGGATCACGTGCATATGTTCATACTCACAGCTTTGATAGCCACTTCTGGAAACACAATTTTTAGGACATTCACATACAGAATCGTCAATGGCAGTCTTTGACCAAGAAATCCCCAGTTCCAAAAAGACGGGTTGAATTCTCTGCTTCAGGGAACGATTCTTTGGGTGTTCTTATTTTTCGGATGTCTGTTTAGGTCACATTAAAATTGTCCAGGCACGAACATTAACAACGAGCACAGTGTCAATAGCTTAGGTTTCTAGAAATAAGGAATGTCAGATTGGTGTTCTTTTTTTCAGGTTAGGACTTTATTTGGTCACCACACCACTAGTCAAAACTCCGTCGGAATGTTACTGACGTTAATATGTTACTTGCCACACAGGCTAAAAATGTACCTTGAGTTGTTTCTCAGGAAGAATTAAATATGGCACAATAGACCTGTTACTTCATTTAACCTTTAAAGTACTTGTAAAGATTATGCACCAAGGCTTTCAAGGAAAATGTTTTAGTTCTTCACAGATATCACTCATCAGTACTTAGGAAAAAAACCTATAAAATAACTCTACATACTAGGTACTCGTTATAACTTACATTTTTAAACTGCAAGTGTACAGCTTGACTTATCATTTAAAACTTCCCGTAAAATAACTTATATACATAAAATCAATCATCATGAATTATGAATACATATGTATCCAGTCAATACTCATTGATGTAGCATTTCAGTTATGAGTTAATTTTAAAATATATTCTCGTCTGATTATTTAGCAGTTAAATTTAATTCCTTATAGCTACCTGGTTTTAAGCTAGAAATTATACTTTATTCTGCTTTCCACTGAAACACGTCAGCTAGAGAATATAACAGACTTATAAATTAAGCACTCTGCACAAAAATCTAACTAGTGAAATAAGCGATTTAACACTTTAAACACTTCACAAAATTACTAGATATCTAATATATAATATTTACCTCTGCATAGAACTACAGATTAATACCACAAACTAGAATCATTCAATATAATAGTAGTCTAGAACTCGGCAAAATGTTGCCCAGAAACTAAAGACTTTTCAATACACAAGATATTTCTTCTAGCCTGGCGATCTGTCTACTGCAGATTTAGGAGTAATAATGAAAATCTAGTTTCAAACTCTGGTTAATATCTATGAAACGGACAAAGATGAGCGCTATTTCCAAAACCACGCAATAGCCTCCCCTTTCCTTAACACCTACGTACCTTAGACGCTAGCTCATAACTGCCAAAACGTGCGTCTTCGCACTTTATGACAAAAACTGGCCGTGGAGCGTGAGTGTCATGGAAAAACCCAGACTATGTCTCCTCATCATGTCTGACAGAGTGAATTCTCACACGTTTATGTCGAGAATCTAGCCCAAGAGCCCCTTGTCATGAGAGAAGTATAGACACCTGTCTGCCTTCTGTGTCTGACCAGACCGTATTCTAACACTATACGCTCAAGCAGGGACTGACACGTTATGTAATAAGGTTACTAGTCAGTGTGGTAAAGTGGGATGATATAAACATTTATAGGGGACTTAGTGTACTGACTGAGATCAGCTGTGAAGGTATCTGTATCTAATAAGTGTGGTGTATTACAGATGACCTTACTTGCTACCACATTTATACCTCAGTCAGAATTATTCTGGAATATTGTGATGACTACGTTGAATGTCTAGGGTTATGAAAATGATGAAGTGTAAGTCACAACAACAACAGACAGATAAACAATTTAATTTATTCCACAACACTTTACAACACTGTGACACTCACACACATATAACACTCTATAAGACTATCTTAAATGAGTCAAGTGTTAAAGTTTAAAAATATATGTATTAATTCCTTTCAATAATAGATATCCTGATTCAACTACACAGTGAACCAGGAATCACAATCAAATGTAATTACAATTTGTATGTACACAATTTATAGATATGATCTTTGTATTGACATATTTTATTATTATTATCCTATGTGTGTAAGTTGTGAAGTGGTACTATGAGGTAATACTGGCTTTTTCAAGCTAGGTTGTTGTTTGTCATCATGACTTCAAGTGTTTGCTTATGGTGGAAATAGTATTGGGAAAAGTTCACAGTTCCTGTCATTTGAAACAATTTATTGTCCCTCTTTATTTAATATATTGTCAATTTTAGAGGGGGCACATAAAATTGAGCTGCTCTGGCCACAGAATCTTATCTTCTGTGAGGGCGGCAGGAAACAGTCTCCTCTGCTCGCTTGCTTCACCGTGTTCTTGAGACACCTCACTGGTCGCTATCTGGACCAAGGGGTATGCTATCAGCCTCTGGATTCAGCAAAACTCAGACCAGGTGCTGCTTCAATAAGTTAGGACCACGGTCCCTGAAAGAAGAAGGTTGTACCTCCTACTTCAGAACTAATTTATAATCTATTTCCACACTGAACACAATACATAACAAACACTGAGTTCAGAGCGGTAGGCCAACTGCTAGCTTCAACTATTTGGCAATCCCATGCAGATATACTTCTCTCCGACAAGTTTTGTTCAGGTTGGAGCAATATCTAGGCTTTGCCTCATGTTTGCTACTGAACCACACACATATACAGACATAAATTATCAATTCACATTCAATTTTCATCAAAAAGATATCAAATATGTCAATCTTACCACAATTCATGGAAATAATAAACAAATACGTTGACTGGCGATGAATTATGGCACATATTCCGATCTGCCTCTGTCCCAGGCTTTTATTTAGAAAAATATGAGCTGGATCTCAACGCACTGCTTCTTAGTAAGTTTATTCTAAAATGTGGCACTGAACAGACGCTCCTAATTGACTATATTAACTGGTCTAGCCAATAGGGCCATGTTTACAAAGCTTTTGAAAAAATTTACCCTTCCTACGTTTCCCCTAACAACCAAAATTAGTATTTGCAGTCCGACTAATCGTGTTTCGTCTTACATATCATTCCCGCCAATCAAATTGGATTTAACAAGGTGGCCTATTTCCCGTAAAATGGTGGTTTCAAAACATGCCACTGTGCGATTATGATTTGGTGCTGTCAGACACCCTCACTATTTTCTTTTGGCTATAATTTGTTAATTCCTAGACTATTTGCGTAACACTTAACATATTCTTTGTCAGCAAGTCCTAAGGAACCCAAATATATAAATTTAATGGAGCTAAGTGGCTGCGTTCAAAATATGCATTTTCTTCTACCTCCCGTTCACTTCGATACGATGTGGTGTCTCGGTACTGTCAGGCTTTCAGACATAAAACAGTATAATGTCATGTTTACTAATAAGCATTAAACAGGTTTTTAAACCTAACCCTCGTATTGGTAGTGTTTTTTATCACTGTCTATTTGAAAAAAAGTTAGTGCTTCATGCCTTACGCTTGGGGGTGGCATTAATTTTATATCGCGAGACGCGTGTTAGTGTTGCATACGTTCCTCCGTTCATCCCTCTCTCTCTCTCTACCCTAAGTTCATCTGTCTTTTCATTACGCAGTGTATAAAATGGAATTAATGCTAGTATTAATCTAGGTCATTAATCAGCTTGCGTATCTCAAGGTTTTCTAAGAAACACATTACTAGTTGTATTTTTCGAACGTGTGTAGTTTTATGCAGACGGAGCATAAAAAGGGGTTTTCTTGTTCAACTAGCATGACGTTCTATTAACACAGGCGTACGCTATTGGAAAGCACGGGTCTTTAACCATTCTTCTTTCCCTTTTATTGAATTTATGTGTTAGGCTTTACATTTACCTTTTAATTTATATATGTGGATTTAGAATGTTTCACGACAAATTCTCCCCTCTTAAAACAGACGTTATATGTCAGTCTATAATTCTATATACACATAGAGAAATTTATTATTATTACTGGGGCTTACGGTGATTCTCATCACACGGATGGCGGCTTAGAAAATCCGCATCACCGGTTCGCTAATTTTATTTTTATCATGGATTAATGCAGGTGGGTCAATTCAAAGTAGGCACGACTCAAGAAATCTGCCCCAGACCTCTGCAATCCAAGAATCCATTTCAGATATGTTACTGTACAGCTGCAAGTGTTACGGCTTGTCTTACTACTGCTTAGCAATCAATATTCACCATTTTTTTTTCTCTGAGTCTGCTCAACGACATGTCCAGAGAAGATTAGATGTTCCTCAAATTGTACGTTATGAGGAGTTGATCTATATGGTGAGATCTGAGTGGTGTAGTGGATCCAACAATTTTCTCATCATTCTAGAGAAGACACTAGGCGCATTCTTCAATCCAAATGGCAATCTGTTAAACTCATAGTGTCCCTCTGAGGTACTAAAAGCTAGGTATGGTCTAACCTCAGGCTTTACTGGAATCTGATAATATCCTTTACTCAGATCCACTTTTGAGAAATATTTAGCTTTATTTAGCCTGGCAAACAACTGATTTGTATCCGGCAATGGATCCACCTGTCCTTCTGTGATAGCATTCAGTCTCCTGTAATCTATACAGAGTCTATGTTCTCCAGAGGGTTTCCTTAAGAGCACCACACTGGAACTATACGAAGATTCACTGTGTGAAATAATTCCTTCCTTCAACAAATAGTCTATCTCTTCCTTCAAAGCTTTCTCCTTAGCAAAAGGAATCGAATAGGGTTTCATACAGACAGGTGTGGGGTCTATCAGTTTCATATCATATTCCAATAAGTTTGTATGCCCCGGTCGGTCTGTTAACACCTCTGTATGATTATCTAGAACCTGTTGCACTCTCTCTTTCTGATTTTTCGTTAAATGTGTACTGATTTTCACCTGTGCCGCTGTCTCACAGGGGTGTAATGGATATTCAAATGATGAAAGTGGTTCCTTTTTCATCTCCATTGCAATGGACAAGGTCAACAAGTGTGTCTCTTCCTGATTTTCTCTTTCCAAATATTTCTTCAGGAGATTCACATGATAGATTTTTTCTTTCCCCTTCTTATCTATCTTATAATTGGTTCTAGACACCTTCTCTAGAACTGTATATGGACCTTGCCATCCAATTTGTAACTTATTCTGACTACCGGGTAGAAGAAGCAGTACCTTCTCTCCCACAGCCAAATCTCTGTCTTTAGCTTTCCTGTTGTAATAGGCAGCATGTTTCTTCCTGGCTTGTCTCAATATTTCATTGGCAAGTTTCCAGCCAGTTTTTAAACGAGTGGTCAGCTCATTCACATATTGGTATGAGGGTGTAATATTTTCCTCTGCCTTTTCATCAGTCCACGTTCTTAACGGCGCTTCATATGGACCTTTAATTTTGTGGACCTATTTGTCCATGCACCGGTATGGTCTCTTCCACTCGAAGCTCTATAGTGATGATTTTTCTTCCCAGAATTATCATGCACAAAACGACCGCTACCAATTTTTCTCTTGGGGCTTTCTCCCCACTTAGAATTCTTGATGAGAGATTTCCTCTCTACATCCTCTTCCTCCAGTTTGTTTAAGTCCGATTGAGGGATTTTCGGCTTATCCTGGGGTAAGACATCTTTTTGCACTTTCTTCATAGTGGCCATTGTAAAACAGTTAATTGAAGCTTGTCCGTGAAAAGGGGCTTCCCATTCCACTTGGTCCACTTTATTATTCTTTCTATTGTCAGGCCTACGTTTGCTCCGTGGCGTGTCCAGGTCCTGATCAATGTTCCCACTTGTGGGTGTTCCCTCATGTGCTATGCTACACCTTTCTACAAAATTCTCAATGTCCCACCTTGCCTTGGGCCAATAATAATTTTGAGCTACCTTTTGAATGATGGTACCAATTTTCTCATGGTCCCCATCTTGTTTCACATGTAGGCTCCTTATTACGTCTGCCCTATATGTCTTTGGAAGAACCAACTGTCCGTGACCATTGGATCTAGTTCCGGCCTTCCTGTAAATCAACTTGTTTTTCATGTAAAAATCTCCCTTGCCTGGAGTTGTATGACAAGTTGACAATTTCCTGAAACAAGGCTTGAGGGTCTTATCCCCAGCCTGTGACTTCCTCATCTCTTCTGGAGTGGTATCTATCAGGATATCCTCCTCCTGTCTTGAGGTCGACCTGACCTGAAGGGTGGCCATATACACAGGTTTCCTTCTACAATGGTCAGTGTCATGATTGTTCATCTTACAATTTTTACACCACCTCCTTTTTTGGTTGAAAGATTTTCTTTCATCATATTTCCTTTCATCGAATTGTGGGGTTTTATTTTTATTGTCATACCGTGGCCTATCAAACTGGTGCTTACTTTTGTTATGATCTCTAGGATCAAATTTATTAAAGTTCTGTGGTGCCTTAAAATAGTCTACCTGTTTCCTTTTGTTACCTGTTACCTCTGCCTGAGCTGCTTGATATCTTTCAGCAACATTTAGTAACTCACCCAGCCTCTCTGCACCTTGTTCCATGAGAAACTTTCTCAGGTCTGGAGCCATGGACTCTCTTAGTTGTTCTATAAGGATCATTTCCTTAAGATCTTGGGTTTTCCCCAGAGAAGTCCATTTCTCCAAGTATGTCTCTAACCGTGCAGAGAACTGGTGATAGGTTTCACCTGACAGTAGTTTAGCATTCCTAAAGTTTTTCCTATAAAATTCTCCATTCTTTTCATATCTTAACAAAAGAGCCTGCTTTAGCATGTCATAATTTTCTTGATCATTTCTGCTCATTTTGGCAAAAACTTCATAAGCTGCACCACGAAGCCCTTGAGATAACTTTCAGCTCCACCTTTCTCTCTCTAACCCATACGTGGTAGCTAATAGTTCATATCTATTTAGATAGCTCTCGATATCATCGTCTTTCTCAACAAAATGATCTAAATGAAAGTTCATAGCTGAGGTTGAGGCTCCCTGACTAGCAGTAGCATTGGAGGTAAAGGGACTGGCACCATTTTCAGGAGCATGGCCTTGAAACTCAAACTCCCTTAGTCGTAACTCATGTTCCCTTTGTAATCTCTTCTCCTCCTTTTCTGCTTCCCTCTCTGCAGCCTGTCTTCTTTCCTCGGCTTCCCTTTCTGCAGCTAATCTCTTTTCTTATCTTTCTGCCTTTTGTTCTTCTAATTGGAGCCTCTTAATCTCCCTATCTGCCTCCAATGCCTTAGCCTCAGCCTCAATCTGCAACCTCTTAATTTCCTTTTCCGCCTCTAACCTCTTATCTTCGGCCAATCTTTCAGATTCTAATTTTCTTTCGGCCTCTTTTTCTAATCTTCTTTCTTCACGTTCAATATATTTGTCACATTCAGTAGTGACATAAGCAATCATAACTTGCCCGTCCATTCCTAACTCTTTAGCAGTCTGCACAGCAGCAGATCGAAATTTTGCCAGGTCGGCCATTTTCTAACGGGTAAATGTATAAAATATTTAACTAAACAATTTTATCTATAACTAAATATCTAAGGACAACCACAGGCACTGAGAGCTCAACCTTATTTATTTTCACCCAAGGATACCTTTTAAATTTTTATTATTCCCAATATATATAATAGGAGAAAATTCAATATCCCGGGAGCGAGACCCCAATATATGTAGTAAAGTGGGATGATATAAACATTTATAGGGGACTTAGTGTACTGACTGAGATCAGCTGTGAAGGTATCTGTATCTAATAAGTGTGGTGTATTACAGATGACCTTACTTGCTACCACATTTATACCTCAGTCAGAATTATTCTGGAATATTGTGATGACTACGTTGAATGTCTAGGGTTATGAAAATGATGAAGTGTAAGTCACAACAACAACAGACAGATAAACAATTTAATTTATTCCACAACACTTTACAACACTGTGACACTCACACACATATAACACTCTATAAGACTATCTTAAATGAGTCAAGTGTTAAAGTTTAAAAATATATGTATTAATTCCTTTCAATAATAGATATCCTGATTCAACTACACAGTGAACCAGGAATCACAATCAAATGTAATTACAATTTGTATGTACACAATTTATAGATATGATCTTTGTATTGACATATTTTATTATTATTATCCTATGTGTGTAAGTTGTGAAGTGGTACTATGAGGTAATACTGGCTTTTTCAAGCTAGGTTGTTGTTTGTCATTATGACTTCAAGTGTTTGCTTATGGTGGAAATAGTATTGGGAAAAGTTCACAGTTCCTGTCATTTGAAACAATTTATTGTCCCTCTTTATTTAATATATTGTCAATTTTAGAGGGGGCACATAAAATTGAGCTGCTCTGGCCACAGAATCTTATCTTCTGTGAGGGCGGCAGGAAACAGTCTCCTCTGCTCGCTTGCTTCACCGTGTTCTTGAGACACCTCACTGGTCGCTATCTGGACCAAGGGGTATGCTATCAGCCTCTGGATTCAGCAAAACTCAGACCAGGTGCTGCTTCAATAAGTTAAGACCACGGTCCCTGAAAGAAGAAGGTTGTACCTCCTTTCATCTGAAACAATTTACACCAGCATTCTTCTACTTAATGGTTACTACGCCTCTGCAATTCCAGCATTAGTTCCTTCTAGTCAATAAGATAGGTGTCAGTGTACTATTTGGCGATCCCATGCAGATATACTTCTCTCCGACAAGTTTTGTTCAGGTTGGAGCAATATCTAGGCTTTGCCTCATGTTTGCTACTGAACCACACACATATACAGGCATAAATTATCAATTCACATTCAATTTTCATCAAAAAGATATCAAATATGTCAATCTTACCACAATTCATGGAAATAATAAACAAATACGTTGACTGGCGATGAATTATGGCACAAATTCCGATCTGCCTCTGTCCCAGGCTTTTATTTAGAAAAATATGAGCTGGATCTCAACGCACTGCTTCTTAGTAAGTTTATTCTAAAATGTGGCACTGAACAGACGCTCCTAATTGACTATATTAACTGGTCTAGCCAATAGGGCCATGTTTACAAAGCTTTTGAAAAAATTTACCCTTCCTACGTTTCCCCTAACAACCAAAATTAGTATTTGCAGTCCGACTAATCGTGTTTCGTCTTACATATCATTCCCGCCAATCAAATTGGATTTAACAAGGTGGCCTATTTCCCGTAAAATGGTGGTTTCAAAACATGCCACTGTGCGATTATGATTTGGTGCTGTCAGACACCCTCACTATTTTCTTTTGGCTATACAGTAGAACTCCATTTATCCGAACCCCAATTATCCGAACATCCAATTATCCGAACACTTTTTCGAGAAAAAAAAAAATCAGGCGCCACCAGTCATGTTAGACTTTATTTTTGAATCTTTTGATGCTGCAAGCTTCAAATGTGTGCGAACAATTTGTAGAGGATGGAATGGGCTAATGGTCAGTCGCTTACGTACAGGAAGTCAGTCAGATCATAAAGTCAGTTAATATCTGGTTTACCAATCTAGTGTACGTATGCGTTCTAGGCAGAACACTGGCTAAACAGACAGTTCAACTTAAAATAATTGTGTCTGCTACTACAGCAGAATAATTTTGGTGTGCAAGTATTTCTCTGTGCGATATGGAATCTTCCAGAAGGCCTAAAGCATATAAAAGGAACCGCAATGTGTTGTCAATTGAAACGAAAACAGAAATTATCAAGAGACTAGGAAAAGGTGAAACTGTGTCTTCACTTGCGAGGATTTCCAATGTTGGGAAAGCTACCGTCTCTGACATCAAAAGTAACAAGGATAAAATTATGAGTTTTGCACCGAAATTGGATAGTGAAAATGGGTGGAAGAAACGTAAACCATGAGACATGCGAAAGATTTGAAATTGGAAGAGGCTTTGTATATATGGTTTGTGCAAAGAAGAAGCAAAGGGGAAACTATCTCTGGTTCTCTGTTGTGTGAAAAGGCACTTCAGTTCAACAATCAACTTGACTGTCCTCCTGACTTTAAGGCTAGCCAGGGATGGTTAAGAAACTTTAAATCTCGTCATGGCATACGAGAATTGGAGATGCAACTGCCGCTGAAAATTTTAAAGAAACATTCTTGGCTTTTTTGGAAGAAGAAGATTATTCACTCGATGTGTATAATGCCGATGAGACTGGCTTATGCTGGAAATCATTGCCTCAAAAATCACTTGCATCTCAGCGCGAAGCAGCTTCCCCTGTGTTTAAAAAGTGCAAAGAGAGAGTAACAATTTTGGTAGCCGCGAATACCAGTAGAAGTCATCGTTTACCGGTGCTAATGATCGGTAAAGCCAAAAAACCACGTTGTTTAAAGAATGTGACATGTCTCCCATTGTGCTACAAAGCACAGAAGAGTGCTTGGATGAATAGTGAAATATTTCTTGATTGGTATACAAATCAGTTCATCCCAAATGTGAAGAGGTTGAGAGAACAAGAAAAGAAAACTGGAAAAGTAATTCTTCTACTGGACAATGCACCATCTCATCCAGAGACGGATACATTGAATGCAGTTGATGCAAATTTTAAAGTAATTTTTCTGCCTCCCAATGTAACAGCACTGATTCAACCAATGGATCAGGGTGTTATAGCAAAGCTTAAAACGATGTACAAGAAGGAAGTCATGCGTCGTTTATTGTTGGCTGAAGATGATAATGATTCTGGTTTTCAGTTTTTGAATGACGAAGAAATTTTGTCTTTTGTGCAAGAAGAAAACCAAATACATGTAGTGACCGATGATGAAGACTCCTCAGAAGTACATGATGTACTTGTAGATTATGAAGAAAACCCAAAACGTCGACCAAGTCCTGAAGAGGCCTTTATAGCACTAGA
Source organism: Oreohelix idahoensis (assembly GCA_024509875.1). Classification (NCBI taxonomy): domain Eukaryota; kingdom Metazoa; phylum Mollusca; class Gastropoda; order Stylommatophora; family Oreohelicidae; genus Oreohelix; species Oreohelix idahoensis. Next base: position 108,227 of record JAMPIV010013326.1, read on the forward strand.
AACAGCGATGGCTTGGTACGAGCAAGAAGATGACAGCTGTCCTATACAGCTTCTGCTGTTGAAGAGAATGCGGGACTTAGCAGCCAAAAGGAGACTATCCAGTTTGGTGCAAAAGAGGATTCCTCATTAATTTAAATAGTGGGTTACATCTGTGCAAGTACATGTATACGTAAGTTGCGCCTGGTTTTGAATCGTTTGTAATGTTATTTTGAAAACATTTCTCTTTCTTAAAAAAAAAATAATTAATACAAGTAGTACATGCACTGCAAAATGTAATGAAAGATTTTGGTGATACAGTGATCTAATACAGTGTGGGTATTATTATTACAGTACAAGTAAATATGTTTTATAGTTACGTTCCTCCGTTCATCCCTCTCTCTCTCTCTACCCTAAGTTCATCTGTCTTTTCATTACGCAGTGTATAAAATGGAATTAATGCTAGTATTATTCTAGGTCATTAATCAGAAACACAGTACTAGTTGTATTTTTCGAACTTGTGTAGTTTTATGCAGACGGAGCATAAAAAGGGGTTTTCTTGTTCAACTAGCATGACGTTCTATTAACACAGGCGTACGCTATTGGAAAGCACGGGTCTTTAACCATTCTTCTTTCCCTTTTATTGAATTTATGTGTTAGGCTTTACATTTACCTTTTAATTTATATATGTGGATTTAGAATGTTTCACGACAGTCAGTATGAGAAAGAAAAACGGTAAAGTGAGAATGGGAACGAAAATATTTTTCGGAAACGACCGAATGCGAAAAATACAGGAAAAGAATAAAGAGTGATAATAAAATAGAGGACACGGGTGGAAGAAAGAAAGAATATATAGAAAATTTATTGATCATAATCTCTATGCGACAGAATGTCCCCCCTTTAAGATATGGAAGCACTCCATGTCTACGTTATGGAAATAAATTTCCTATATCCGTAGCTTCATGGTGTCTGTCCTCTTCCCTCTCATCTTCCCCCCTCCATCTCTCTCCAATTCCTACTCAAGTCTACTCCCAAAGTTTCCTTTCTCTTGAATGTCTCCCATGCGCGCTTGAAAGAGCGTCGCCGTTTTTGACATTTTTGAAAGATTCCGTGTGATTGCAGTGGAATTTCCCTGCCACTATCGTCATCTTCGTCAGTTTTGGCGATCGTCAGGAGATGGTCGGAGGTTGGCACCGATCTTTCAAAGTATCTCTTTAACAGATTTTCGTGGAAAACCTTCTCCTTTCCTTCAATAGAGATCTGGTAGTGAGCCTTAGAAATCTTTTTCAGGACGGTAAACGGCCCTTGCCATCCGATCCTCAGTTGGTTGTTCCCGGTAGGGAGTAACACCAAAACTTTCACTCCTGCTTCCAGTTCTCTTTCTTTCGTGACTTTCCTGTATCGGTTAGCGTGCTTTGTGCGTGCTCGCTTAAAGTTGGTCGTTGCTAGGTCCCATCCTAGTTTCAAACTTTTCTTTAAATCCGACACATATTTACTTGCTGAGACAACTGTCTCATCAGCCTTTTGGTCTGTCAGCGACCAAAGTAAGGCTTCGAGCGGGCCCTTGATAGGTCTGCCGAATAAAAGCGTAGCTGGCGGAAATCCAGTGGAAGTATGAGAAGATTCTCTGTAGCCAAATAAAGCTGCCGGAATGCAACAATCCCAATCTTCAGGTTTCACTTGTGCCAGTTTACTTAGCATCATGTTGAGGTTTCCGTTAACACGTTCTACTAACCCACTTCTGGCCAGAGTGTAAGGCTTAGTGTAGATGTGCTGGTCCCTCAAGATCTTAACGATCTCATCCATCAACAGGTTTCGGTATGGAGATCCGTTATCCATCAACACTTGCTGAGGGAATCCCAACCGAGTGAAAATCTGCACGAGGGCTTCTGCGACATGCTTGGCATCTGCGCATGTTAGCGGGATAGCTTTTGCCCACATAGTGCATGTATCGACTAAGGTCAGGATAACCCTGTTCCTTCTTTTAGTCCTTTCTAAGGGTCCTAAAATGTCGATCACAGCCCGTTCGAATGGTGTTCCCACTATTGGCATTTCACCCAAAGAGACTGCGGGTGCCCATTGCTTGGGTGGCACACGTTGGCACTGGGCACAGGATTTGACATATCTGATAATATCAGTATTTACTCCTGGCCAACAATAATGTGTGGTTATCCGTTGGTTTGTGGCGTTCTGTCCCATATGTCCGCTGAAGGGAAGAGAGTGCCTCATTTCTAGGATTTGGCTTCTGTACTGTTTCGGTACTAGGAGCTGGTTGTAACCTTGGTCAGACTTGCCCGTTCTGCGATAAAGTACGCCATCCTTAGAAAAAAATGTCCCCGTGCTGTGTGGGTTCCTTAGCCATGGGCAGTTTCCTAAAGCAGGGTGCCAAAGTAGGGTCCTTTTGTTGCGCTTCTTTAAGTTCCATAGGTAACAAATTAGGCGCAGGCTCCCGTTCCTTCTTGGTTTGCCCTCTTGTAGTTACTGCTGCCACAATCGGCTCTTCCGGTTTCCCAATAAACACGTATCTACCGCCAAGTATGACTGGGTAAATGGGGTCATCCATAACAGCTGCTTTGATCTCGCCTCTGACAAACTCAGAGTGGATCTCCACCAATGCGATGGGAAGCGCTGTAGGTGCATCACTCTTAGAGACTCCACAACAGTGGTGGCCAAGCTAAGGTTGGCCGAGGGCCACATTATGGTAAAGGATAACACCAGAGGGCCAGACCTATAAAATCCTTAAAAAATAACGTTCTGAGATTTAGTTTTACATATATAATGAACCACGTACAGAAAGCAAAGGAACTACTGTACTGCACATCTGCCAAGACATGTATACCAGTCTTCGGACTGAAATTACTGTTAAAAAAAATATATATAATGAATCTGTTGTTTTAATTTGTTTTGTAATTTGTAATATAACATGTAATTATTTATTTCAAACATACGTTTGTGTGTTATTTCATTGTGAAGAGTGTGGCTTCAATCAACAATAAGAGGCCGCCAAAACAGGTTGGCGGGCCGGTCAAAACTGGTTGGCGGGCCGGATCTGGCCCGCGGGCCGTAGTTTGGCCACCTCTGCTCCACAACGTTCGACGGTCTCTCCTGTCTCTTGACCGGGTTTAACCAAGTGTCTGGCAACAATGCAATCATAAGAAAGCCCCGTGTCAAATAAACAAAAAGTTTGAGAACCGTTCAATGTAACAGTACCTCGCGTTGAGGGTGTTTTGGTTCTAAGCATCCGAGGACATTATGTGCTCTGGGTTCTCCCTTTGCCACCTTGTTCTTTTGGCGGCGCTGCCATTTCGGGTTTCTGTTTTACTGTGGTTGGGGTACTTGTTTCTGTGGAACTTGGATTTTTCAGGAGGGGGTTTTTGAGGTACATTTTCTCTGTGGTTATTTTGGTTAGAAGGATGAGAAGCATGAGAAGACTGGTCTAGATTATTCTTTCGAAAATGCTCTTCTGTCGGTTTACGTTTTGTGGCCGGTAGTTCAGCCAGCGCATTGTGATAACGCTCAGACTTTTCCAAAATGTCTTCAAGCTTTTCTGCACCTTGCTCAGCTAAAAATCTTCGGGTGTCCGCAGACAAAGTGTTCTTTATTTGTTCTGTTATAACAAATTCCTCCAGACCTTCATAGGTAGAGGGGAGCTGCGAGAGCTCAAGGCACTTTGTCAAGTATCCCTTTAGACGGGAAGAGAACTGCTGAAAAGTTTCAGAGCTCTCTTTCCTGCTGTTGCAAAACAGTTGCAAAAACTTTCGCGCATTCATTTCAAAGCGCTCAAGCAAGGCTTTCTTCAACACGTCGTAATTGTCTTGTTGGGTGCTTTCCAGTTTAGCATAAACATCATACGCACTGCTTTTCAAAGCCTGAGAAAACTTCATATTCCAACGCGACCTCTCTAAACCGTACAGAGTTGCAATTTTCTCAAATTTTTCTAGATATGTGTCAATCTTCTCATTAGGACAAGGAAAAGATTCTAGAGTGAAAGACATAGCGTTGAGTTGAAGAGATTGAGTGTTAGAAGGATCAGTTAAGGAAGAATGAGGAGAAGACTCTCCATTGCTGGAGGTAGAGGCAGCACCACGACTTTGGAATTCTAGAGTTTTAAGAGCTAACTCATGCTGTCTCTGTTTCTCTTTTTCCTCAAGCTGTCTCTCCTTCTCTCTTTCCTCATGCTGTCTCTCCTTCTCTCTTTACTCATGCTGTCTCTCCTTCTCTCTTTCCTCCCTCTCCTTCTCTCTTTCCTCCTGTTGTCTCTCCTTCTCTCTTTCGTTCGCCCTGCGAATTTCCATTTCCTCGTCCATCTTCCTCTGCTCTCTAGCTTCGGCTGCTTTCCTCTCTGCATCATATCTTTCCAGTTCATTCCTGACAAACGCTTTCGCTTCTTCGCCTTCCAAACCATCTTCTCTCGCTTCGTCTCTGGGGATTTGCCTAAGCTTCGCCCTTTCTGCCATAATAAGTCAGTGACTGAGACTAGTCGAGAAAGAAAGTAAGAAAAGGATACACTGGTTCCTACCACTTGCGAGAAAATACCAAAACAAAAGATGATATACTTTAACCTGGGATACCTCCTCCAAAATAATAAAGTATCTAACTATCGCTGCTATTAATCGGCAGTAAAGCACCTAATACAGACGACTACGCCAAATAAATGGTAGTTAAGATTACTCACTGAAAAATACGTTGCTACAGTGGAAACAAAATAATTATTGCAAAAATATTTAAGGAAGAAAAAAAAATCCCCTTAATTTATAATCCACTATCAAGTTTACCCCTGAAGACAGTTAGGGTAAGGGAGGCAATTAGCAGGACGTAATTGTCTGAACGCACTCCTTAGCTTAGCTCAAACACCTACTTCTTCAGCACCCTGGGAATGTTATGCACTCACAAACTTTACCAGCGTTTAGTATTATAAAATCATTAATTAACATATATTCCGACAAAATCAACCTGTAACTCAAATGTATATTACTCAAAATGCTGTGAAAAAACAATTATTAGTTGTGTGGTCAGCACGCCCATAAACAGATCGTTAGTCTAGGGGAAAAATTATTTTTAAAGAGATACAAAATCCACGAGACAATCACACTCTTACTCTATTTCAGAATAAAGAAAATTACTCCTGAGACGAGCTGATGTTTGCCGTCTCGTCTTCCTATTCTAAATTCAAAATCCCGTTAGACGAGTCCACATTTGTCGTACTCGTCTTCCTATTCTAAGTTCAAAAATCCTTCGGACGAGACCACATTTGTCGTACTCGTCTTCCTATTCAAAGTTCAAAAATCCTTCGGACGAGACTACATTTGTCGTAGATTTTTGATAGGAGAATTAAGACTTGGGTTGGTCCCTTCTTGTAGATTTGAATAAGTGATAGTCACAGTGAGAGATAGTAATAGCAATAGATTTCCATGAGTGAGATGGTAGACTGTGATAGAGGCTGTCTCTGAAATCGAGAAATCTTCTCTCTTTCACCTATCTTCTACGACAGATTTAGAGGAGTCAGACAGTCTAACACACACACACACACACACACACATATATATATATATATATATATATATATATATATATATATATATATATATATATATATATATATATACATTTCTATCCACTCACGTGCACGCACATACAAGACGACAGTTAGACGTACAGACGTGGGAAACTATAACAATGATTATACAGATAATTTGGAACGAGCTGACCAACGCGCTGATTAAGTTCTCGAGAAATTTTAATTATCGTAATAAACTTCTATCACAACATAAAATATTACATCAAGCATATACAAATAGTCATAAAAATCAAGTAATTGCTACAAGAAATGATAGACCCACAGTTATGATCTTCCCTCGATGTTTAGCCTACAGTCCCGTTAGGAGAAAGATGATAGCCCATAGAGTCACAGATACATATGATTTGGGTCTGATATTTTCCCTTTTTTGAAGGTATGAACTGACTTTGATAGCAGTATCTATTCTAAGAGGAAAATATTTTTAGCAACAAACTTGCATAAAGACAGTTAAGACAGCAAAATGGGTGCCAAAATACAACAATAAAGAAATCACTCAGTCCTGCATTCACTCTATTCATTCAGCCGTGATCACGTGCATTTGTTCATACTCACAGCTTTGATAGCCACTTCTGGAAACACAATTTTTAGGACATTCACATACAGAATCGTCAATGGCAGTCTTTGACCAAGAAATCCCCAGTTCCAAAAAGACGGGTTGAATTCTCTGCTTCAGGGAACGATTCTTTGGGTGTTCTTATTTTTCGGATGTCTGTTTAGGTCACATTAAAATTGTCCAGGCACGAACATTAACAACGAGCACAGTGTCAATAGCTTAGGTTTCTAGAAATGAGGAATGTCAGATCGGTGTCATTTTTTTCAGGTTAGGACTTTATTTGGTCACCACACCACTAGTCAAAAGTCCGTCGGAATGTTACTGACGTTAATATGTTACTTGCCACACAGGCTAAAAATGTACTTGAGTTGTTTTTCAGGAAGAATTAAATATGGCGCGATAGGCCTGTTACTTCATTTAACCTTTAAAGTACTTGTAAAGATTATGCACCAAGGCTTTCAAGGAAAATGTTTTAATTCTTCACAGATATCACTCATCAGTACTTAACGCTGGCAAAGTTTGGGTTAACCCCAGTATTCACTGAAAAAAGAAAAAAAACATATAAAATAATTATACATACTAGGTACTCGTTATAACTTACATTTTTAAACTGCAAGCGTACAGCTTGACTTATCATTTAAAACTTCCCGTAAAATAAGTTATATACATAAAATCAATCATCATGAATTAGGAATACATACGTATCACGTCAATACTCACTGATGTAGCATTTCAGTTATGAGTTAATTTTAAAATATATTCTCGTCTGATTATTAAGCAGTTAAATATAATTCCTTATAGCTACCTGGTTTTAAGCTAGAAATTATACTTTATTCTGCTTTCCACTGAAACACGTCAGCTAGAGAATATAACAGACTTATAAATTAAGCACTCTGCACAAAAATCTAACTAGTGAAATAAGCGATTTAACACTTTAAACACTTCACAAAATTACTAGATATCTAATATATAATATTTACCTCCGCACAGAACTACAGATTAATACCACGAACTAGAATCATTCAATATAATAGTAGTCTAGAACTCGGCAAAATGTTGCCCAGAAACTAAAGACTTTTCAATACACAAGATATTTCTTCTAGCCTGGCGATCTGTCTACTGCAGATTTAGGAGTAAGTATGAAAATCTAGTTTCAAACTCTGGTTAATATCTATGAAACGGACAAAGATGAGCGCTATTTCCAAAACCACGCAATAGCCTCCCCTTTCCTTAACACCTACGTACCTTAGACGCTAGCTCATAACTGCCAAAACGTGCGTCTTCGCACCTTACGCCAAAAACTGGCCGTGGAGCGTGAGTGTCATGGAAAAACCCAGACTATATGTCTCCTCATCATGTCTGACAGAGTGAATTCTCACACGTTTATGTCGAGAATCTAGCCCAAGTGCCCCGTGTCATGAGAGAAGTATAGACACCTGTCTGCCTTCTGTGTCTGACCAGACCGTATTCTAACACTATACGCTCGAGCAGGGACTGACACGTTATGTAATAAGGTTACTAGTCAGTATGAGAAAGAAAAACGGTAAAGTGAGAATGGGAACGAAAATATTTTTTCGCAAACGACCGAATGCGAAAAATACGGGAAAAGAATAAAGAGTGATAATAAAATAGAGGACACGGGTGGAAGAAAGAAAGAATATATAGAAAATTTATTGATCATAATCTCTATGCGACATTCAACTATCACAAGTACAGTAGAACTCCATTTATCCGAACCCCAATTATCCGAACATCCAATTATCCGAACACTTTTTTCCAGAAAAAAAAAAATCAGATGCCACAGTCACGTTAGACTAAAATTCTGAATCTTTTGATGCGGCAAACTTCAAATGTGTGCGAACAATTTTTAGAGAATGGGATGGCTAATGGTCGGTCGCTTACGTACAGGAAGTCAGTTAGATCATAAAGTCAGTTAATATCTGGTTTACCAATCCAGTGTACGTGTGCGTTCTAGGTAGAACACTGGCTAAACAGACAGTTCAACTTAAAATAATTGTGTCTGCTACTACAGCAGAATAATTTTGGTGTACAAGTATTTCTCTGTGCGATATGGCATCTTCCAGTAGGCCTAAAGCATATAAAAGGAACCGCAATGTTCTGTCAATTGAAACGAAAACAGAAATTATCAAGAGACTAGGACAAGGTGAAACTGTGTCTTCACTTGCGAGGATTTTCAATGTTGGGAAAGCTACCGTCTCTGACATCAAAAGTAACAAGGATAAAATTATGAGTTTTGCATCGAAATTTGATAGTGAAAATGGGTCGAAGAAACGTAAAACCATGAGAAATGCGAAAGATGTGAAATTGGAAGAGGCTTTGTATATATGGTTTGTGCAAAGAAGAAGCAACGGGGAACCTATCTCTGGTTCTCTGTTGTGTGAAAAGGCACTTCAGTTCAACAATCAACTTGACGGTCCTCCTGACTTTAAGGCTAGCCAGGGATGGTTAAGAAACTTTAAATCTCGTCATGGCATACGAGAATTGGAGATTCAAGGGGAATCTTTATCTAGTGATGCAACTGCCGCTAAAAATTTTAAAGAAACATTCTTGGCTTTTTTGGAAGAAGAAGGTTATTCACTCGATGATGTGTATAATGCCGATGAGACTGGCTTATACTGGAAATCATTGCCTCAAAAATCACTTGCATCTCAGCGCGAAGCAGCTGCCCCTGGGTTTAAAAAGTGCAAAGAGAGAGTAACAATTTTGGTAGCCGCGAATGCCAGTGGAAGTCATCGTTTACCGTTTACCGGTGCTAATGATCGGCAAAGCCAAAAAAACCACGTTGTTTAAAGAATGTGACATATCTCCCATTGTGTTACAAAGCACAGAAGAGTGCTTGGATGAATAGTGAAATATTTCTTGATTGGTATACAAATCAGTTCATCCCAAATGTGAAAAGGTTGAGAGAACAAGAAAAGAAAACTGGAAAAGTAATTCTTCTACTGGACAATGCACCATCTCATCCAGAGACGGATACATTGAATGCAGTTGATGCAAATGTTAAAGTAATTTTTCTGCCTCCAAATGTAACAACACTGATTCAACCAATGGATCAGGGTGTTATAGCAAAGCTTAAAAAGATGTACAAGAAGGAAGTCATGCGTCGTTTATTGTTGGCTGAAGATGAAGAAAGTGTGGTGGCATTTTCCAAAAAGCTTAATCTCAAAGACTGCTGCTATATGTTAGCTGATGCTTGGACCACCCTGTCACAAGATAATCTCAACAAGGCTTGGAGTAGATTGCTTGGGAAAAAAGGAGGAAATGAAACTACTGCAGTGGACACAAATGATGATTGTATAAATGAAGTTGTGGAACTGTTTCAAGCAATGCCCGGATTTTCGGACTGTGACAAAGATGATGCACACATGTGGCTAGAAGATGATAATGATTCTGGTTTTCAGTTTTTGAATGACGAAGAAATTTTGTCTTTTGTGCAAGAAGAAAACCAAATACATGTAGTGACCGATGATGAAGACTCCTCAGAAGTACATGATGTACTTGTAGATTATGAAGAAAGACCAAAACGTCGACCAAGTCCTGAAGAGGCTTTATAGCACTAGAAACAGCTATGGCTTTATACGAGCAAGAAGATGACAGCTGTCCTACACAGCTTCTGCTGTTGAAGAGAATGCGGGACTTAGCAGCCAAAAGGAGACTATCCAGTTGTGTGCAAAAGATGATTCCTCATTATTTTAAATAGTGGGCTACATCTGTGCAAGTACAAATATACGTAAGTTGCGCCTGGTTTTGAATCGTTTGTAATGTTATTTTGAAAACATTTCTCTTTCTTAACAAAAATAATTAATACAAGTAGTACATGCACTGCAGTGTAATGAAAGATTTTGGTGATACAGTGATCTAATACAGTGTGGGTATTATTATTACAGTACAAGTAAATATGTTTTATAGTGTATTTTCCTTGTGATGGTTAATTATTTTTAGAAATATGTGTACATGTACTCGATACATTATGTAATCCAATTATCCGAACATTTGATTATCCGAACGATGCTCGGTCCCATGGGGTTCGGATAAATGGAGTTCTACTGTATAAGTCTTAAGCCAATTAAATCTGAATTAATTTAATTGATTTCTTAGTAGCTTGGACAGTTATTTTGTCACCATATCATTCGAATCCCCTATAGTTTATAACTTCAGATGTTAGTGTTACAATGGAAAAGGCAACGTAAGTAATAAACCCATGACCTTAACCTTCAAGTTCACCCGTTTATAAAATATCCAGCCTCAATTTCTCTTTTAATCTCATGATTCCTTTCCTCGACTGAATCTCTTAACAGCGTCCTTTCTTTCCTACCAAGGAATGAATATAAAGGTCTAATAACTCGACCAACCTTGAAGGATTCGCACGTCGTTCTCTGAATTCTTCGTTGAAAGTTGACCAGTGGGGCTCCCACCCTGACGACCTTCATCACTTCGATGTCATTCTTTTCACTTTGTCGACTTGCTGTATGGAGACGTAACTTTTAGGTACTCACTTTTCAGGAATCTGTCTTATTTTATTGGAAGCTACCATCTTCTTTTCGATCGAATGTCATTCTCTGAACTAGAAATTTCTTTCTCAGTCTGTGGGTTAGGTTCCTCTTTCTTCGTTGCATCTTGATGGATTCTGTCTGTGTGTTATGTCGTCATCGTTGTTCTGTGACGTTGTCCGCTATGTTTTATTTCTCTCCCCGTAACCAGCATAGAGAGTATTTCTTTCCTTCTCATAGTCGGTCCATTATTCTCTATTTTACGTCATTTTGACCCGTATGTCATTGCTCCTGTGACACTAGTAAGTAAATTTTAACTTATATATACAACATTTTCAAATGCGAGACTTTGCTCGCTTGGCTGCTGAGCAACATCAGAATATATCTGCATCAGTGCTTGAGAAAAGTACAGAAAAGAGTGAATTCCGTACCAGTTCAATAAGGAACACAGTTAAAAAAAAATAAAAAAGGATCCCGTTACACGCCCACTGAGGCATATTGGGAATATAGTGTTAGGCCCATATTTTCTTGACCATCGGCACAGTAGGTCAGCATCACGCTGGCCACAAGCAACACAGCAGCCTATTGCTAATGTCTCACCTTGATCGGCGCACTAGTGGTTCAGCATCACGCTGGCCACAAGCAACACAGCAGCCTATTGCTAATGTCCCACCTTGATTGCAGTTTTTCATGTGTTGGTTCGGTTTAACACTCCTTTGAAGTTTCAGTGTCACGGATTGTCTCCCCTTAGCTTTTCAGAAGTGGTCCAACAGTGGCCAAAACTCAAGAGTATCTAATATGGGCCTTCAAATGTGTCTACCTTCGCACAAGATTACTCTTGGCAGAGTTGTACATAGAAGGATAATGATGCTTCTATCTCAAGGGGGTGTACATAAGATATTTTCGAAGTCAAGAACAGTGCTGCATTGGTGGGGCGATTGTTAACTTATATCGGTCCGCCGCCTTTTTTATGAAGAATTAAGCAATTGTTTCAGCCTGTTCAAGCCCCTAGCTGGTGTAAATCCAGCGAAATTCTTTTCGAAGAATTAACTCTATTTATGTAAATATATGTCTAAGTGTGTGTGTGTGTGTATATATATATATATATATATATATATATATGTATATATATATATATATATATATATATATATATATATATAGTCTTGCTCATACGTTTGCTTTCATACTGATAATAACTGAATAAACAATGATTGTTTAGTTTTAAAATAACATGTAACAAATTTAATAATCAGTTAGTTTTAACAGGTTGAAATATCGATGAAATGATGGTGAATTTTAGATTTAAATAAAATGTGTCTTCACTGAGACTTTGGTTTGAGGATTTATATAAATAAATAAAAATGGTCCTTTTGCTGTTTCCTTGAACAAAAAAAACGTAGCTGGTCTAATTGAGTCTTGCAGCCGTGGTTTCGTCAATTCTTCTGTGATGAGGGTACTTTTTCACACAGCCTGTCCAATTTAGGTGGTTAGTGTTGATTCACTGCTTTTAGTTCACAACTAGTGACGTCAAACTTTCGTCTTGCGGCTTCGTACCACGAACAGTCTGATAGCTTCGTTCCACGAACTTTAGACAAAAGTAAAAAGAACAAATGCCCCTGCTAAGTACACTTGGTTGGAAGATTAACAGGCACATTGTCTCGCTGTCCACCCACCAATGTTAGCCTCTCTGAAGAATTATATTCTTGAGTATACACAGCGTAACTCAGGGGAGATGATTAGAAATCAATATTCTTCTGGGTATTAAACTCGGAAAATATGTGCTTGGACAGCGCGAAATGCAATGATTTGCCTGAATTACAATTAACATGGTACATATATCTCACAAAATGATATACACTTGATGCACATGGGATGTAATCATCACTCATCACTGCTCCATTCGGAGTCTGGTGGTGCTGCTGCTTTCGCGTTTCTGTGCGAATTAGCATAAAACAAACACCAGCGCTTGCTGTAGTGGTTTATGAACAACTATTTTCATATCTTGAGGTTGCCAGTCTCATATATAACCACTAAGCAAGGAAAACATGACAGATGTAAATTTGTAAAATAAATGTTTACACTTATCCCAAAGTAACTTTTGGGAACACAATCTCCTGGCACAGTTTGAATGGACACAGCACGTTGATGCTTTCGAATCATTTGGTCTGGGAAATTTTAGAATTCCTCTTATGACGGGTGATCTGATTCCTTAGGTCTCCAGTCTTTGTATTTTTAAAAAAAACGGGTTTATTGTTTAAGTTTTAAAGTTGCCCAAATACTTTGATGTGTCACTTATAATTTTGAAATCCTTTGTCCGATCCTTCTCTCTCTGGCTTTGGTGAATTGCTAGCTTGACGTAGTGATGCAATCTTATCAGTGACTCCGATTTTGCTAGATTATATTTCCAATTCTCAGTTCAAATCCCAGATTGTACTTCCGACGAATTTGCCAATGGAAGTCAAAGTCTATTCTGGCTGTCAAATTAAGCCAATGGTAATCTCTTTAGACTACTTGGGTCGGGGAGTTAAATCATAATATTCCCCGCGTGTTTCAAAATATTAAATTTTTAAAATTCCAACGCGTGACCTCTTTCTAATAAGGCTGTAATAATTTCGCTTGCATCTTTATGCAAACTCACAAACAAATCTGTCAACTCATTTCTGCCCCAACATAATCTCCCCAGACAGATTATCGGTAATATTAATACCCAGACGGGCCAGCGGAAGCGATTATCTAATTATCACATGTGTTGGAGTAGATCCCCACGACTGATCTCTCAGACAGACAATATGGCTTTCTTTTCATCGATCGTGCGCGACCACATTGGGTAAACACAGATCGTCTCTATCAAAGGTGGCTAGACGCCTAAGGTGATAAACGTATTATCCACTGACCGGTCTAATTAACCTCGATAATAATACAGTTCACCTGGTTTAAACGTAAACAAGTCTGGGAGCGGCTTCAAAGCAAAAATTTTAGGGCGTAAAATATGCCGAATAATAGAACGATGAATGAAGAAATGAAGTGATACTACTGGAGAGAACGACAGTTATGAAAAGTGCACCCAAATAATAGGACGATGAAAGAGAGAAAGAATTTGTCCTTTTGCTGTTTCCTTGTACAAAGAAAACTTAGCTGGTCTAAGTGAGTCCTGCAGCCGTGGTTTCGTCAATTCTTCTGTGATGAGGGTACTTTTTCACACAGCCTGTACAATTTAGGCGGTTAGTGTTCATTCCCTGCTTTTACTTCACAACTAGTGACGTCGAACTTTCGTCTTGCGTCTTCGTACCACGAACAGTCTGATAGCCCAAGACTATACGCACCCCTTCATTTTGAGTGCGTTCCAGTCGTTCATATTGTGTTGCTGACAGCGTGGCTATTCCCAACCCATATCCAATTACCAATATGACTAGGTGATGAAACAGTGGAATAGAAATAGTAGTATCTGCTCCAGGTGCACAGCGGCCATGGTTTTTTAAGGCTGTCAGACTTCTCCTGCACTTCTGTAGGATTTGCTCAACATGGAACTTATACGAAAGCAAGCGATCAAACATTACTCCAAGATATTTCAGCTTGTCTTGCCTTTCAGTTTGTTGACCATTGAGAGTAATATCTGGAAGGTATGTTTTCGCTATGAAGTTGTTCTAGGAGCACCACATCACATAGGCCTTGTTGGGATTGACTTTGGAGCCAGTTTCCTCGCACAATTTAAACACCTCCTGTAGTGCCTCACGTATGCTACTGACAATTTCCTGTCGGTATGAGCCAGTCATGTAAATGAGTATTTTTTTCTTCTTTTAATATACCCCTTCTGGGGCTCAAAGTGAAGTCTGTTGACTTTATTAAGTAGAATGTGTAAAATTATGTGTGATCCCGGCCCTGGCTAAGAAACTTTGATCTTAGCCAAAAGGCCGAGAAGCGATGTAAATGAGTATGCCATCTGCTACAGTTAATATTCATCCCGGCCCAGTTGGCTAATGGAGAACACTGGGGTATTCCCGGCAAACGCGCATTGTTTGTGACGTCCATGTTCCCAAGCGAAATTCAACGCATGAGTAAACCCTTTAATATGCTTGAATAACGCGATGTCCACCCATTGTACTTTCCATATCACCGTCAACACGACGATCAGGAAATATATCCAGAAAGGTAGCCATGTTTTCCGAGCTAATTATTGTGTATCTCCGTCCTTCCGAAGAGGATGCCCTCTGATGTTTATCTGTCTTGATGGAGCAGCACAAAGTGCCTAAACATATTCAGATGTTAAGTGACAGTTTCTTAATTTCATATTTATGTTGTTGAGGGGTTTAGCCTTCCAGTGGCGAGACACGTAGCTTTCAACCTCCGTTGGTTATATCAGAGTGCCATTGCCGTTAAGAATTAAGTGAACTTTGTTAACTGCAGCAAAGCCAATAATATGAGGTTGTGCAAGGAGCAGACAACCTGATCATGTCAAAGTTATGTCCCTTCTTGTACAGTTTTTATTGTAGCACTATCCCCCCCTCTCTCTCCCCCCACCCCACCCCACCCCAGTGACACATGGAGGCTTTCTTCTGTTTCACAGATGACTTCCACGTTGGACTGACAGTCGAGGACAATCGCTGCATCTCATCTTATTAATAACCACATCTCAGTGAACTCAGATTTGTTGCCCAAACATTTATTGTCCATGCATAAAATAATACAGATACCACCGTTATCATTTGTCTTGTCGCTCCCGACGAAGCAAGGGGCCACTACTGTATAGCATGATAAACACTTGTCTTTTTTTTACGACATGAATGGAAAACCTTCATAGAAGCCTCGAATCTTCAGGAACTGGTGTGGATCTCCTGTCCTGATCATACAGGGGTATGGAGAAATGAGAGAGCTGACCTACTAGCCTCAAGAGCACCCATAGTGGGGTCATTAGATATGGATACGGGAGAGATAATGAGGACAATTGATGATCGCCTGTTAGAGAACGACACTGTAGTATATGATCCAACAAGGCTAATATTGCTGGAGTTTGGCATCAAACTTAAGGCTAGCAGAGATAGGCCTATGAGAGGATACATCCGTCGTATATACAACCAGTACGCAACAGGAACAGTTAGCTTTTATACCCTTCCACATTTGCTGAGGGAGACTGAGCACCTAAGGGTTTGTCTAGAGTGCAGTGGGTGTCGATTGTGTTCAACAATAACAAAAGTGCCTTTTCTGCCAGTGCAGGTCTTATCGTCGAAAAGTGCCTACGCCTTTTCCCCCCGTAACATCCTGTATTCCATCTTTTCGCGGACACCCTCTTCCTCCCCCCAATCCTTCCGATTGGTCCCCTGCACGTTTTGAAACATTTCATTTCTAACTACCGATGAAATCATCAGCAGTTGGAGGACTTGATCTCGTAATAGCTTACTGACAGGTTAATCAAGCTTGTAGTGACGTGCTACACACAATTCCACCACTCACCCTTTCCATTTATTGGATTATATGCAGTTGCTAGCAGCAACCTCAGCAGCTCCAAACACATGTATACCCGGAACAAAGCCAATCAGCACAAGGCGGCAGCGGCTGGGATATGTGGGCATCGTCTCGCGGGAGAGGGGGTTCAGGAGTGAGTTGAGTGGATTTGTCAGTGTTGTTTCCTCCTCGACTTTCTCATTCTCGTTTTGAATGCTCTGTCGTTTGTGTGTGACGAGGTCTGCTCGAGGGCATGAATCTGCAGAGTTTTCCTTGACGATTTTAAAATTTAGTATGCGTGACAAGCTGTGACAATGTTGATCATTTGCTCCGACTTTTGCACAGAATAAAGTGAAAAGACCAGCATTAGATATGTACACATTACTTTGAAGTAACAAGATCCAATGGCTCTGAGACACAATGCACAAGGCTGCAAAAAGGTCTTCGTTTCTAATCCTGGCTGATCAGCTGCCTGTCAGGTACATTTTATTTTTCTTTTCTAGTCCTTGTATCATCAAATTGAGCATAGAATTTCAACCAGTCTCTCCGAGCCATTTTTTTTTCCTTTTAGCGAAATCTGCTCCAGCAATTTCCATGTCGTCTGTGTCATTGAGTAGAACTGCTTCCGTTTCCCTGACCCATGTTCGTGGTGCAGTTAGATTTTATTTATTTATTTATTGGGGGGTGGGGGGAGAGCAGGTGCTTTTCGGGGACTCCGCCTTGGAAGTTCTCCCCCTCCTTATCGAATAAACTATTTTGTGATATTACATTGTAAATGAGTTGACCATATTGTTTAGAACGTGAATAAACATCATTCAAAACAAGAATATAGTCAAACGTTTATAAGGGGAAAAAATGATTTCTTAACTTTTGAGCCACCCAGTGGATTATTTTGTAATCTGGCGTAGGCGATCATGCTTCTGCACAACTTCATGTTTCCAGTACTGTTTATCAATTCTCTTGTTGACTTCTTTCCATGCCATTGTAGCGAAACGGGCAAGACACTGTGGAATTTCCACGTAAACTAGTGTCTTTATGATAAATTATGAATCTCACACCAGTAATTCTGCTATAACTTGATGATTAATGCCCCGAATGGAAAATTATTTTTGGGATTTGAACAGCAACTATAAGTACATGTAATTATGGCAGTGGAAAGTCATTATCTTTGGTAATTGACCAGGAAATCGTGAATTTGCCTGGGAAATTGCACAACAGCATTGAGATCCCACGAAAGTTACAAGTGAGCTCAGGCGCGGACCTCCGAGAAGGAAAGGGTTAAATCTAGATTGGGTAAATAAGCCCACTCAGATTCAATTCTTGACTCTCAAAATTTCATAGCTGAAAAGATGTCCAGCGGTCTGACACACGTTTGTCGAAACCACATAACCACAGCCCCTAGCTGAGAAAAACAAAGTTGACCGTCTTGTGAGCAGACTTGCATAAGTAATAAGCTCAGATACGTAATACTGTGTCTGAAGGGTTCTTATCCGAGAGTCACAACAAAAGCTTCTGATAAGAAGCATAAAAGATTGCAGTGTGTGATTTAAGGACTATCTCTGCAATTCGCCGGATATTAGCATTGTGGCTACCTGTCTGGGTGATTTACATATCTTGGGCATCAACATCTGATATATGACGAGTGTAGTAAAATAACTCCGTGTAACACCCTGCTCAAATTTCCCCGATTCAAAAATCTAGTAACGTAAATTCACAACCTATAAACCACTCCTACTATATTTGAAAAATTGCCAAGGGCAAGGTCAAACTTACCGCTAAAAATTGGACAAAATAATTTGAATTTTCCACTATTACAGTTAAAAATCTATAAATAAATTCCATGTTTGACCTTGGTCTCAAGGCCATCTTCAAATCGACCGCTAACATTTAAAATAAAGCATTTGAATTTTCTAACGCCAAGCGTAAAAATACCACCCCCTCCCTACCCCTCCTTCCCCCAAACACACACGCACACGCTCGACCCTTGTCAACATTTATGACGAAAGCCGTAAAGCTTGGCAGCGAACCAACTTTTTACCTCGTTTTATAGGGGAGAGAGAAGGTGGATTACAATGGAAATCCAGCCTAACTTGTGCGTTTGAAAAGAAACTTAGATAACTTATTTCTTTATAAATAACAGGGATGTCTTGAAGGGTAGCGCTAATATTGGTTAATATATATCATAAAATTTTCCCTTATAATAAATTATCTGGCCTTAGACAATTATTTTATTAATATTTTAGTTCAGTGAACAGAGCACTATAAATTAGAAAAAAATTACCAAGATGAAAACGGAGATACATGGGTAATGGAAACCTATATAGGAAGATAGAGGACAGTTGTCCTTTTAATAATCACTTTTAATATTAAAAATCGACCCATTAATAACACAGATATGGTATAAATAAAAATTGAGACAGACGAACAAACACACTTATCTACTGCTCAATTTGGTTGCGTGAGAAAAAGTTAGAAATTTCTGGACACTCGTTCTGATTGGTTAAGGCGTAGAGTAGCTTGGGGCAGTAAAATTAACATTTCGCTGGTAACAACCGGCATTTGAAATTAAAACCATCTAAAGCTGACATCAGCGGGAGAGCCTGTGTGACCAAAGCTTTCACCGTCTGGACACTAAAAGCAGTGGTAGAACCCATTAACTGCCAAAGTCAAGCTTATGATATGTGATATTCTTGTTTGAGGGTAAGGCACAATAAGTAATTGTATTGCTTTAATTAACATGCAGGCCACAATTTGTGTTACGATAGCCAAAATGGGAATGCAGTCTTTCGGAGTGAAAGAAAGGCATAAAATATTTGATAGTGGCTTACAAAATGTTGCGCATGCCAATGCAGTAGCCCAGAAGGGATATGGGCTTTTGCAGTGCCATAAATGTTTAAATAGTATGTAAAATCATGTAGAGAATGTTAGAAAGAATTTATCCACAGGTTTCAGTGCTAGAGTAAGCACACCCTATCTATTGTATGAACGAAAAACCCTGTATAAGATGTAAGAGATATTAAGGTATCACAAGCTATGTATTGTACACCCCTATCTATTGTATGGAAGAGACTTCTTGGAGGAGGAAACAAGAGCTATGTACTATCACTGAAGAAGAATGTTTACACAGCAGCGGTGTTAAACAATGGAAGATACAGATTGGTGCAATGATCAGCACACATAGCTGATCAGGGTGAGTTGTCACCGTGTTTGTGTGTGGAATTAGATATTAGATGAGATCTATATGGTGTAGTGGGTTTGATGGTATTGTATGATGGTGATATTACTAAATGTAATGTATGATGACCTCACACTCAATTTTTTTTCTTAATGAATGTAGCTATGTAAAATGTCTAGGGTAATGATGTGTAATGTGGTGTGATAGTTATAGATACACCCACAGATATTTAAGCAGACTAATAATATTTAACAAATATTATAATACACTGAACTAACTCAAGAGTGTAAAATTTTTGATAGAATTATATTACATTTATTTGTTCTGGATCAAGTTTTATGTTGACCAGAACTTTCTAAAAAAAAGGATTTAAAAATTATGAAAGAAATGCATGGAATGTTACATAATAAATGCAAGAGTGTACATATATAAGTACTAGACTAGTTAGTTTTATTAAAATGTTCTAGTAGTCATCTACTTGGGAGGATAGTTAATGCTTGTGCTGTTGGGGTGGCCTCATCACACCTGTCTATATTGACTACACAGTGTCCAGTAAATTACAGGAATTTTATGGGGTATTAGTAACTAAAAGGCGTTGGTGAACTTCCAGCAGACCAGAGGCTCACTCAACTTTCATATGTAGCTCTGGTGCTGAAATCTGGTGGTCCCACCTCTCCGTGCTGGCGGGCAATAATAGTGGTCTCTGTCACAACGTACTGCACAGATACACTCGAGTAAAATCACCAACTGAATGGACACCGCCTTGTTGACAACTGAAACTCACAGCTCTGCAATCAAAGTATTGGCTATGTGTCAAAATTCTATTCTCTACCCACGTCTGGACACAACACGGACACAACAACCACATCATACAGACAGGTCAGATCTCTCTGACCAAACAGCACATTTACCATGGTGGTTTTACATCAGATAGGTCCTCCCAGACTATAGATTCTGAAAAATATTTATTAGTTTCCTTCCCTAAAAGTGGATAGGTAATATGTTTCATTATTCTCAACACTTGATCTGTCTTTCCTAACCCTTGCTGGAGTTTTTGTATATTGTTGGTCCCTAGACCCTGACTTGGGCGGGGGGTCTAGAGCAAATCCCTACTTGTTTGTAAGGCTAGATTATGATATGGCAGTATCAAATCACTCGAACATTAAACAATATTCAAAATATACAAAGAAATAATTTCAATCTTACCAGATTATGAATAAAGAACACAGAAATGCTAGCAAAACTCAGCTGAGCTGCTGGCTATAGTATGGCGTCCCTGAACTTATTTCACTTTCTTTCATTTGGAAATCACCACACTTTAAAATACTGTGTCTATCATCGAACAACTATTGAGGAATGGCCCCACTTGCGCGTCTGAGCGCCGATAAAAAAATTGTCTGTGGCCAATCACTGCCTAGGTTTATTTCAAATTCAAATTTCCTACCCTAAAGTCATTTCAGTCATGCTTCAGTCAAGTATGGATGTTTATCTGTTAGTCTGTCCGTCTCTACTTGTTTTTTTCAAAAACGTACTTGATTTTTGAACCAACCTTTCTCTCCCCTCCAAAATTTTGTCGTTAAAAGTTATATTTAGACACAGCTCCCACCAATGTCCCTTCGCTTCCCTACTAAGTTGATTTGAACACCTGCGTCTCAAGGTCGTGTTTTTTTGTGCAAATAGCGACACTTTTTATTCCATACAGTCTGTCGCTGATGTGAACAACACTGTCTTTTGTCATTATCTTCAATATTATCTATCCGTCTGTAAAATTAAGAACATATTAGTTCACTGCTCAGAATGGGCCATCCGGCCAGCTAATTTTTTATATTCCTAACATTAATATTACGAAAAAGTTACTTTTTAATTTTTGTAATATTCCAAACATCTGCGTTCTGCCGCTGAATTCAAATCAAAGGCTTGGTATCGCAAAAGCGACCAATAAATGACTGTGGCGTAACATATCCAAGGTCCCTTCTGTCGAGTTCCTTACTTTATGTCAACTTGGGAAACGTGACTTTTCTCCGTTCCCCCCCCCAATTGCGTCTCCTTAGCCTTTCTAGTCTCACGCAATCTTTCCAGTCATATTTTTTCCTTTTTATCCGCCGTTCCCCTCCTGTCTAGCAAGTCAATTTTTATGGAGGGTGATGACCCGCGGTCTGGGCGATCATGTACTATCAGCAGCCTACGCATTATGTTTTTATCCTTACATGTTATCTTTGGAGGTATTTTACCGTTGTATCTCTGTCAATTTCACTACACATCTCCCCACTTGAAAACATGCCTATGGCAAGTTCCAAAACCAGCGATACACATAGGTAAAATTACTCCTCACGTCTGCCACTACTCTAATTTTGATCACAGGGGTGCCGACTGAGGAAATCTGCACCGACATTCAATTTGCCTGGGATATATTGGATACTGAACTGATAAGGTTGAAGCAATAAAGACCACCTCAGCAATCTTGCGTTTTCATGCTTAGCCTGAGATAAGAATACGAGAGGCTGATGGTCCGTCTCCACCACAAAAGTCCTACCATACAGATAGATTTGAAACTTCTTTATTGCCCAGATTAACGCTAAACATTCTTTTTCGCTTGTGGAGTATCCTTGTTCCGCCTTATTCAATTTACGGCTTGCATAAGCGACTGGTTTCAGTTCCCCATCAGGTGAAGATGATCTTTGCAACAAAGCCCCTCCTAGTCCTACATTACTTGCATCGGTTCTTAAGACAAAGTCCTGTGTCAAATCAGGCAGTTTGAGAATAGGCTTGCTAGTGAGTTTTTTCCTTTAACTCTTGGAACGCTAGTTCACATTGTGCAGTCCAAATAATTTTATCTGGAAGTCCCTTGCGAGTCAGATCAGTCAGAGGAGCACAAATAGCGTTAAAATTCTTGATGTATTTCTGATAAAATCCGCATAACGACACAAATGATCGCACGTCCTTTTTTGTTTGCGGCCTAGGTGCTCTCTGCAGTTTTTCCAAGTTCTTAGGATCAGGGGTCATATTACCCTGATATACAGTGTGTCCCAAGAATTCCAACTCTTTGCATCCAATACAACATTTTGTTGCCCTAGCAGTTAAGTTCGCCTCCCGAAGTCTATCAAACAACATCTCCAGAGCTTCAATGTGTTCTTCAAATGTCTCTGTGGCGACGAGAATATCATCCATGAAATTCGTGATACATGGGTTATTCAGGGGATCCAACAATTTGCGCATCATCCTTGAAAACACACTCGGAGCATTTTTCAGTCCGAATGGTAGCATATTGAATTCATAATGTCCATCCGAAGTGCTAAAAGCCAAATAAGGTCTCACTTCAGGCTTCACTGGGATCTGGTAATAGCCTTTACTAAGATCCACCTTTGAAAAGTATTTTGCCTTGTTCAGTCTGGCAAATAACTGTTTTGTGTCTGGTAATGGATCCACTTGTCCTTCTGTGACAGCATTCAGTTTCCTGTAATCTATGCACAGTCTGTGTTCCCCAGACGGTTTTCTCAACAAAACGACACTAGAACTAAAAGATGATTCACTGTGCGAAATAATCCCCTCCTTCAACAAATACTCTATTTCTTCCTTCAATGCCTTCTCCTTCGCGAACGGAATAGAATAGGCTCTCATACAGATTGGGTTTGAGTCTACCAGTTTCATGTCATACTGTAGCAAATTTGTATGGCCTGGTTTATCTGTTAATACATCTGTATGTTCCTCCAGAACCTGTTGAACTCTCTCCCTCTGGTTTTTAGTCAGGTGCTTACTGACTTTTACCTGTGCTGCGGTTTCACAAGGATGTAATGGGTATTCATGTGAGGTGAGTGGTTCTTTTTGCATCTGGGTTGCAATAGCCAAGGTCAATAAGGGGGTGCTTTCCTGGAGTGGTCTGTCCAGATACTTCTTTAACAGGTTTACATGATAAACTTTCTCCTTCCCCTTTTTGTCAATTTTATAGTTTGTTCTAGACACCTTCTCTAGAACCGTATATGGACCTTGCCAACCAATTTGTAATTTATTCTGGCTTCCGGGTAGTAGAAGCAGCACCTTCTCTCCGACTGCCAGTTCCCTGTCCTTTGCCTTCCTATTAAAATATGCTGCATGTTTCTTCCTGGCTTGCTTCAAATTATCATTTGCCAGTTTCCATCCAGCTTTCAAACGAGTGGTCAGTTCGTTCACGTATTGATACGATGAGGTAACAGTCTCTTCCGCCTTCTCATCTGTCCAGGTCCTTAATAGAGCTTCTAATGGACCTTTTATTGGCCTCCCAAATAGCAGAGTTGCGGGAGCCATCCCGGTTGAACTATGTGGTACCTCCCGGTACGCAAACAATGCGGCGGGCAGGAATTGATCCCACAGATCCGGTTTTTCGTGTGCCAGCTTTCTCAGGATAGAAATGAGAGTCCCGTTGAACCTCTCTACCTGGCCGTTCCCTTGTGGATGGTACGGACTACAATGAAAGTGTCTGGCTTGAAATAGCTTAAAAACTTCTTCCGTTAGTTTCCCCTTGAACTGAGAACCATTATCCGTCAAGATTTGATGCGGGAATCCTAATCGGGTAAATATTGTAAGTAGTGCCTCTGCTACATGTTTTGAATCAATTGATGGCAGGGCTACCGCCTCTCCCCACATAGAACAAGTGTCCACCAGAGTAAGGATGTAACTGTTCCTCCTCTTGGTCCGAGTGAGAGGTCCTACAATATCCACTGCAACCCTCTCAAAAGGTGTTCCCACTATGGGCATTTCCCCTAGAGTTGCAGGAGCAGTCCAGTGCTTTGGAGCTACCCTTTGACATTCTGGGCAGGATTTGACATATCTTTTTATATCCTCCGTTATCCCTGGCCAGAAGTAATGACAAGCTATACGCTGTCCTGTGGCGCTGATCCCCATGTGACCACTGAAGGGAATCGCATGCCCGAGTTCCATCACTTTATCTCTATATGAAGTGGGAAGAACCAGCTGGTTGTGACCATTTGTTCCAGTTCCGGCCTTCCTGTATAAGAGTTTGTTCTTCATGAAATATTCCCCCTTGCTCGGAGGTGTGTGGCATTTGGGCAATTTTTTTAAAACAGGGCTTGAGTGTCCTATCCTCAGCCTGCGCCTTCCTCATCTCCTCTGGATGAGCATTTATAGGTTCACCTTCTTCCTCCTTCTTCTGTGACCTGGTCTGCACTGTCGCCATGATCACAGGTTTCTCGGGATTCCCCAAGAAGACGTATCTACACCCCAATATCAGAGGGTAGATTGGTTCATCTATCACTGCTGCTCTGATTTCTCCTTCCACATAGCGAGTTTTCACCTTTATCCTTGCGATGGGAAGTGTCATGAGTGGTATGTCCTTAGTCGCCCCTTGTATTTCCACTGTTTCTGTGGTATACTGACTTGGGTCCACTAGGCTAGACTTCACAACTGAATCATAATCCAAACCTGTATCATAAAGGCACCTTATGGTGACCCCATTACAAATAACATCCTCACAAACTGGGGGGTGATAAGGTTCCTGTTGTCCATTAGGATTAACCTTTAATCTTCGCGTCCCCGACTTCATTGCAGCAATGTTTGAAGGTTTCCTTCTACAAAATTCGGTGTTATGGTTATCCTTCTTGCACCATTTACACCATCTTTTTCCTTGGTTCAACGGTTTTCTTTCATTGAACTTTTGGTCATTGAACTGTGAGTTTCTGTCGCGATAGTCATTTCTTGGCCGCTCAAAGTTTGTCCTACCTTTATTTCCCTGCTCTCTATTATCAAATTTATTAAATTGCTGTGGAGCTTTAAAATTGTCTATGTGCTTCTTTTTAGCACCACTTACCTCTGCCTGAGCTGCCTGATACCTCTCAGCAACATTTAAAATTTCCCCCAACTTCTCTGCACCTTGTTCCATGAGAAATTTTCTCATGTCTGGAGCCATGGACTCTCTCAATTGCTCAATCATGATCATTTCTTTAAGATCTTGGGTCTTCCCCAGAGCCGTCCATTTCTCCAAATAGGTTTCTAGTCTAGCAGAGAATTGGTGGTATGTCTCCCCAGACAACAGTTTGGCATTTCTAAATTTCTTACGATAAAATTCACCATTCTTCTCGTACCTTAATAACAAAGCCTGCTTTAACATGTCATAATTGTCTTGGTCTTCCCTGTTCATTTTGGCAAATACTTCATAAGAAGTACCTCTCAATCCCTGTGATAGCTTTAAACTCCACCTCTCTCTCTCTAACCCATATGTAGTAGCTAATAACTCAAAACGTCCTAGGTACCCCTCTATGTCATCGTCTTTTTCAACAAAATGGTCTAAATGAAACCCCATAGCTGAGTTTGAGGCTCCCAGACTGGGCGTAGCATCTGAGGCAAAAGGGCTGGCACCATTTTCAGGAGCCGGGCCTTGTAATTCCAGCTCCCTTAGTCGTAATTCGTGCTCCCTTTGCAACCTTCTATCTTCTGCCTCCCTTTCGGCAGTCAACCTTTTTTCTTCTGCCTCCCTTTGCTGTCGTTTTTCTTCTGCCTCCCTTTGCTGTCGTTTTTCTTCTGCCTCCCTTTGCTGTCGTTTTTCTTCTGCCTCAATCTGCAGCCTCTTAATTTCTCTATCAGCCTCAATTTGTAACCTCTTCTCTTCAGCTACCTTTCTATCTTCCCTTTCAATATATTTATCACATTCAGCCGTTACATATTGAATTAAAATCTGACCATCCATTCCCATCTCCTTTGCGGTCAGCACAGCAGCTGATCGGAATTTTGCTAGCTCCGCCATACTTTTCAGACAATATAATAATATACAAGCTAAATCTCTAACCAGTAAATACACTAAGTACTTCTTATGACTATAGTCTAACTAATTCTAACTAACCAGTTAACTAATTAATTATCACTGGCTGTGAAGATTCACCAACTTTTATCTGCAGGGACACTTTTAATTTTAAAGGGAATTTCACAATTTTTTTTCCCCTAATTTTATTTCTCCAACCAGGAGATCCTAATATTACTGTTGGGCTAATTATCCCTGGACAAGACCCCAATGTATGTAGTGGGTTTGATGGTATTGTATGATGGTGATATTACTAAATGTAATGTATGAGGCCAGCTGTGAAGGCTCCTGAGATAAAATGTAGTTGTGAATTGTCAGAAGGCCTTTCTTGCTACCACTACGACCTCACACTCAATTTTTTTTCTTAATGAATGTAGCTATGTAAAATGTCTAGGGTAATGATGTGTAATGTGGTGTGATAGTTATAGATACACCCACAGATATTTAAGCAGACTAATAATATTTAACAAATATTATAATACACTGAACTAACTCAAGAGTGTAAAATTTTTGATAGAATTATATTACATTTATTTGTTCTGGATCAAGTTTTATGTTGACCAGAACTTTTTTTTTTTTTTAAAAAAAAGGATTTAAAAATTATGAAAGAAATGCATGGAATGTTACATAATAAATGCAAGAGTGTACATATATAAGTACTAGACTAGTTAGTTTTATTAAAATGTTCTAGTAGTCATCTACTTGGGAGGATAGTTAATGCTTGTGCTGTTGGGGTGGCCTCATCACACCTGTCTATATTGACTACACAGTGTCCAGTAAATTACAGGAATTTTATGGGGTATTAGTAACTAAAAGGCGTTGGTGAACTTCCAGCAGACCAGAGGCTCACTCAACTTTGAAGATGTAGCTCTGGTGCTGAAATCTGGTGGTCCCACCTCTCCGTGCTGGCGGGCAATAATAGTGGTCTCTGTCACAACGTACTGCACAGATACACTCGAGTAAAATCACCAACTGAATGGACACCGCCTTGTTGACAACTGAAACTCACAGCTCTGCAATCAAAGTATTGGCTATGTGTCAAAATTCTATTCTCTACCCACGTCTGGACACAACACGGACACAACAACCACATCATACAGACAGGTCAGATCTCTCTGACCAAACAGCACATTTACCATGGTGGTTTTACATCAGATAGGTCCTCCCAGACTATAGATTCTGAAAAATATTTATTAGTTTCCTTCCCTAAAAGTGGATAGGTAATATGTTTCATTATTCTCAACACTTGATCTGTCTTTCCTAACCCTTGCTGGAGTTTATGTATATTGTTGGTCCCTAGACCCTGACTTGGGAGGGGGGTCTAGAGCAAATCCCTACTTGTTTGTAAGGCTAGATTATGATATGGCAGTATCAAATCACTCGAACATTAAACAATATTCAAAATATACAAAGAAATAATTTCAATCTTACCAGATTATGAATAAAGAACACAGAAATGCTAGCAAAACTCAGCTGAGCTGCTGGCTATAGTATGGCGTCCCTGAACTTATTTCACTTTCTTTCATTTGGAAATCACCACACTTTAAAATACTGTGTCTATCATCGAACAACTATTGAGGAATGGCCCCACTTGCGCGTCTGAGCGCCGATAAAATGATTGTCTGTGGCCAATCACTGCCTAGGTTTATTTCAAATTCAAATTTCCTACCCTAAAGTCATTTCAGTCATGCTTCAGTCAAGTATGGATGTTTATCTGTTAGTCTGTCCGTCTCTACTTGTTTTTTTCAAAAACGTACTTGATTTTTGAACCAACCTTTCTCTCCCCTCCAAAATTTTGTCGTTAAAAGTTATATTTAGACACAGCTCCCACCAATGTCCCTTCGCTTCCCTACTAAGTTGATTTGAACACCTGCGTCTCAAGGTCGTGTTTTTTTGTGCAAATAGCGACACTTTTTATTCCATACAGTCTGTCGCTGATGTGAACAACACTGTCTTTTGTCATTATCTTCAATATTATCTATCCGTCTGTAAAATTAAGAACATATTAGTTCACTGCTCAGAATGGGCCATCCGGCCAGCTAATTTTTATATTCCTAACATTAATATTACGAAAAAGTTACTTTTTAATTTTTGTAATATTCCAAACATCTGCGTTCTGCCGCTGAATTCAAATCAAAGGCTTGGTATCGCAAAAGCGACCAATAAATGACTGTGGCGTAACATATCCAAGGTCCCTTCTGTCGAGTTCCTTACTTTATGTCAACTTGGGAAACGTGACTTTTCTCCGTTTCCCCCCCAATTGCGTCTCCTTAGCCTTTCTAGTCTCACGCAATCTTTCCAGTCATATTTTTTCCTTTTTATCCGCCGTTCCCCTCCTGTCTAGCAAGTCAATTTTTATGGAGGGTGATGACCCGCGGTCTGGGCGATCATGTACTATCAGCAGCCTACGCATTATGTTTTTATCCTTACATGTTATCTTTGGAGGTATTTTACCGTTGTATCTCTGTCAATTTCACTACATATGGGGAGGGCATTTTCCTTTCATTACAGGTCATATACCAGCATACCTATTGGTGGCAGGAAACCGGGTGAGGGAAGAAAGTTTGGGAGGAACTCTCAGCCTTGTTGCCGCAGCTACCCCATTTCTTCAGCTCTAAAGCCAGTTGAATGCATATGAGAACCCAAGGGCCAACAGTTGTCACCAGTTTATAAGTTAAGTCTGTTAGACCCGGCACTGAGAGTGTAACATCAAATATTCCACCATAACCATAAGAATAAGAATAAATAATAAACTCACCTTGAGATGATGACAAAGACAATCTGTCCAACATATTAACAGTGATACGTACAAGCAGATAGACAGATCAGTGGGTGGAATTCTTATAGTGATCTTTATTCCTAGAAACAAGATACTTGGACAGAGTTCCAGTTATTTATTGTAAATAGTGTATATAAACAAATTTATTGAGTTTGACAATCCCTGTCCAAAAGAAATTGAGGTACAGGGAAATTAAATTGTAAGATAATTACCTAAACTTTAACAAAAGTCTTACTCACTTTAATATTATTGAGTTACAGTTCTGTTTACATTTTATTTCGTCCTTATATTAAATACATTACCCTAGACACACTCAGCCACACAACATCACAGAGCCTATTTTACACAGAGTGAGATCTGAGAGGTGGCGGATAGAGACTCTGAGAATCATCATCATCAACAATTAGACTCAGGGAACTTACACAGCTTGACCTCACTCTGTTTACCCTTAATTAATAACACCAGTAACCTCATTTACCATAACGAGAAGTGTTTGCAGTGAAAAGACCAGCTTTAGATATGTACACATTACTTTGAAAAAACAAGATCCTAAAGTCACCAGTTGCCCGAGGTGATGAACAAAGACATTGACCCTTATAAAATTCCAACTTGTGATTTGTGTAAATACATATCTGCAGTCTTTTCCAAACTTCTATTCTATTAATAAATGTACAGATATATTTTATGAATCGCAGTTGATTTACGAGTATTTTGTTTAAATTCCAGTCTCTGTTTGAAATGTTGTTATTGTGTGGAAATTAAGAGAATTATTTAATATTTAAATTGGTAGGGATAATTAACGAGCTGCATTTCACATCACCTATCACTAGACTCCCTTGGAGCATAGGATAAGTCTAGCGAGAAGGTGACTTACTTCACCGCTCTTTTCTACTGCTACCATCTAGAATGTGCAGTTAACAACCTGACTTACCCTGTGACATCCCTACCACTAGTTCACCAGCTCTCTTCTCCATTTCTGGGAACTATATATATTTGTCTGTCTAACATCCATCTCGCCACAACCATGATGTCAAACTGTCCAGTATTACCTCTCTTTAATGTTCCCTATCTCTTCTTGCACCACGTTTTCTATTGTTACAATAGATTCCAGCTTTTCTCTTCTCACAGCATGCCCAAAGAGCGTAGATTGATTTATAATCCTTCCTTGCACAATGGCTTATTTCAAGACATCATCATTACTATTTTTAGCCGTCAGTGGTATTTTTAACATTCTTGTGTAAGACCTACGCTGGCTTGATCATATTCGCCGCATGGAAGATATTTGCATCCCCAAAGATATTTCTTAGGGACAACTGGCCGATGGCAAAAAGAACAGCCAGGCCACCGCAGCTGAGGCTTAAAGATGTTTGTAAGAGAGACACGAAGGCACTGTACATAAATCCAACAACATGGGAGGATAAAGCTGCCAATCGCACCAAATGGCGATGCTCCGTACGGCGCTATCTCACATTGAGCGAAAAGAAGCTCTCACAGCAAGCAGGAGAGAAAAGAACACCAGTAAAAAAAAAGCTGCTGGAGCTATGACCTCAGGGGCGCATTCCCATAGTCAGTTATGACTGAAGGGGCGCATTCCCATAGTCAGTTATGACTGAAGGGGCGCATTCCCATAGTCAGTTATGACTGAAGGGGTCTACCGCTATGTAAGACCGCATATGTATGGCATCCAGAGATTGCCTTGTTTGTCTCTGATTATCCATGACTCGCTGCAATGTGACATCATTGTTTATATGTAACAGATGAACTTTCTGTTTTCCGACTTGTTGCGTAAAATACGTTTCATTTTATGGTATGGTTTTAAGGTCCGTCTTCCTTGCACACGGACTATACATCAGGGGCTCCGATCTCCTCCCTTAGGACACACAAGGGGGATCTCGGCACAGTGCACGAACTCCGAAACATCGGTTAGGATCCCAATGTGTGTATATAGGAATCACGCATTCTATAAATATTTTTGTGGTAGTTAGGTTTCCTAATTTTTAACTTTTTGAAAGGGCAGGGTCGTATAGCCTACTCTTCACAATTTCCAACTGCCGCGGGATTTTTAACATGCGCAACTTTCACACAGAACCTCCTATTTTATCACCCTTATCCAAGAATGCTAGGCATCCTATCTCAGTATCCAAGAGATCAGTGGGGAGTATGACATTATTAGGAACCATAGATTGTGAAGAAAAAAAAATTTGCACAATTATAATCCCTGAGCTCAATTTATGGAACACTGCTTTTTACATGAGCTGTTCTGTTTCTCGTCTCTGAGATGCTTCTTCCGTCTGATGTTATTAATTTACATTAGTATTAGACTTATTGATTTGTTGTTTACTTCGAGATGATCATTATTTCTGCCTGTTTGCTAGTTAGGGTAAGGCCTTTATTTTTACTCTTGGTCAATGTTATAAAAGATAATATCCAGTGATTTTTGTTTTCACTATTGGCAACTAGGATTGCATCGGCAGCGTATCTCATGTTGTTCTTATTATGTTCACCAACTGACATTCGTGGCATTTCCTTTTTTAAGTCTTTCTATACTTTCACTGTATAGATTGAACAGGTCATGTGACGGCTCACATCCCTGGCACAATCCAGTTTTGTCTGCTGAAACTTTCCCATTCACCAGTTTCTAGCAGCTCAATTTTTATAATGTCAACTTTCTCAGCCACGTCTGCACGCTACAGAGAACTGTTTAGTTTGACAGCGAGATATCCTTTCCGCCCCGACAAACCAGCGTCTCTTCAGAGCTGTACACAATAGCCGCCATGACTCGCTGTTTTCTTTTGCCTGTGATATTTTAACTTGTATCCAGTTTGCATTTAAAAAAGAAAAAAAAAATTTGTCTTGTTTTGGCGAGGCACGTCCCGTTCAACCTAGTCGGTTATATTAGGTCGCATGTCCAAATATACAAGACCTTGAGGTGTGAGATAACAATCCAGTTTGATGCGGCATGAGACAATCAGGAGAGCTGCTGCAATACTTTCATCAACGATGCTGTCAACAAAAATAGGCCGCGTGCGTCTTACTAGAGTGTCAAATGGCATAATGGTTGAAGTGGTTAAGCGCTGGCTTCTCGAGGTAGAGTTACTGGGTTCAAAACTGGCAGTGTCACGCTCGTCTTTATCCATCTTCTGTTTCGCTCCTTATGGAGCATGGCCCCCCCCCCCCCCCCATTACAGATGCCCCCCCCCTTTTTTTTTGAGGAACGCCTATGACAAAACTCCTACAGACGTGGTTTATGTAGCAATTTATTTTACATGATGAGATCGTCAGCTCCATGCAAAGTCTCATATAAGGCGCCTTCTACGACATGCCTGCGGAAAAAGTCCAATTTTTTTCTCATCAAAGACCCCTGAGAGCTAAACAGTACACACTTAAGTTGGAAATGGGTACCTGACTGTTCTTGAGTTAGGGACGGCAAAGACAGCGAGGAAGGGACCCTTGACCCACCTCATAAAGCTAAGACTTTAATGTCCTCAAGTCTCGAACACTTCACTCCCTTACTGTAGTATCTGCCTATTGGACTACCTTGACCTTTACGTCATAATAAAACAAAGAACTGGCAGACGTTACAACCTGTTGAGTTATGGAACACAGGCAGCGGGGAGGGGAGCTGGTCACCCCGATCTCTCGCAGCTGGATCTAGTATAGGGAAGTCTCTAACACTTTACTATCCTAGGCAGTACCTGCTATGGGACTACCTTGACCTATTTAACGTTACGACAGTAAGGTCTTCGGTGGCTACAAACTGAGAAACACAGTAAAGAGAAGATACTTGATCTAAATGCACGAAAACTATATATTTTTTAATGATGAAGTCTTAACAAGTACAAGACCACACGTCCTGTAATATTTGAAAATTGAAGTAAAGATCAAAACACACGAATTGTAACACTGGCTGTTTTATGCCGTCTCTCCTGGCTGTCATAGCAGTCATAATCTGTTTTCATGTCTTGCTGCTTGCCTCATCTCTCATTTCTTCTCATGTTCACATTTGTGTATATGTGCGTGGGCATGTTGTGCATTCGTTCATCACGCTGCTAGCCCTCTCCTCGTTCACTCCAATGTTTCCTGCCTTATTGATGACAGAAACTCTCCACGACAGCTCGTTTCCATACACAGAGCAAGGCCCAGCACATCAAACTCTATTATTCATCCAGCCACTTAGTAGATCTCACGAGCTGCACGTGGTTCCCCCCATTGATCGGCCTGGAAACGGCCCGCTGGTATCTTTAGCCCGCCACAGGCCTACCTCACCAAACGGGTCTACAAATGCAAGTTATTTGTTGGCTAACTCAGGTCCCTGACTCGTGTTGAATGTTGTTGGCACAAAGCCATCACCGAGCTGAGTGTCGACATTTGCCTGAGTGCAGTTGGCAACGTATTTTGGCAGTCACTTATCTTTGTCGACAATTGACTGTAGTGAACAAAGTTGTCGGAATGTGGAAGGCCGTGTCAAGTGCTGGGAAACGTCATCAGTCAATATAGGAAGAAGATGCTTCATTTTCATATTGTGTTAAAGCAAGGACAGAATTGAAGAAGACAGAGGTAAATCAGTCAGCAAATAATAGAGATAGGTAGTTCACAAACATCCTAACGTTTCGGCAAATATATTTTCTTCAGCAGACAAAAATGTGAGAACACAAATTAGAACGAAATAACAAGAGAGTACAGGATATTTAAGCATTTTTTTTTTGTTTGTGGTAATTGTTGCCAGTTTCAGAGCACACAGAACGCAGACTTACCTATTTGTACACTGTTCATTAAAAAGTATTATCAAATTTCTTCGTTTATCTCCCAGATTTCTGGTCCAATGTCTCAATATACTGAGCTTAAAAATATCTTCTGCCTTCTTGTGTGTTGTAGATATTGTGTTTGCTCTGCTTTGTCTTTCAGCTTCCTACCTGGGCCTTTAATTACTTTATTCCAAGACTTCCAAGTTCAGTGGCACCTGTTTAAGTTTTTAAAAATAAAATCTTTATGATGTCTATCTGTAGTTCTTTTCTTCATGTGGTTTCTTGATGTTATCTGTGTTTTCTTGATGTTATCTGTGTTTTCTAGAAAACAACAACTGTCTTCTGATGCCAGTAGCTAATTCCTCAATGTTTATCTGATCTACTTCTACTGTGTTTTACTTGCCTGTTTTTCCATTGGTATGTCTTGATTCCTTCTAATCCACGTTGTGATCTTGTCACACTACTTTGTATTTTTATGCCTGCACCGATTTATGAATACTTTTAACTTTTTGGCTGTCAATTTTATAATGTTACTTCAGAGCCAGAAGACTGCTTAGACATGTGAGTTGTAAATGATTACTTTTGTCTTGTATTTAATCTCCTTTGATGTCCATAACAAGGTCAAGGTAGTTCCATAAGAGATACTGCCATAGGGCAGTGAAGTGTTTGAGACTTGACTAGACCAGGTCCAGCTTCCAGAGGTGGGGGTGACCAGTTCCCTTTGTCTTCCCTAACCCGAGCAAAGTCAGGTACCCATTTACAGCTGGGTACACTGGAGTGTGACAGCATTGTTTTTTTTTAACCAGGTACCTTTGCCATGAGAGGCCAGTGCTGTAACCACTCTGCCAATCAGATGCTCTTGATTTCTATACATTTCTCATTGCACTGAAAGTCTCTCTTGCCTTCGTTTGATAGCAATATGAATTCAATTAACTCCTGTTATGCTGCTGCCTAAATATATGCTGTATATGAATCCATACCTTGTTGCTGGTGTTTATAATAACTATCCTCATCATCTTCAGTCCTTATAGAGTTTTATCTGAAGCATGCACATAAAAAAGTTGCAAGCAGGACATCTAGGCCACCCCAACAAAAAATGATGCATATTACCAGCTCAGCAGAAGAGAACAAGTGGTAACCTTAGACTCCTCACAGGCCATAAAAGACAGGAATACCATATATTGAACAAGCTAAAGATAGGAAGTACCAATGTATACTATATGTGGCACCAATAAAATGACTGCTGAACATCTGCTTCAGAGATGCCCAACATATGATAAACAGAGAAAGGCATATGTCCATCACCAGGACCATTCCTGGAAAAATTCTGTGGAGACATAAATAGCCTTAATTAAGATGAGTACTAATTTCTTTGAACATTTTCAAGCTGATGCCTAAGACAGGATGACGAAGAATACTTATAGGTCCTTGTGGAACATAACACTACATTTGTTTCTTGGTACTTAATGCTGTCAATGAAAGCCAGGATTTATTTGAACACTGTTCTCCGTGTGTGTACATGGATTTAGTTGAGAAAAATTCTTATTGTGTACATGGGTTCACTTGAGAAATATTTTAGCATGTGCAGGGGTTGATTTAACAAAATATTGTTAGTGTGTACACAAGCTTTGACAAATATAATGGAACCAGTCGAGTTAACAAAATATAGTTAGTGTGTAGACAAGCTTTGACAAATATAATGGAACAGTCGAGTTAACAACAAATTGTTAGTGTGTACACAAGCTTTGACAAATATAATGTAACCAGTCGAGTTAACAACATATTGTTAGTGTGTACACAAGCTTTGACAAATATAATGGAACCAGTCGAGTTAACAAAATATTGTTAGTGTGTAGACAAGCTTTGACAAATATAATGGAACCAGTCGAGTTAACAAAATATTGTTAGTGTGTAGACAAGCTTTGACAAATATAATGGAACCAGTCGAGTTAACAAAATATTGTTAGTGTGTAGACAAGCTTTGACAAATATAATGGAACCAGTCGAGTTAACAAAATATAGTTAGTGTGTAGACAAGCTTTGACAAATATAATGGAACAGTCGAGTTAACAACATATTGTTAGTGTGTACACAAGCTTTGACAAATATAATGTAACCAGTCGAGTTAACAACATATTGTTAGTGTGTACACAAGCTTTGACAAATATAATGGAACCAGTTGAGTTAACAAAATATTGTTAGTGTGTACACAAGCTTTGACAAATATAATGGAACCAGTCGAGTTAACAAAATATTGTTAGTGTGTAAACAAGCTTTGACAAATATAATGGAACCAGTCGAGTTAACAAAATATTGTTAGTGTGTACACAAGCTTTGACAAATATAATGGAACCAGTTGAGTTAACAAAATATTGTTAGTGTGTACACAAGCTTTGACAAATATAATGGAACCAGTCGAGTTAACAAAATATTGTTAGTGTGTACACAAGCTTTGACAAATATAATGGAACCAGTCGAGTTAACAAAATATTGTTAGTGTGTAGACAAGCTTTGACAAATATAATGGAACCAGTCGAGTTAACAAAATATTGTTAGTGTGTACACAAGCTTTGACAAATATAATGGAACCAGTCGAGTTAACAAAATATAGTTAGTGTGTACACAAGCTTTGACAAATATAATGGAACCAGTCGAGTTAACAAAATATAGTTAGTGTGTACACAAGCTTTGACAAATATAATGGAACCAGTCGAGTTAACAAAATATTGTTAGTGTGTACACAAGCTTTGACAAATATAATGGAACCAGTCGAGTTAACAAAATATTGTTAGTGTGTACACAAGCTTTGACAAATATAATGGAACCAGGTCGAGTTAACAAAATATTGTTAGTGTGTACACAAGCTTTGACAAATATAATGGAACGAGTCGAGTTAACAATGGTTGACTTCCATAATTTGGAACCAGTTTTCCTTAATTCTAACAACCCATGAAACCCTTTCATTCACTTTTCAGCTTTACACAGCTTTACACAATTTTACACAGCTTTATTCTGATTTTCTGTTACTTTTGGTGTTGATATTTCTTGACCATACTGACACCTTATCTCCCACACACACATACAATTAATTTCATTACAGAAAAAATGGCAGCTTTACTGAAAAGATCTAAAGTGTTTATTGTGTGTGTGTGGGGGGAGTTCTGTACAAAACAATAATCTTCCATGCTGTATTATAAAAATAAAATTAATAAACTAACTGTATTTACAAAAGGGTCTATTAATTGTGCTAGGGGTCAGTAAATAAAGTAATTATTTTTTTCACTCTAGACTTATTTATATTTTACAGGGTATACTACATGAGGTTAATTGGTAATTGCAATGTTTCAGCCAGCTGGTGTCACTCTCTCTCTCTCTCTCTCTCTCTGTCTCTCTCTCTCTCTCTCTCTCTCTCTGTCTCTCTCTCTCTCTCTCTGTCTGTCTCTCTCTCTCTCTCTGTCTGTCTCTCTCTCTCTCTCTCTGTCTGTCTCTCTCTCTCTCTCTCATCCACACACACATGTTTATGTTTGTATAGTATTACTTATGTGTATATTGATATTTTTAACAGGTGTTTGATCAGCCAATCATGACTCACTTATAACGGTTACAGACTCCAGCTAAGATGGAGACACATTCACAAATCAACAACATGCATGACTATGTGCCTACAGAGACAAATGCTGACATAGCCAGGACCAGAATCAACAGTGAGAATTTGGCAGAAGTTGCTGAACAGGTTTATGAAGAAAGACAAATTATAGATAACTCTCTTACTGAAAACGCTTTGATGAAGAATTTAGTTCAAGCCAGAGAGCACAGCAAAGAGAGTGATTGTAATGCTGGTGATGATTCAGGAGATAATTCTATAGGAGAAGCAGTAAATGTGGGCAGTATAGGAGACAGAAGTGGTAGCACGCATAGAAGCTCTTCCAAATCTGTTGAAGAGGCATCAGGCAGTTATGTACCTGGCCATGAGAAAGATGTTTCAGGACATGAACAAAACTATGCAAGTGCTACCTGTAAGGCTGATGACAAAGTTGATACTAGAGTAAACTGTGATGGCCCTCCAAAAGAGTTTGATGTAAATGAAGAGGGTGTAAAGAAATATGAAGATAGCAGTGGAACTTTAAGTTTAAATGCCAAAGGTCAAACACAAAAGCCAAATTTAATGGGTGAGGTTTTCAGCAAAACTAGCTGTTCTGTAGTAGAGAATGAGCCTTCTGAGGGAGGTACATGCCAGATGATTTGTAGAAATGTGGGTAAAGTTGAAAGTTTGAATGTGCTGTTAGAATCTGATGAAAACAAAGCTGATGGATGTAGGAAGTTAGGCAGTGAAACTGGCTCAGAAGGTAGCACAGACAAAACTGATAAATCAGAAGAGAAAGTCAATACTTGCCCTGGGTCAGTGGAAACTGGGTCAGAGAAATATCTTGATGACAAAGACAAAGACTTTGATAGCATTTCCAAAAAGAAAGAGTGTGAACTCGTTTCTGGAATTCAGTCTAGTGTTCATGATCTAGGTCGAGAGATAAGTGATACTCAAGAAGCAGGCCAGGTCCCGGACAAGCCAGTCAAGTACAAGTGTTTGAAATGTTGTCGGGTCATGAAGGATAAAAGACTGATAGAAAATCATTCCTGTGAAAATGAACTGGACGAGGAGAAAGTGAACATAACTATTATGTTAGACACTGACAAGAAGTCTTTTGTGTGTAAAGAGTGTGACTATTCCAATTCTGGACACAACTTTGAGGAACATTTAATGTGCCATCTGATGGTGCGGCCATACCAGTGTCTCTACTGCAAGGAGTGTTTCATTAATCGTAAAGAAATCAGTCGTCATGTCCTCAAGTCTCACAATGGAGCAAAAATGAGCTGTGCCCTGAGGGCATTGAGAAAAGCCAAAGCTCTCATCAGGGAGGTGACAACTTCTGGCACAGTCAGCTTCATGGCTAAAGTAGCTGGAAAAGTGCCTCTAGAGAAGGACCCTGACAGGAAGAAGAAAATTGAAAGTGGTCAGAACATTACAAAGTTAGATGAGGGTGGTCAGAATATGACTGTGTCAGATCAGAATCATCCCATCTTGACTGAATCAGATGAGAGTCATCAAAACATGGCAGAGTTGGAACAGAGTCATTCCATCATGACTGGGTCAGACCAGGGTAGTAAAAACATGACAGAGTCAGGTCAGTGTAGCAAAAACATATTTGAGTCAGGCCGTAATGCTGATACACATGTGCAAATGTCTGAAAATGACAAGATGGTGGACAGTACCCTGATTAATAGTGATCAAGAAGGTGGAGAAAGTCAACAAAATTGTAATGCATTTTCAAAACTCAGAGAAGTGCTAACTTCAGAATCTTCAACACTCATCTCAAAAGTCAGCCATGAGGATGATATAGACTTCTCTAAAGCTTCAGAAATCTCAGAGTCTGAAAAATCTTGCAATGATTCGGGTCTAAAAATTGTGGCTTCCTTCTCACTAAAGGATATGGAGTCCCAAGATTCTGACTCTGAGAAAGTCTGCAGTGAAGATATCATAGAGCCAAATTTTATTATGACTCCGCTAAGAGAGAAAGAAAAAGAGCCTGAAATATTATCATTTTTGGGACCCGAAAGACCAATATTCAAACCAGGTGATAGTAACTGTGTTCCCATGCTCACCCCTCCTCCATTACAACCAGCACCACTCCATTCCCCAAACACATCCCAAAAACAGGTTGCAGAGAGTGTGAAACAATCAGGAACAAGCCCCAACTTTTTCATCTGTGGGTTCAACTGTTTATTCAGCAGCATGAATGCAGTAGACTTCCGAGAACATACAGTGAATTTTCATGCCACTGAGACATACTTTCCATGCTCTCATTGTGGTCATCGCAGCCCAAACGAGAATGATCTTGTGAGGCACATTTCCAATCACACACAGACTCACAACAAATCTTTATATTTGTATGTCTGTGGAAATGCTGGATGTAGGTTTGGGTCAAACATGCTAGCAGACTACATCAATCACATCAAGATTTCACATCCTGATATTCATGAGCCAATGTGTTATGCTTGTGGGGACACCTTCCCAGAAACCAGCAGGCTTCAGACTCATGTTGAGTATAATGTTATCAATATAGTCAACTGCCCACACTGCCCTTCTAAAGCGACAGACAGAAAAGCCATTCTAAGCCACATTTCTTCTGCCCATCCTGGAAAACCCAAAATGGTATCTGTGGCTAAACAGCTTATTTGCCATGACAGGAAGATCAACAATTATGAACAAATGGTGCATCTTCGGGAAATGCTACCTCCTACCCTCCCCCCAGCACCTGTGTTGGCTGCTAGTGGTTCTGTGGTTGACCAGATCCTAAACAGACATGACCTCACTGGTGATTATGCCAAATCTAACAGCAGTTCCTTGTCAGACATCCTCACATCAAGGTCAAATTTTAGCCCCAGGGACTCACCATCACCAGTGTCCAGGGTGATGTCACCAAACTTTGGACAGAAGGAAGCTTCACCTGAGAGCGGAAAGAGCCCAACTTCTGACTCCTCAGACTTTGGCTCTGCAAAAGTGAAGGAAGAGGTAGATGAGGATGCGGAAGGTTCTAGAGACTTAGGGAATGAGTCAAAAACTGCATATATTTTGGATGAGAATGGAGTCCGAAGAAGAGTGTACATTCCAATGAGTGAAAGGCAGGCAGAGAACTACAGGTGTAAACAC
Source organism: Oreohelix idahoensis (assembly GCA_024509875.1). Lineage (NCBI taxonomy): Eukaryota > Metazoa > Mollusca > Gastropoda > Stylommatophora > Oreohelicidae > Oreohelix > Oreohelix idahoensis. The sequence continues at coordinate 148,479 of JAMPIV010013326.1, forward strand.
TGTACCTTCATTGCTAGAGATTTTAGGAGAATGCACTGTCATGAGAGATCTCATGGTATGCCTCCTACAAGGAAGGAACGTTTCAAATGTATGTTTTGCCCACAAGGATTTGATAGTGAGCTGAAGTTCAGACTCCACATAACTTGCCATCCAGGTCTTATCAAGTTTCTATTGTATCGCTGTAAGAAATGTGAGTTTGACACCAATCAGAGGCACACAATTGTCAGGCATATCTCCTGTAATAAAGACCAGAAACACAGAGGTTTTGGCCCTGTAGAAGATCAGTACACAGTAGTGTCTAGATCATTAGAATCACGAGTGCTAGAGTGTGAGAGGTGCGATTACATGACCAGACATAAAATCCATATGGCCATACACTATCAGAGAAAACACAACATCCTGAAAGACAGGGGTGAATTTACGGTCGAGGGAATCACACCTACAGACACACCCCTCTCATCATATGACCTTTCACCTCAGGATTCATTATTGTCACCATCATTATACAGTAGCCTCATATCTCCTGGAATTTCCTATGATGGCAAATTTGATTTCACTAAACCATCTGGGAGGGGCAAGAACTCTAAAGACTTATGCAATCCAGCCCTGGCAGTAGCCAAGATCACAGAAAGGAATGAGCTGTTTAACAAAATGGTGTCCCAGCAAGCTGCTTTGCAGCAGGGGCATGTACTAGAAAATCTGATGAGAAAATTCAAGTGTCCCATCTGTAAATACCTACTCCCAAAAGCAGCGGATCTCAAAAGCCATGTTAAAAGACATTCAGAAATTGGCCAGATAACTCTAGTCATGTTTAGGTGCAGATACTGCAGTTGTATGTCCACAGCCAGGGAACTCCTGTATGAACATCTTATTGAGAAGCATCCTGGCAAACCCATAGCTCTGGTCAAGAAAATAGTTGCAATTGACACTATGGAAGTGGACAAATCCTTTGCTGAAACCTCAATGGAAGAGTCTTTAGACCAGCTGGAAGAATCACTACACAAGGAAATCATGTCCAGTTTGAACACCAGCAGGTCATCTCTGGCCGTAAATCATCAAGAAGTTTTATCCTCTAAAGGCAACTATGAGCAACTTTTTGTTATCCCCGAGGGTGGAGAAGCTTTCAGTGTTCCCTTACATTGTCCTAAATGTTCATACAGTTCTTTCAACAAAAGTGAAATTGTGATTCATGTCAGTTCACTGCATCCTGAAGTCAAAGTTATTGGAAGTGATGAAGATGTGGAGAAGTTGGTCAGAGCAACAAGAGAGGATATGCAACAACAGACAGCAGCCTCTTCAGAGTCAGAGCCCCCAAAGCCTCTTCACTCTAGTCAGGAAGAAGTGTTGATTGTTCCTGATGACCAAATCTTCAAGGAGCCCGCACTTTGCTCAAGGTGTGACTTCACAACATTGTTGCGCAGAGAAATGGTGATTCACCTGCAGCAGAACCATCCAGAAATTTCTGTCATGGGTCGCAACTCTTACCCGGTTCAAGTATCTGGAATGGGATATCTGACAAGCCCTATGGATGAGAGCTGTATTGTTGGTAGCGGAAGTCTTGATGCTAAACTCAGATGTTTGTATGAGAATTATGGGACCCAAATGAAGTGCTTGATCTGCGGTACTGAACGACCTAAAAAGTTCTTTATTCATGTGCATATTTTACGTCACCTGAACATTTACTTGTGGAAGTGTTCTTTCTGTGCTCACAGAGGGCTACAGAAGTATAAGATGGTAGACCACATTAAGAAAATTCACACTGGGAAACCTTTGAGTGTTCGTTACCTAAGAGTTAACGTAGAAGCCAAAGTGGCTCAGTTTATAGAACAGTTCAGTGCCATCAAAAGTTACAAAGCCAGCCTTGATAAAGGCCTGGATGTTCGTTTCCCTTCTCTGACAAATGAATTCAGTAATCAAGCCATCAGTGAAAGTAGTAGGTCTAGACAAAAATCTCCAGGCCCTTCCGGTAATGTTGGTTGTAACTCACCTCATGCGCTGGGGAGTGATGAACTAGATGAGAAAATCAGCTGTTTGTATGACAACAATGGTGGAGTCATTTATAAGTGCATAGCCTGCCCTAACCAGTTTCAGCGCAAGTTTGCAATGCATCGTCACATCATAATGTCCCACCTTAAGGTAACTTCAGCCATCTTTTCCAGTGGAGGGGTGGTTTTGTTGTTTGTTCTGTGTCCATGATTGACTTCTTTGTGATAATATTAGACTTCTGCTTTTAGTTTGATTGTTCTAAAACTTAACACATTAACTACCGCAAGCCGCTGTCAGCGGCTCACAAAATAAACACATTTGGACTGCAAGCCGCTCAGAGCGCCAATCTAATTTTAGTAATAAAACGATTGAAAAATGTACTGAAACACTGTCTGATCTGGTTCGAGATTTTGAGTTGCCACCGGAAAACAAATTCCTAAAGCATGGTTGTTGTAGAACACTGGAAAATTGATATTATGTTCATATTTTTCAGCATTTTGGGTTAGTTACCAAATCGTGTAAAACTGTTTACCATGGCAACTAGTGATAGGACTACAAAAAATGCGTGTACATCTCGTCTAACGGCTGAATAGGATAGAAACGTGTTTCAACAACTGACTGATAGATCTAGCAATGAGGACAAGAGTGAAACGGTGTGCACATTTATTGAAATTGTGATTTTGATAGAGATGGGGCGCAAGCAGTTATAATTGTGAAAGTATTGCAAGTTCTCGGCCATCGGAGGGCCGTTAAATAGCAACAACCTCTATTAGAGTTACAAATGTGCTTATTGTAATAGTACATTCATTTATCTTTAAAATGACGTGTAATTCATAAAAATCTGTTAACAGTTACGAAAACTACAGCTTACTTTGTGCAAACACCTACAGGATGAAAATGGGAAAGAAATTTAATTCGGCCACAGTGTGTTTTTCAATTCGGTAGTTAATGTGTTAATGACAGTAGAGTTAAAAACATAAGTGTTGAGTCATCTTCTGTAGGACCAATTACTATTTACGCTCATTGAGACATGTTCATAAATGGGCTAGAGACTAAATCCATTTGCATAATTACCTGTGTTTTATAAGCCATGTACTGTCTCATCATCTTTACCTTTCAGCTTTTTGTGGAACATTTGCCTTCAATTAGGTCATGACAAGCTCTCCTGGCCTGTTCCATCTACCCATTAACATTCCATGTTTTCTTTACCCTTTTTAAGTCTGTCTCCAATCTCTATACATCTCCCTCTAATAATTTTTTTTAACTTAGGGGATTCTAGACCAAGGACTGTCTTGTAATTGCTTTGATTCCTCATTCTATTTCCTATCCAAGACCCAGTTGTCTATTCTTCACCTCTTGTATTTTTCTGGGTTTTTGTCGTCAGTTTCAAGCTGGTTATCTTATAATACTATTTTAATCGTTCGGTTCTAAAAAAAAGTCTTCATTTATAAAAGTGTGTAAAATCATAGTTGTTATTTTTCTTGTTCTTCTTGTCTCAGAGCGGTACAACTGTTGTGCTTTAACATTTGAGTTGAATGTATTCTTAATTTTGTGTTGGACAGTTTTTTTGTTTTAATTTTTACTTTCCAAGTATTTCCCATTGCAATGAAAGCTCCTCTTGCCTTTGGTATTCTTAATTTGATGTCACTTCCTGCTCCTGCAAGTCTGATGATAAGATAATATGTATGAGACCACATCTTGAAGGCATGTTTCTCCAAGAGCAATTTTTCCTATCATTTGTCACTGTCTTATAATCTTGTCTCAGGGGAAACCAGTCACAATAATTTACAGTTTTTCATAATTTTAAAGTGGCATGACATCTGGCATAAGCTATCATGTTAAAGTGGCATGACATCTGGCATAAGCTATCGTGTTAAAGTGGCATGACATCTGGCATAAGCTATCGTGTTAAAGTGGCATGACATCTGGCATAAGCTATTGTGTTAAAGTGGCATGACATCTGGGATAAGCTATCGTGTTAAAGTGGCATGACATCTGGCATAAGCTATCTTGTTAAAGTGGCATGACATCTGGCATAAGCTATTGTGTCTCTCCACGGCTTCCTGTTTCTAGTGCTGTTTACCACTTCTGTTGTCAACTCTTGTTTCCATTGGCAACAACTAGATGATAGTGTCACAAGGCCGTCCTTGTTTTAGAAACGCCAAGATAAAAGAAAGAGAAGGTAACCCAAAAAAACACAGAGAAGAGAAATGGAGACTTAAAATAGGATAAAGAAGACAGAGAGAGAACTTGTGTGGATGGCACAAGATAAGAGGGCTATGCATGAATGGATGGCACAAGATAAGAGGGCTATGTATGAATGGATGGCACAAGATAAGAGGGCTATGTATGAATGGATGGCACAAGATAAGAGGGCTATGCATGAATGGATGGCACAAGATAAGAGGGCTATGTATGAATGGATGGCACAAGATAAGAGGGTTATGTATGAATGGATGGCACAAGATAAGAGGGCTATGTATGAATGGATGACACAAGATAAGAGGGCTATGTATGAATGGATGGCACAAGATAAGAGGGCTATGTATGAATGGATGGCACAAGATAAGAGGGCTATGTATGAATGGATGACACAAGATAAGAGGGCTATGTATGAATGGATGGCACAAGATAAGAGGGCTATGTATGAATGGATGACACAAGATAAGAGGGCTATGTATGAATGGATGGCACAAGATAAGAGGGCTATGTATGAATGGATGACACAAGATAAGAGGGCTATGTATGAATGGATGGCACAAGATAAGAGGGCTATGTATGAATGGATGGCACAAGATAAGAGGGCTATGTATGAATGGATGGCACAAGATAAGAGGGCTATGTATGAATGGATGGCACAAGATAAGAGGGCTATGCATGAATGGATGGCACAAGATAAGAGGGCTATGTATGAATGGATGGCACAAGATAAGAGGGTTATGTATGAATGGATGGCACAAGATAAGAGGGCTATGTATGAATGGATGGTACAAGATAAGAGGGCTATGCATAAATGGATGGCACAAGATAAGAGGGTTATGCATGAATGGATGGCACAAGATAAGAGGGTTATGTATGAATGGATGGCACAAGATAAGAGGGCTATGTATGAATGGATGGCACAAGATAAGAGGGCTATGCATGAATGGATGGCACAAGATAAGAGGGCTATGCATGAATGGATGGCACAAGATAAGAGGGCTATGTATGAATGGATGGCACAAGATAAGAGGGCTATGTATGAATGGATGGCACAAGATAAGAGGGCTATGCATGAATGGATGGCACAAGATAAGAGGGCTATGCATGAATGGATGGCACAAGATAAGAGGGTATGCATGAATGGATGGCACAAGATAAGAGGGCTATGCATGAATGGATGGCACAAGATAAGAGGGCTATGCATGAATGGATGGCACAAGATAAGAGGGCTATGCATGAATGGATGGCACAAGATAAGAGGGCTATGTATGAATGGATGGCACAAGATAAGAGGGCTATGTATGAATGGATGGCACAAGATAAGAGGGCTATGCATGAATGGATGGCACAAGATAAGAGGGCTATGCATGAATGGATGGCACAGGATAAGAGGGCTATGCATGAATGGATGGCACAAGATAAGAGGGATATGCATGAATGGATGGCACAAGATAAGAGGGCTATGCATGAATGGATGGCACAAGATAAGAGGGCTATGTATGAATGGATGGCACAAGATAAGAGGGCTATGTATGAATGGATGGCACAAGATAAGAGGGCTATGCATGAATGGATGGCACAAGATAAGAGGGCTATGCATGAATGGATGGCACAAGATAAGAGGGCTATGCATGAATGGATGGCGAATGGATGGCACAAGATAAGAGGGCTATGTATGAATGGATGGCACAAGATAAGAGGGCTATGCATGAATGGATGGCACAAGATAAGAGGGCTATGCATGAATGGATGGCACAAGATAAGAGGGCTATGTATGAATGGATGGCACAAGATAAGAGGGCTATGCATGAATGGATGGCACAAGATAAGAGGGCTATGTATGAATGGATGGCACAAGATAAGAGGGCTATGTATGAATTGATGGGAGGCCTATGCTACACATGAAATTTAAGAGAAGTAATGATGACCATGATGAAGACAGTGTTCTTGACATTTGTCTTTCAAAACTGTATCTCTTTTGCTTGCAGGGATCTTCTTGTTTGTTTGCTGACTGTCCAGTGTAGAATAAACCATCTGTAATTGACAGTACTATTTATGATGCTTGATTTGCTTGTTCTCTTGCTTTCTTGCGTTAGAACAAACTTCTGTGTGTGCAGTCATTCAAAAGTCAGTCAAGCGCACTTAGTGGAGGAGCAACAGTCAAATGCTGTTTTTAAAAACATTTGCAGAATTTTGATTAAAATACACAAGCTTAACCTACAGCAAAAATTGTTATGCTAACAAAGCCATTGGTAGTACAGTGCTACTGGCTGCCATGGAAACTAAGACTATGTGCTGGATTATATTGCTGTGTTTCAATTCACTAAGGCTTTTTTATTTTTGGTTAGTTATGAGCACCACATTTTAAATGGAGGCTCGTTATGGTATTTTAACATTTTTATTAGAGTAGATCAATGGTTCCCAAACTTTCTCTGGGCTGCACTTTTAGTATAAAAACTTGTTCATGTCTGTTGCAATACGATAATGATTGATTGTTGAAAAGGTGGTGGTTGTTACTGTTGGATGTAAGGATTCTAACCACCACTGTTGCAAGAAGCGTATGATTGTGATCAAGTTCTTGATCGGTGCACTGTTGCAAACTGTTATTGTGGCTTGTATTCTTCTCGTGGCATGAAGTGAAGAGTAGAAGTGGCTGACATGGCGTGTGTGTATAGATAAGGCAACATACGCGAATGGGTGTAAGTTCTTGATCAATTATCCACAGTATACACACCCTTCATACCACATGCAGAAGTCAGGAAGGTTGAAAACGACTTGCACGGTTCCAACGATTTATTACGATAACATCACGTTGACATCAAACAAACATACTGTCATTAGGACAAGGTTCAAGCACATCAACATCATGTAGATAACATAAGTTCACTGCATCTAGTACAACAGAGACTCTGAACGGACTGCAGGTATCGCAGTGCTAGCAGTACGCCAGTAATTCTTCTCTACCTTCTGTGATGAAATAAGCCATGTAAGACTCTGGCCAAATAAGCCGCATAAGTGCCGGGCTTCCAAATATATATAATTCTCTATATCTCCTTTGACAAAATAAGTCATATAATTCTTTCCCAATATAACAATATCAGTATTCTCATAAACTCTCCGCCGCACCAGGAGAAAGTCACCTCAATATATCAGCCAACCATCTTGGGCTGGTAGCATCATAATACAAAGTTCTTGGCTACAAAAAATAGTTTAAAGGGTATTTTTACCTTCACTGCCATCCAAGAATAAAACACAAAACATTCGCCATCCTTGGCTCTCAGAAATATGTCAGAATTATAACAGGGGAAAAATCTCAAACATTTTTTATCACACAGAGGACTCTGTTCCCCGTTCACACAGTCTGAGAAGGACTCTGTTCCCCGTTCACACCGTCCGAGAAGGATCGCTGAACACCTTCTCAGCTCAGAACGCCCAGGCCGACTCACACGGGATCCAGTCTCCTGGTCCCGCTCAAAACCCCCACGCATGCGCGGATAATCGCGTGACGTGAGTTTAGCTCCCACGAGAACAAACTGAAACGTTCTCGTGAACTGTTCTAGAAAAATCTACAAACAGAAAATCTTAAATGAACAAATGGCAAGTCAAAGGAGATAACAACTAAATCAGACCTGTACCAAAAAGTAATACAACCTGTAATCTCCCTTAGACCATAGTATAAAAAAGTTTACATCCCTAGCTTAAGACAAACAGACTTTAACAATGTCACACCAAATTTTTTACTGATGAATACCTTAGAACACAACTCCTAGCAGTGCTTTATTCATAACATAGAACACAACTACTTTTATAATATGATCAGAAGACATCCAGAAAGTAGAAAACATTGTTATTGTTAAACAGAATCGACATCACTGCACTCTGGGCAAACCTATAGGTGCTAATTCTCCCTCAGTATATGTTGAAGAGTGTGAACGCTAACTGTTCCTGTATCTCGCTGGTTGTTCCCTTTCGTTCCTCACAGAGCATAGACCCACCATGTATGTCAAACATCATCATCATGTTCCCTTTGGTTCCTCACAGAGCATAGATCCACCATGTATGTCAAACATCATCATCATGTTCCCTTTGATTCCTCACAGAGCATAGACCCACCATGTATGTCAAACATCATCATCATGTTCCCTTTCGTTCCTCACAGAGCATAGACCCACCATGTATGTCAAACATCATCATCATGTTCCCTTTTGTTCCTCGCAGAGCATAGACCCACCATGTATGTCAACCATCATCATTATGTTCCCTTTCGTTCCTCACAGAGCATAGACCCACCATGTATGTCAAACATCATCATCATGTTCCCTTTTGTTCCTCACAGAGCATAGACCCACCATGTATGTCAAACATCATCATTATGTTCCCTTTCGTTCCTCACAGAGCATAGACCCACCATGTATGTCAAACATCATCATCATGTTCCCTTTTGTTCCTCACAGAGCATAGACCCACCATGTATGTCAAACATCATCATCATGTTCCCTTTTGTTCCTCACAGAGCATAGCCCCACCATGTATGTCAAACATCATCATGTTCCCTTTCGTTCCTCACAGAGCATAGACCCACCATGTATGTCAAACATCATCATCATGTTCCCTTTCGTTCCTCACAGAGCATAGACCCACCATGTATGTCAAACATCATCATCATGTTCCCTTTCGTTCCTCACAGAGCATAGACCCACCATGTATGTCAAACATCATCATCATGTTCCCTTTCGTTCCTCACAGAGCATAGACCCACCATGTAGGTCAAACATCATCATCATGTTCCCTTTCATTCCTCACAGAGCATAGATCCACCACTACAGAACATCCCTGTGCAAGAAGGCTGTACCAAATATTCACATGCTCCTGCAGCAGTTCTTTCTGTGGCAATTTGTTTTACATGATGAGGTTGCAACCCCATACACAACCTCATATTAGTTGCCAGAGGGTGCAGTAGGCCGATTCTTTTTTTGTCTCTTGAGAGACCACAGAGAACTATATGGGGCATGTATGTACTTCATATTGTTCCGCTAACAAGCATTCATCTGAAAGTAGAGTGTGGTTGTATGAACTTTGGTTTAATTATGTTTCAGCGTAAATTTGAATAAAAAATAAAACAGTTATGATCTGGTCCTAAATATTGTTTCAATACTGCAGGTTGCTCTTCTTTCATGTGCATACTGTAGCATGGAGGGTGTGGAGAGGCATCAGTTGGTGGATCACATCTTGGCTTGCCACAGGCCAGCACCTGTCAACATTCTCCCACTGGACATTGATTTAAATCAGAGGGTGACTGACTTCTTAACTAAGGTGGCTGAAGGGGAACTGCTTGGTGAGATGTGTACTATAATATTGTAGTCTGTGCAGTTATGTCATAATATTCTGTCTTCGTTTCAGTTATACATTTTACATGTAGTCCTCAGCTTACAACGGTGTTCCATTCCAACGACGTCGTCGTAAGATGAAGCAGTCATAAGTCGAATCACCCCGTAAATGTATTGGTTTATTACATATTTTCAAGTCTGTCATTTGTTAGTCATACACTGTATAATAAATAAAAGGGTTAGAATAAAAAAAAATTTTGTGACATTACAAAGTGTTTTACTGTACTAAACAGCTTACAAAAATACTATTAAATAATCTACTGTAAAATATATCTTGTCTATGTCTCTTGTTTATATCTGTGGCTGACAAATCAATGGTTTTCTTAAAATGCCCCATGTTGTAGCCTTGTTTCAATGTAAAACTGACACACAAACCATTTTACCTTTTGTCTATTTGGTCAGGTTCATCAAGTAAAACTGGCTCTGTCAAGTTCAGTTGCCAGAGAGGCCTGACATCCTACAGTAAAACACAGAACATGACATTGTTTCCTTGTAACAAGAAACAGAAATTGGGAGCTGTCAAGTCCGCAAAGTCAGCAGGATTTAGGTTTGAAAAAGGCATGAGTGGCAGCAGCTTGAAAAAATCAAAAGGCCTAGATGCTCTTATGCTTGGTCGACCTGCACTTGATGAGGAACTCAGCTGCCTTTATCAGGAGCGTTCATCTGGTCAAGTTCGGTGCTTGGTGTGCAGGTGGGAATTCCCAAGGAAGTATCTACTTCACAGACATGTAATGATCAAGCATCTGAAGATGACCTTAGTGGGCTGTCCCTACTGTCCTTTTGAGGGTATGGAGAAATATAATGTGTCAACTCACATCAAAGAAGATCATGGCGACATGCCTATCAACGTCCGGTACTTACAGCCTGACATAAGGGCAAGGGTGAGACAGTTTGTGGAAGACATGACTAATTTTGGTGGCAAAGGTCAAGATCAGAACAGAAAGAGAGAAAACTCTTCGTTGGCTGTAGCAAAAGTTGAGAAGAGGGATGAAGAAGAAAATAATGACAATGAGGAGGGTGAGAAGACTGGTGACAGTGCTCCTCATGGTGACAGTGCTCCTCATGGTGACAGTGCTCCTCAAGGTGGGTTAGTGGTAGCTATGTTTGGGAAGAAGAAGCAGAGTTTTTCCATTGGTGATGTAGTTGTGAAGTCAGAAGCTGATGATGAGGATTACAAAGAGAGGAATAACATACACAGAGATAATGGTGATGATGAGAAAGAACAAGAGAACTCTTATGATGAGGCTGAGGAAGGTGGCAACAGCAATTATGATGATGATAATGATGAAAATCCTGGGGCTTATAAGAGCAGCAGTTATCCTTCTGGTAATTCCAAAGCTTTTTACCTCAAGCAGGCTCGTATCGAGTCATTTGATCTGGGATCTTACCGTTCACCTGCAGGAGGGAAACCAAAAGCTTTAGACGTCATCACTAAAATTAAAGTGCTCAAGTCTAAGGAAGGTCCAGTTGTGAAGTTCTACTGTGAAAAGTGCAAGTTCACATCATTGCACCGGTCAAACGTTGTCCGTCACATCTATAAGCTTCACGAGAGGTACAGGACTCACACTTGTCCCATGTGTACTTACCAGACACTCAGTCTAATGCTGATGCAGAAACACACAGAAAAGGAGCACCCTGGAGTGCCGTACAAAGAAGACTCATTCACTCTGAACCAGGCTCGCAGTAAACCCAAGAGTAAACCACTTATGGGACCACTGAGCTTCCAGAAACGAAGACAAAACCTTCTCAGTGAAAAACTTGCACAGTCACCTCCTAGTACTACCAGTACCAACAGAAGCAGCAGCAGTAGCAACACTGGACCCAAACATTATGCTTGTGCTTACTGCCACTATGAAACCAACACACAAGAAGATATTCTCAAACACACAAGAGACAGCCACTCTCAAGGCAATGATTATTCTTCAGGAATGAAGTCCCCTAACATCTTCAGAAATAATTCTAATCCTGAAGATCAGTTTTTGGCATGCTGGGATGGCAGTAAGAAAGCAGTAAAAAGAAGGCTGCAGAATGAAGATGAGGCAGGAGTTAAGAGAAAAAGGAGGTTTGTCTTTGAGAAAGGTAACGAGCTAATTCAGTGTGGACACTGTGATACAAAAGAGACTTCAATGAGCCGCATGCAGGACCACCTGACCTGGGACCATCCAGGACTACCATTTCAGGCTAAGCGTATCCCTGCCTGGCGATTTGTTTGCAAGTCTTGTGCTGTGAAGACAATGGCCACTTCCAAGATGAAGTACCACCTCAACCGACATGTCAACTACCGACCATACACTTGTCTGAACTGTGGTGCTTTCTTCCCTTCACCAGACCAGTGCAGGAGGCATTCACGATCTCAAGGTAAGAATTTTAGTATTTATCAGAACAATGAAGATACTCAGTATCTCAGGGTAAGAATTCTAGTATTTATCAAACCAATGAAGGAGACATTTAAGAATTCTAGTATTTATCATACCAGTGAAGGAGACACTCAGTATCTCAAGGTAAGAACTCTAGTGGGACCAAAAGCTTGACTGCTTGCATCAGGGTCAGCGAACCAGAGCTGACCAAGACCATACTCCACCTCCACGTGGTGGTCCTGGAAACAGTCTGCAGCAGTGCAGTCTGGCTGAGCGAGTACGGATCGAAGAGGGAAGGCAAACCCGGTCCCAAAAAAATGCCGTGCTGAAGTCGGATGTGTCGACCGAAAGGTGCAGATATCACAGCTACGGCTTAAACAGACACAACGCAACCACCGTCCTTTTCAGGACGAACGAGGAAAAAGAAGAAGAACTCTAGTATTTATCAGACCAATGAAGGAGACCTTAAAGAATTTTAGTATTTATCAGATCAATGAAGAAGACATTTCAGTGTAACAGCATCAGCTGGCTTGCTGTTTGGATAAGACAAAGTACTGAAGCTATAATGTTGGCAACAGATTTCTTGTTACCTTTGGTTTTTAATTTAACCTAAAGCCTCTGCCATATTCCTTCAGCCTCCTCTTTGCTATCTTCTTCACCTTGTTTGCATACGTGGTTCTTTTTTCACTTCCTTTGCCTTATAACTCCCTGTGAAGCACATGGCTTCAATTAGTTTAATCCAAACACTGTTGTCTTACAACTTTTCTTTTTATATCATCCAATCTTTTCTTTATCTTTCTTGCGTCTGCTATCAGTTTTTCTTCTGCATGTTCAGTTATCTCCCTCCATTTTTTTCTACCCTGGGGATTCTAGGTCAAGTACTGTTCTGAGATGCTGTTAGCTTGTTTTCTTAGATTGTATCTAATCAATCAATAACATCTTAGGGCTTTCATCTGGCACTTTTCATTAATTTGATCCTGTCATTGTTGAGGTCACTTCATGTTGTGAAATTAATCGCGGTGAATTTATTTTTAATGTCGGAATTTCTCCACACCATGTTGTACCTCAACTGAATGCATGAGAGATGAACATATGTTAATGCATTGCTGAGAAATTGGTAACTAGGACTGTCAAAAAAGGCAGAGTGTGTGTGACACTGCTGGTGTCTGGCTGTGTTTCAAGTCTGTGGCTGTTAAGCCTTTCTACAGTGTGTAATTACAGTTGATTTATGTGAGCTCCAATAAGGCAAGTGTATTAAATAAATAATACGTTCATGTATCGAATATGTTTATGTAGGAATTGCCTTAACTATAAGAAGTGATATTTTTGGGAAGTCAGTTCCCCGACATGTGAAGATATATGATTTATAGACTAGATGTGTTACCTAGTCCAAGGAACAGGTTCTTTAACCTTACAAATGTGTTGATCTAAAGTAAATTAAGAGGAAAGTAAAAAGTGAATAAAAGATATCAGGAGCAACAGATCGAGATAAATGAATAAATTGTGCAGAAACTGTTGATTCAACAAAAGTATAATACATGTTACATTAAATGGAACTGAATAGATAGAAAATTGGAATGAATGACTAACTTTCAATGACTGAATATATATAGAGTGAAGTTCTTGAAGAAATTGTCGTATGTCAAATTGTATAATAAATTTCAAGTAGTCAAAATGAAGCATCATTTCAATATATCAAGTTAGTTGAATTTTGCCAATTAAACTTTATTCAAGAATTGAATCAGAAATTTTATATGTTGGCACTACACATTTCGCATGACCCGTTACTGTAGGGATCTGATATTGTATTTTATAAAAGCTGAGACCAAACCAAATATTCCTAGACAACATAGACAACTCAGGCACTTTAATCTCCCTTAACAGTCATAATGATTGGTTCCCTCATGGCTTGTTCAAGGTCATAAAGGCCACTTTCAACTTTTAGGTCATTTCAACTAAGCTGTTTTTTTTAAAACCTGAACACTCAGTCAAAAAAGTTTTGTGGCATTTTGTTGCATGCTTAAACAATGTTTGTTAATCTGACAATAAATCACATCTGTGTTACGTGTGTGTACCTCCAAGGTCAATCAAATGTACGTGGTGGAAAGGGAAATAATGCATGTTTGAAAATGCTTCCAATGGCAAAGCCTGTTGATAACATTGCTGAAATTTGCTTTTCACGTGCAAGTCGCGACTATAGTGAACACATGTCACCCACTTTTCGGAAGGAACGGGCAATGGGTATGTTTGTAACATTTACCATTTTAGCCATGGCTCAGCGAAGACGCTTGACCAATGTTGACAGATGGAGAGTGATGGCATCGCTGCAGGATGATGTAGGGCTGCGAGAAGTTGCTAGGAGATTAGGAGTTGCCCACTCTGTCATACAAACTCTGCGTGATCGTTATAATGCAACCGGCAGTGTCGCAGAACAACGCAGGTCAGGACGTCCAAGGTCTGCCACAAGACGGCAAGACACATTTGTTGTTGTATTGGCTCTCAGACAAAGAACAATCACAACATACCCATTGCCCGTTCCTTCCGAAAAGTGGGTGACATGTGTTCACTATAGTCACGACTTGCACGTGAAAAGCAAATTTCAGCAATGTTATCAACAGGCTTTTCCATAGGAAGCATTTTCAAACATGCATTATTTCCCTTTCCACCACGTACATTTGATTGACCTTGGAGGTACACACACGTAACACAGATGTGATTTATTGTCAGATTAACAAACATTGTTTAAGCATGCAACAAAATGCAGCAAAACTTTTTTGACTGAGTGTTCAGGTTTTAAAAAAAACAGCTTAGTTGAAATGGCCTAAAAATTGAAAGTGGCCTTTAACTTTTTTTGAGCAGTATATATACAATATGAATGTTTGTATTTTCAGTGATTACTTTGAACTTCTTTTACTATCCACCTTATTATAACTGAGTGTTGGACCCAGCCAGTTGCACTAGTGACCCATAGGCCAGCCCATCTTATGGATGTTCCATCACTTCGTATTCTTCTTTTTTCACAAATGAAGACAGGAAGTTTGTCAAAGAGTTAGGCATTGTTGGTAGATAAAACCATAATTTCAGTAGCACTAGTAAATTGTAACTGTTTATACACAATTACTCTTGGTTTCCTTCAACTTGAAAAAGGGGGGCTCTTGATTGTCTTATGACTCTGTAATCTAACATCATGGTTCAAATTATTGTTACATTTTGTTATTGACTCATCTGGATTGCCACACAATTATTTGATTGTCATTAGAAAGTATATCTCAAGATAATAACTACAGCAACTCCTGCGAACACTGTTTTATTCTTAAAATTACTTGATGTAAATTTATTTTCATCTCAAGCACATGATGAGCAGTATACGTATATCCGTAATCCCAAGAAGGAGTCCAGAGTAGCAGAGCTGCTTGAAGGAACTCGACAGCTAGCCCTAAAAGTGCAGGAAGAAGCAGCCAAGGATCCAGATTTTGACATTTCCCTGACCGATTCCTTTATTGCCAAGTTCCAGGATGCCAGGAATAGTGTGAAGAGAAGTTTTCCTGTAGGGAATGCCAAGCGGGTCAAGAAATCAAAGAATGCTACCCAGGGAAATGAGAATGAAGGTGAAGGTACAGAGGGGGAACAGTCCAAGAAACAGGTGTGTACACAGTCTTTTTTTAAATCTGATATTTTATGATACAACTTCTGGCTGTAGCCATCTTGGCAGCAGGCTGCAAACATTTAATTCTATTTAGAATCAACTATCACTTGCACACCATCTCATCCTTTCAACACCAATCCAGCACATGTCAGCACTACCATGTCATATTTCCCATAATTGCATGTATATTGTTTGAGTTTAGTGAATTGATTTATTGGACAAAACATATTTTTAAAAAAAAAAACAGTGCAGTCCACTTAAGCGGAACTTTTCAGTTAACTTGAAGAAATTCTGCAGATTCCAGCCAGATGACTTCTATGGCTTTGTTAAAACACTCTGGTTAAGTCAACTTCTGATAACTTGCATTTTCAGAAAGGTCCAGGTAACTGTTCAGTCCCAACTAAAAATGTGGTCTTGCTTAAGCAGAAGTTCTGTCTCCATCCCTCTCTGAAGACCAAGTAATAAATCAATGTATGTGACCGTGCTTAATGTATTTGATAGGTAAGGCGATACATTGTCTGTTGTCAGGTGGCAGTCTTTATATGGTTGTAAATGACCAGACTCAGCGAAGAAAGGGTTATGCCCAAAAACGTTATCGCAATCAGAGACAGATCACCAGCTTTATGATGGAAATAATGTGATTATATGAGAGTGAATGGAATATAAGTCGAAGAAGACAACGAAATGATGAGCGGCTACAATCATATGCTTCTTGCCATTGTTTTTTTTTAAATGTTTAGGTACTTTCATCCATGGCACTAAAAATACTACTGTATGTACTCAAATACTAGTTGAGAATTTTTTTTCCCTTTTTGGACCTTAAAGAACATATCCCCAACTTATATTTGAGTCAAAAAAAAAAGATTTATAAAATCAGTCAGTGTTGCTCCCCACTTTTACCACAGCACACTGATATCCTTCAGTTATAAACATGCTGCTTCATTAAATGTTTTTATCAAAATATTACACGTTTGAACTCATATTGTCACACATTTCTACTGGCATACGCTTCATCGATCAGCCTCCTTCGTTTGATCTATCAGCAATACCATTACTTCTTTCACTAGATTCACTTTCGTCAGTGTCACTGTCAGAGTCTAAATCATGCCCTTATTCAATATCCACATCTGATTTGGCCATATTGTTAGCATTAAATAATAAATCACTTCTCTAATCCGAGAGCAAATATTCGACTGCACGGAAAGCCTTTGATCAAAGTTCTGATAAGCAGAATTTCTGATAAGTGGAAGCATTTTAGATTATCCCTGTGACTTCTGCTTATCCAGACTGCACTATTATTTTAATTACTATACATGAAATACAAACAGTAAAGTAAAGTCTACAAGTCCTCATACACTATAGCGTAAGGAAAACATTAACTTATTAAGACTGTGTGACTGAAAGTGTGTGGGATGCTTTGGAAAATCTGGATTGGATTGAGCTGATAAACTAAAAATGTTAAAAGTAGATCTGTGACCTGAATTTCTGCCTTGATAGATGAGCACCAGCAAAACCTTATGGTTTTTAGATATGTATGCTGCAGTTAAATTGTGGTTCACATGCCCTCATATTTGGATTTATCTTTGAATTTTCTGACAGTCTGGCAGATCAGCACAAACTGTTGGTGTGGAACAAGACATCACTATCAAGTGCTACAACTGTGAGTTTACATCAGGCAGCGTCAGCGGCATAAGCATCCACCACAATCAGGCACATCCTGGCCAAAAATTTCTGTGGACAGAGCTGGAGCGAGGGTTTACCTGTGACAGTACAGGAGAGGCATTGCCAGAGTGTGATTCTATGCCAAGTACATCCACAGATGTTGGATACACAACACGGATGACTCTAGGCTTGGGAAGCAACACTATGAGGTGTGTCTGTTGTGACCTTTCTGTTGTTAGTGATTAGGTGGCACATAGGCTGTCTTTCTTGCCCAGATTTGAAACCAGGATATTGGATAACCAATGTATTACAGCAGCCTAACTACTATGTGACTTGCATGACATAAATGAAATGTAAATACCATAATAATAGGAAATTTTTTTTTTTTTTTTTTAATGGGTAAAGAATATTTGTTAGTTTAGCTTTTATCAAAAATGCTAGTTTTTGATAGTTAGAGAATTGTCATTTGTGTGTGTTTTTTAAGCAACTGAGACAGTTTGAGAAAGTATCTGCAACTTCTTTATTGTCTTTCAGCTTCCTGTGGACTATAGTCCTCCACTTAGTTCATGCCAAGCTCTTTTCTCTTGTGCCATCTGTTTCTGTATTCTATTTCTCTCATCTTCTTATGTCTTTATTCAGGTCATTCTCCATATGTTTTTTGGATCTCCCTGTAATTTTTTTCTCAATGGGGACTTCAGAGCACGATTTGATCCTTATACTGTTTGAGAGATAACCAAGACCTGAGAAAGTATGCAAGTACTTTCTGAGTTAACATCTAAGAAAATGTGAGAAAGTATCCAGATTTTTCTTGATAGAACTAAAACAATCAGTGAGAGAAATTATGTTGATTTTGTTTTTGAAAGTATTTTCAAACATTTACTGCTCTGTTTTATGGGGAAGATACTAAAAGTGATATATTATAATTATCACATGTTATTGTTTCTGTTATAATTATCACACATTGATATTGTTTCTCTCTACATACAGATTTAAATGCAAAACTTGTGACTTCTCTTCCTGTGTCATCCAAGCGATGAAATCTCACCTGAAATCCCATCAGCCAAAAGGATTTATGTGCCCTTACTGCAGTCGCTCTTTTTCTGGAAAGTAAGTTTTGGTTTTCCTGAAGTTTTATCTCCTCTGAAAAAGAGGTGTCAGTTGTCATGAAAGTAGGTCTACATTACTGTCAAAAGAAAGAAAATAAGAATACATAATAAGTCAAACAGATCCAACATCAGGTATGTAGGTCAAACGTCAGAAAAAGTGCACAGTTTGACCTACAATTGGAGTAACATCAACATATTTATTAAACTGCTGGAGGAAACCATGGCAACGTTAAAAGCCAATCCTTGTTCTAGAATTCCCAGGGAAAGAGAAATAGAGGATGAAAAGCACACAAGGAAGGAAATAGGAGAAAAGGAATAAAGAAGAAATGGACAGACCTTGATAGAATGGCACAGGGCAGTTTGTCAATTTGTTGAACGCTTGCTCTTCCCTAGAAATAGACAAGTCATGAATGAATGAATGAATGTACCTGCCTGAAATATTCTGTGTGCTTGCATATGGTGACTTTTTTTACACAAAATCAAATGTAGGTTTTTGTTGAATGTATCAGAGATTTTTAAACATCTCCCTCTTTTTTTTAAATTTAGGGAGAAATTGATGCGCCATCAGTATTGTTTACACAAGGGGCAAGCACTATGGGTGATTCATCTCAGAATGGCTGGTGTAGCTGGGTCCACCACAATAAAGAAAAGTAAACATGTCACCCCTGAAGACAACATATCAAACATAAAAACAGAGGCCACAGAGAACACTGATAAGGAATCAGGCAGTGCTGGAAAATGTAAGAAATGGTATTATGGTTGCTGTTTTTTGTTTTAAATATTATTTTAAAGGATTAATTTAAAATGACAGTAATCAAACGTTATAAACACATATGCACGTGCATACATACACACTCTTCATGACTTCATGGTGTAGAAACTGACAATGAACAAGCAGTCAGAAGAAAGAACTAAGGCCCTTAAGATGTGGATTGACATTAGTATATGGGACATGTCATGGACAGAGAAGAAAACAAATAAAGAGATCATAGAAAAGCTAGAAATGAAAAGAGAAATAATGAATGAGATCAGCATAAGATAAATCAAATATAAAAAGACCTTGCTGAAAACCAAAATGGAAGAAAGAGTTAAAGGCAAACATACAAGAGAAAGGCAGCCTTATAATTGAGAAGATAACATCAACAGATGGACAGGAAAGAGTCCATCAAACTGTACCATCAAGAGACAGAGGGTGTTTGAGATCCTTTCCATCTGACCTTCAATATAAAGGTGGCAGTTGATCAGGTCAGATATTTTAAAGGACATTTCTGCAGTTTGTACCTGTGGTAAAGATACAGGATGAAACTGTGTATAACACTTTACATGTGCACAGGAAACAGACACTGATGGTTTAGTAGACATGTTCTATTTTACAGGCCAGAAGAGGCTGATAGCAAGGTGTGCCACCTAATTACCATTACATTAACATAATGACAACAAGAGCATGTCTGTATGTGTAAGCACTGTGTAAAAAATGTAATGGTTTGTTTCTGTCTTGTAATATCCACTTTTTTCATCGTCACAAGTGAAAAATTTCACTTGAACAATTAACTAAATGCCACCACTAAAATAAGAATAAGGTTTCTTTCAGTGTGACATGTAAGGGTTGTTGTTTTCTGGCATAAGTGATGAATTCTTGACCATCATTTTTGGGTACTCATTTGTTCTTCCTTGACAGATAGCATACAACTTATTTCTTTGTGAGTGGCAGACATTTTGCAAAATGCGTGATGCCTGTTTCATCACTTTGATAAAAAAAAAGATTTTAGTTCATTCAATCATTCTTTCTTGTAACACTGACAAACAACATTTTTCTTTCTTATATAAGAATAAGTGTTCTTAGGTCAGTTTCTTGCGCTGATTTCAAATCAGAAATCCGTTTATCTCTATCACATCGGGTTCTTAAGATATTTGTGAATAAATAAATTTGTGGGAAACCGTTATTTGCTCCGTTTCATTTTTACTATATTCATCATCTCATCTCAGCCCGTAACCCGTCATGGGTCGTAGGGGTGCCATGGTGGAAGCATCAGCAGACAGGGTCCTCCACTGCTCTCTATCCTCAGCAATGCGTACAAGTGTGGAAAAACCGTGTCCTGCCCATTCTTTGATGTTATCAGCCCAGGATTTTCTCTGCCTTCCTCTTCTCCGTTTACCTTCGACTGTCCCCTGAAGGATCGTTTTCGAAAGGGAGTCATGACGAGTTACATGCCCAAACCAGGCAAGCTTTCGATGTTTCACTATTGACAAAAGTGGTTCTTGGTGGCCTGCATAGGTGTTTATCTTCTCTCTAACATAGACATTTGTTTTGTGCTCTTTATAGCAAATGCGCAAAATTCTTCTATAACATTTATGCTCGAAAGCCTGAATCCTTCGCTCCGTATCTGCAGTGAGTGTCCAGCTCTCACACCCATACAAGAGAATAGATAATACAAGTGATTTGTATAATTTGATCTTCACAGGAAAACTGATGTTACTTTTCCAGATCACATTCAACTTTGTCATGGCAGCTGAGGCCATCTCAAGTCTTGTCTTGATTTCTTTACTTGATCTTCCATCACTACATATAGTGGACCCGAGATATTTAAAGGTGTTAACTTCTTCTAACGTTTGCCCATTTAACGTAATGTTGGTCGGAACATGTTTCTTATGGCTATTCACCAATATCTTGCTTTTTTCTATATTAATTTCCATCCCATACGTTCTTGTTACTTTCTCCAGTCTAGAGGTAAGGTCTTGAAGTTCTGATTCTGATCCAGCTATCAGATCAATATCATCAGCAAAACGTAGGTTGCACAGAGGTCGGCCTCCAATCGATATGGTTGATTTATAATCGTAGAGAGCCTCCTGCATAATATGTTCTAGATAAATATTAAAGAGCACTGGGGACAGGATACATCCCTGCCGAACTCCTACAGTTGTTTTGAAAAATTCTCCAATGTCGTTGCTTGCAAAAACAGCACTGCTTGCGTCCTTGTATAGTGCTTCAATGATATCTATGATGTTGGTATCAAAATTGAATTTTCTCATTACTTGCCATAAGCCTTCATGCCAGACTCGATCGAAGGCTTTTGTGAAATCGATGAAGTTATGGTATAAATCGTGTTGATGTTGGAGATGTTTTTTCGATAAGTACTCTAATATTGAAGATTTGTTCTGAGGTACTTCTTTTGGTCTAAAGCCAGCCTGTTCCTCTGACAAGATTTCTTCTGATTTCTGTTTTATTCTGTTCAAAAGTATCCTTAACATCACCTTACTTGGATGACTAATAAGGCTAATGGTTCTGTAGTTCTTGCACATTTTTAGATTTCCTTTCTTTGGAAGCGGTATTACTAATGACTGCGTCCATTCTTTTGGCCATTTTTTTGTACTCCATATCTTCTGGCAAATTGTTGTCATGATTTTTACTATATCTGGTCCTCCATATTTCAAGAGCTCTGCTGGGATATTATCCACACCCGGTGACTTCCCTCCTTTCATCGAACATATAGCCTCTTCCACTTCTTCCCGTAATATTGCTGCATTTCCGAGTTCCCTGTTTTCGCACTTAATGTTGTTTAATATGCCTAAGTCAGTGTCAAGTTTACAGTTATATAATTCTTTACAATATTCTGTCCACCTTCTCATTACAGCTGTTTTTTCATTGAGCAGAGCCCCATTGCTATCTTCTATGACAGTTACCCTGGGCTGTTGGGGTTTTGATAGTTTTCTTAATGTGTCAAAAGCTGCCTTGCTGTTACCTTTTATTAGCCCCGTATTAATGGACTCACATTGATCAGCTACCCATTTTTCTTTGGCCTGTTTCATTTTCTTCCTAATATTTTTTTACTATATAACTTATTAAAAATTAATAAAATGCAAAATAATTCTACTTTTTATACTGCTAAACTCTCCACACCTAAGCCTACCTTGCCGTTGGTTGGAGAGCTTGAGTGCCTCAATGATCCTGGGAGCTATGCCGGCGGGAGTTTTACTCCTGGCAGGGTCACCCAAGCCGGACAGGTCCTTGGTGAGGGGCCAGACAAAAGGGCTGTGGAGTTGGTGGAACCCTATAGGTGTAGATGCAGAACCCACCGGCGAGTGGTACAAGCTCTGGTCTGCACCAATCCACCCCCACTTCATGGGTTAAATGCTTTCTTGCCTCATTCTTCGCTGTTTGTCTCCTATCCAATAATCCCCATGGATGACGAAGAGATGCAGGCCAGTGGACATTGCACCTTTGTCCCTCTGTGACAGCCTCCTAGGTGGCGGGGAACGCCAGATATACCATCACTGCAGAAGGGTTGGCAAAGCTGACTGAAGAATGATGAATTAGCTGACCCAGATGTATATGCTATTTTCTGGCAGGACGTGACGATCCTGGGATACTGATACACTGGACTGCCTCCCTTCGGGGATACTGAAAAATGCATCCATACCCCCCCCCCCCTGAAATCATGAACATGCCTCTAAGACAACAGACTCTATACGAGCTCGGGTGTCACCTCGGTTATCAAGGCCCGCGCTGCCCTTCGGTACCTGGGGAGGGTAGTGAAAAGTATACTACCAGTAATAATAATAATAATATATGTAACACAGACTCACTACGCATCCTCCAACTCAACATATCAGGAATCCGAAACAAAATACTTGAACTAACCAAGCTTCTACTGGACCTAAAAATCCATGTTGCAGTTATCCAAGAAGCAATGCTACCAAAAGACACCTCCTTCCATATCACAGGCTATACAGTGTACCAGTGCAAGTGTATAAAATGTCAAGGATTAGTGACACTTATCCGGAATGATACACAGGCTGAGGTTTCTGCTCTTGAAACCAATGACGAAACAGATCTACAGGAAGTGATAGTCTGGAGTGGTGGAAAGCCATTGAAAATCATTAACATTTACAACCCGCCAAAAACACACGTTGCTCTGAAGCTTTTCCAGACCACGGACTTGAGGAGAATGATCATTGCTGGTGACATGAATGGTCATTCACCTCTGTGGGGCTACACAGACAGGAACCCAACAGGAATAGCTATAGAAGAACTCACTAACACTACCACACTCATCCTACTGCAGAATGCTCACACCCCACCGACATTGCTCCACCGCGCCAGTGGAACAAAAAGCAGACCAGATCTCACCCTAGTAACAGCAGATATCCACCCACATTGCTCAGTTAGAGTGCTCGACGACATCGGAAGTGACCACAGACCCATCCTCCTTGAGATCACAAACACCAGGGAAATAAAAAGAAATTGCTTAACATCACCCCCATGGAACTACAAAAAGGCAGACTGGCATTTCTTCAGGAGACAAGTACGACAACGATTCGAGGCCATCGACATGACGCTAGACATAGACAAGGTATATAGTAAAATCACTACAGCATTACTGCAGTCTGCTAAAGAAGCCATTCCACGAGGATGTAGGAGAAAGTTTAAACCTTACTGGAGTACAGAACTGGAGGCTGCTGTAAACGAGAGGAAAAAAAAGCAAGACGGCAAGCTGAGAAACACCCAACCCCCGCCAACAAAGCAAATTATAACCACCTAACTGCAAAAGTTAAACGTCTGAGCAAAAAAAGCAAAAAGAGAAACATGGGTTAAGAAATGTGGAGAGTTAAACTTGCGGAAAGACGGAAAGAAAGCATGGTGCCTCATATCAAATCTCTCAGGAATTAAAAGAAAGAAAAAACCCTGAACCCATCATTACAAGCACTGAACCACCACTAACAAGGGATGCACAGAAAGCAGAAGCCTTCAATAAGCACTTTGCTAACGTAAACAAAAAACAACCACGCAAGAGACTTGACAGTGCTATCAGATCACTCACTAAAATGATGGAGAAACAACCAACAGCTAGCTGTGAGGTCTTTGAAAAGAACTTCACTCTTTCAGAACTCAAGATGGCCCTAAAAAAATGCAAGAAAGGAAAAGCTGCTGGACCTGATCGGCTCACTAACGAGATGATCTCAAACCTCTCAAATTATGAACTCTCCACCATCCTTGACCTCATTAACAAGACCTGGAGAGAAGGCAAGTTACCAACAGACTGGAGAAAAGCCAATATCATCCCAGTCCTTAAGAAGGACAAACCATCCAATGAAGTAACAAGCTATCGACCGATCTCCTTGACATCAAACCTAGGCAAGATCACTGAAAGGATGATAAATGAAAGGCTATATTGGTGGCTAGAAAGCAATAAGATCTTAAACACCAATCAGTCAGGTTTTAGAAGAAACAAACAGACAATGGATCAGTTGATACGATTCACCCAAGAGATAGGTGATGCCTTCCAAGATGCCTTCCAAGAAAAAAGAAATGTGCTTGCAACATTTATTGATCTTAGACAAGCCTATGATCGAGTCTGGAGGATAGGCCTCCTCTTCAAAATGCGAAGAATGGGAATATCAGGGCGAATGTACAACTGGTTAAAAGGTTTCTTCCACAACAGAACAATCCAAACAACATTCAGTGGAGCAACATCAAAACAAAGAACCCTGGAGGAAGGACTGCCTCAGGGATCAGCACTAAGTTGTACACTGTTTCTTATATTTATAAATGACCTCCCAGATGTCATCACCTGCCAAAAAGCACTATTTGCTGATGACCTAGTCATCTGGACAAAAGGAAAATACCTCCAAACCATCACCAAAAATATGAACAAAAACCTGGCAACCATCTCTGCATACTGCCAGTTTTGGAAACTTGAAATCAATGTAGAGAAAACTGTGTATGGCCTGTTCAGTCTAAACAAGAGAGTTAATGAGAACAACATCGAGGTCTGGATGAATGGAGAGAAATTAGCATATGAAGAATGCCCGAGATATCTTGGAGTCGAGCTCGACCGTAGACTTACCATGAGACCCCACATAGACAAGCTGATTGAGAAAGCATCCACAAGACTCAGGCTCATTAAGCACCTTTCTTCCTGTGGGTGGGGAGCAGACCAGCACTCATTACGCCAACTCTATACTGGATATGTGCGCCCAGTAATTGACTACTCGCTCCCCCTCCAAACTATTGCAAGTAAAAGCCTCTTACAAAAGCTAGACAAAGTCCAAAATCACGCTCTACGGTTTATAAGTGGTGCCATGAAGACAACGCCGACAGATGCATGCGAAATCAACACCAATATTGAACCCTTAAACCTAAGAAGAGAACGTTCAGCAGTGGAAACATACGAAAGGTATCTGAGAATGGACACAAAGGAGGAGAATAGGAAAATGATAGAGCAGTGGCACCAAAAACACAGAATACAAAAGACATCTTTTCTTAAAAATGCAAAAGAAGCTAGCATCAAACACCACCTACCAGCAGTTAGAAAGCCGATGGTAACTGTCAATAATGAACCACCTTGTTGGCAGGCAACTACTCCCATAGTAAGAACTGAACTCTCTGACCCCTCAGCAGACAAGAACACTCTAGGACCACTACTGAAAACCATCGCTTTAGAAACTATAGATTCATATCCACAAGACATCATCCATGTCTACACAGATGGATCTGCATTTAAAGCTACCATCAATGCTGGATATGGCGCAGTGATAAAATACCCCAACCAGCACCCAGAAGACCACCCTTGCATCTTTGGCCCTTGCGGAGAAATTTGTTCCAGCTATGATGCAGAAATAACAGCACTAGAAAAAGCATTGTGCCGGATAATCTCAGACTTTGAAAGTGGCATCACTCCACCTGAGGATATTGTTATATTCTCAGACTCAAAATCAGCACTCCAAGCCCTAGAAAGCAAAATGTCCCCTAACATTAATAACATCTGTAGATTTATTGACCAACTGTTCACTTCCTATTGCGTCGAAGTTACACTCCAGTGGATCCCAGGACATGTCGGAGTCCCAGGAAATGAAAAAGCCGACAAACTATCCAAAAGAGGAGCAGCACTGCCCCAGTTCCCATCAAGTACCACACTGCAAACCTGCCAACAGATCCTGAGAAACAATTATAGGGAAGAATGGCTAAACCAATGGGCTTCCTCCCAGACAGGGCGGCTATTCTTCAAACATCAAGCTAAACCAAACCCTCAAGATCCAGTTAAACAACTGAAAAGAAGAGATCAGAGTCTAATTTTCCAACTGAGAACAGGCCATGCCCCTGTCAATAAACATTTAAATAGAATAGACCCACTACGTGAACCAAACTGTAGGCACTGCCACCACCATGAAGAATCAGTTGAACACCTACTGTTACAGTGCCCAAGACTGACAGACCTGCGACGCCAACTACTCCCATCGCACCCAACCATCCACAATACACTCTACACATCATCACAACAACTGAGGAAGACTTGCACCTTTGTCAGAGAGGCAATGGGCTGTCAAGAGCTACCTGCTCACAGCGAAAGGGATTATATCATCATCATCATCATCATCATCATACTGCTAAAAGATGCATGACATATGTTACGCTATTTTTCAAATAGTTACTGTATTTTGAAATAATTCTGAGCAAAATATGGCTTCTAGAAGTTGTAGAAATTCGGCTGATCTGTTCTGTTATGTGTGCGGATATTTTACCGATCGTGTTCACCAGAAAAACTTTACACCATTACTAAAGAAAGCATATGAACTTTATTCCGATTCGAAAGTTGATGCAAATAAATCTTGGAAGCCAAATGCAGTTTGTTCGACTTGTGCAAATACGATGGCAGGTTGGTTACGAAAATTGCCGAAGCATAAGTCGATGCCTTTTGGAGTGCCAGTAATATGTCGTGAACCGACAAATCACGCTACTGATTGTTACTTCTGCTTGAAAAATATCCATGGTTTCACTTTTAAAACTAGAAAGTCTGTGGTTTATCCAAATATTGAATCGGTTTCGAAACCAGTGCCTCATGATCCAATCACGTGTCCGATCCCAGTTCCACCAGAACAATATCCGTTGGACGTGAATGAACCATCAGAAAGTGATAGTTTACCTGCTTTAGAAACTAATTCTGACTCGGATTATATACCGGTGAATGATGGTGTTCACTTAATTGACCATTCAGAACTTTCAGATCTAATACGTGATCTCGCTCTTACCAAAGGACAAGCGGAATTACTCGGTTCGCAACTCAAAGAATGGAATCTTTTAGCACCCAATACTCCGATATCTAAATTTCATCATAGACACAGAGAAATTGTTCAATACTTTGAGATGGATGATGACATTTGCTATTGCAAAGATGTAAACGGTCTAATGGTGCACCCCAGTTCCACCAGAACAATATCCGTTGGACGTGAATGAACCATCAGAAAGTGATAGTTTACCTGCTTTAGAAACTAATTCTGACTCGGATTATATACCGGTGAATGATGGTGTTCACTTAATTAACCATTCAGAACTTTCAGATCTAATACGTGATCTCGCTCTTACCAAAGGACAAGCGGAATTACTCGGTTCGCGACTCAAAGAATGGAATCTTTTAGCGCCCAATACTCCGATATCTAAATTTCGTCATAGACACAGAGAAATTGTTCAATACTTTGAGATGGATGATGACATTTGCTATTGCAAAGATGTAAACGGTCTAATGGTGCACCTCGGTCATGAGCACATAGTCAACGAATGGCGACTTTTCATCGACTCTTCCAAGACTAGTCTAAAAGCAGTGTTATTGCATAACGGAAATTTATTTTCATCAATTCCAGTCGCCTACTCTGTTCATATGAAAGAAACTTATGACAATATGGCTATACATTTGGCAAAAATAAAGTACAATGACTACCAATGGCGGATTTGTGGAGACCTAAAGGTCATTGCAATTCTCACGAGCATGCAGACTGGGTATATTAAATTTTGTTGCTTCCTATGTGAATGGGACAGCCGCAATGGACAGGAACATTATGCAAGAAAGGTGTGGCCTATCAGGGATCGTATGCAGCTCGGGCATAAAAATGTAATACACGAGCCATTAGTTAACAAAGACAGCATCATTTTACCACCGATACATAAAGTTGGGGCTCATGAAGAATTTCGTAAAAGCGTTAGATAAAACGAGCAAAGCTTTCATTTATCTTCGAGAAAAGTTTCCGCAAGTTAGCGATGCAAAGATAAAGGAAGTATCTTTGTAGGACGTCAGATTAGGAAAGTTATTGCAGACAAACAATTCGAGAACTTGTTACATGGTAGTGAACTTCGCGCATGGATGGCATTCAAATCGATCGTCGATAACTTTCTGGGAAATCACAAATCTGTCGACTATGTGCATATTGTTAAGCAGTGCATAGATGCATACAGAATTATGGGTTGTAACATGTCCCTCAAAATCCATTTGCATCATGACTTTTTCCCCGACAACCTTGGCGAAGTCAGCGATGAACATGGAGAACGATTCCATCAAGATATCGCCGTAATGGAGTCATGTTATCAAGGATGGTGGAGTGTGATCATGCTTGCTGATTATTGTTGGATGCTTCATCGTGATGTACCACATGCCATTCACCGACGAAAGTCGACTGCAAAGAAATTCAAGCCTACATAACTGTTATACTTCTTGTACGAATGATGTTGTAATACTGTATGCGTTGTTAAAAACCTTCAATTGCTTATTTCTAGAGATCCCGACCTGATAGAGAAAAACGGTTTGCAGATTTAAAAACAGCGCATTAAAATTGACCAGAAAAACATAGAAATGTTAGAGAAAGAAAAAAAAATTTTTTTTTTGTTAGCCAGTGTAATGTTTGGTAGACATTAAAAAAGATTATTCACAAAGATAGCAAATAAAAAAACTTCAGTAAGATTTTCATTGTTTTTGCTGAGATTAGAGGATACCCTATCCTTATTAAACTACAGAACAGATTAAAAACAGATATGTTCATTAACTGTCACACTCAAGTTCTTGGACCTACCATTCTCATGCCTATTGATCATATTAATTATTTATGTTTTTTTTTAATACTTTAAAGGTAAGCAATTTTAAATCTTTCAGCAGTAGTGTGGCTTTTTTTTTTTTTTTTTTTTGGTGCAGTTAGCTCTGCAGAATGGGCAATGAAACGGCTAATAGAAAGAGTTTTAGTGGTTAGTTTTATCCTGGTGGCACAGGACTCACCATTCTGTCCCCACTTTTCTGATCAAACAAAACACAAAGTCGTTAGGAACTCACGAAGACCACTCCACAATTGACAATCTTCACACACACATTTTATTTATTGATTGCATGAGTTTCACTGAACCCCTGATAATGCTTCTTGGAACTCCAGGAATCCAGGCTTGTACTGCGAATTGGCTGCTTTCTTGTTGTGGTTGTTTTGATTTCTTCATGTAAACATATCACTTTTGAAGTTCAGTGCCCAGTGGTCACATGACAGGATTTCTTGTTGGAATAATATTAAAGGGTTTCTGACTAGAGGGATGTTGCAGCATTTCTAATTGAATAGGCATTTTAGGTTTCCTCATTAGAGGGACATTTTAGGTTTCCTCATTAGAGGGACATTTTAAAGTATCTGATGGGAGGGACACTACAGTATTTCTGATTTGAGGGGTGACCACTTCCTGTAATACGGCATCAATCCATCTGCATGGTTAGTTAATCATCCCTTATCCATTATTTTATCAGTTCATCTAACCCACAAGTGAGCAATATCAATTTTGAGTCATGCCACAGATGTGGAGAATTTCATGAATCATTCACCACATCAAATAAAACAAGGGGAATATATTATATTCCTTTAAAAGACATCATTGAAGCATTATTTCTTCTAGAACCAAGTTTTCAGGAAAGGCCAGAAAAATCATTATAGCATTAAAATATTTTTCCACTAAGTCATGAAATCGTTCAGTATCATACCAGGTCCAATAATCAAATTCACCATGCTTTTGTTGCCAGTTCACCATATATATTGACTGGCAGACTTATTGCAATCCCTGACCTGATCCTTACACCCACTCTACTGGTCCATGCATACATCAGTCCACCTGCCCATTTATCCATCTTGCTTTCCAGCAGACATTAATAACAATAGCAGATTCATTTACAGTAAATGTACTGGTAAGACATAAAAAATAGACAAATAAAAGACAAGATGAAAAGTGAAGAACAAACCATAAGAACTGAATGCCAGTCACAAGATTATCTCACTATTAAAAGATGACAAATAGTTGCTTAGGCAATTCTGATCCTGATGGCAGGAGACAAGACTTGTCAAGCTTCTTTCCTATTTGGCCATGCAGCTAGTTGACTTTGCTTTTTACTATGGCTGATGTTACCATAAGAGTTTGTGAGTTTGTATGTATATCACATCATTAAAACATATTTTCTTTCTTATCCTTGTATGTTGCTAGTTTTTGTAGAGTTTTGACAGTTTACTATTTACCCAATTGTTGATCTTTGTTCCTGATTCTTAAGTCATCATTGTCCATACGTCCAGTTCAGCTGCTAATCTACACTTCCATCATGTTTTATTATTCTTATATTGTGATCGCTTTTCCTCTCCTTCAACAGCACTGAAGAAGGTCGGTCAAAGTGCAACTGTGTTCTTGTGCAGTGAATGTCCCTACACCTCTGAGAGCCTCTATCACTTCCGCCTTCACTTGGCCCAGCAGCATGAAGAATTCAGGCACAAGATTCATGGCATATCTGTTGACTCACCACTGAAGTGTGGTTACTGCCCTTTCTTTGCAGAGACAGAGGCAGAGTTCAGTACTCACATTGAGATACATTTTAACACTCGAAATTTCCAGTGCAGTTACTGTGACTATAGTGCATATGATCGATCAAGTGTGCAGCGCCACCTGGCATCTAATCACAGCACGTTAAATCCCAAGATTTTAGAGCAAGGTACCAGAGATCATTTGAAAAGTCAAGACGGAAAAGATTTGCCTCTCTTGCTAAATTTAGAGCCTCGTGTTTTGTTAGAAAGAATCTCAAAGTCTGTTTTAAGTCAGTATCAATACCAAAGGTCTGAAAATGGAGGAGACACTTCACAGGAGGAGGATGTGGAGGAGGATGAGGTCAATCATGAAAATTCTATAACATATGATAATAATGGAAGTGGTCAACTTATATCATCTAACGATAAGCAGAGTATTGATGAAGATGACAATGAGAGATCAATGCTTACAGAAAAGGTTGCTAAAGTGGATACAGTAGAAGGAAGAGCTAATGATAATGAAAATAGAAGACCTCCAGATGAAAAGAATGAGAACTTAAGACAAGAGAATCTGAACTCACAGGTCAGTCCAGTGACATCACAGGTCAGTCCAGTGACATCACAGGTCAGTCCAGTGACAGATTCTGAAAATCTGGCCAGAGAAATCAGGCTGGCAGAAGGTGAGACTTCCTGTCTCCTTGGTTTAGACACAGACATGATGTTGATGCAGTTTGGTGGCAATGTGGGTGATAATGGGAGCAATCTGCTGGATGAAAACAAGGATGATAACAGTGTTCAGAGTGAGGAATCTGGTCAGGATTCAAGTGATAATCTGGAAACATCCAAGATCCAGAATGGCTCTTCTGTCATCAGAAGCAAAGATTACACGTTATTTGCAGCACAGGAAAGAGACAACCAAGATGACAATGAAGATGAGGAGGATGAATATATGATTTTTGACAACAACATCTCGCTAGCATCACCCCTGCCCATGATATCACTGGGGGATGGTGTGGCAATGTCCCCAGTAGCAATGGGTAGTGTGGATAATGAGGATGGTAATTTAGTGGGTATAGAAAATCAGGAAAATGAAGCTGAAGAAGGTTGTGTGCTGCTGCTGGATGTGTGAACAGTCTGATGTAGTCACCAAGTCAGGCTGTGCAGGAAAAAAAGCCAGCAGACGTGGGACAAAAGCTTGAAGATTTCAAGTGAAATGATCTGATAAAAACTTCTTAGATTTAAAAAAAAAAATTGGTATGCAGGAGAACGAACGAACTTTATTTTCAAAGGGTTAAGAATTGGGCACGCAGGCCCGTCTTACATTCTGCCCTTTTTCTCTCTGTCATCTTACATACCGTATCCTTTCAATAGCACATGTAATTTTAGCAATTAGGTTTAAGGAGCATGATTTCAAACTAAAGGAAAATGAGAACTGTCACCAGTTGGAGCAAGGGGACTAATAGATGTTTACTCACATTATGTAGAAACTTTACAGATGGAGCAAGGGGATTAATAGATGTTTACTCACATTATGTAGAAACTTTACAGTTGGAGCAAGGGGACTAATAGATGTTTACTCACATTATGTAGAAACTTTACAGATGGAGCAAGGGGATTAATAGATGTTTACTCACATTATGTAGAAACTTTACAGATGGAGCAAGGGGATTAATAGATGTTTACTCACATTATGTAGAAACTTTACAGATGGAGCAAGGGGATTAATAGATGTTTACTCACATTATGTAGAAACTTTACAGATGGAGCAAGGGGATTAATAGATGTTTACTCACATTATGTAGAAACTTTACAGATGGAGCAAGGGGATTAATAGATGTTTACTCACATTATGTAGAAACTTTACAGTTGGAACAAGGGGACTAATAGATGCTTACTCACATTATGTAGAAACTTTACAGATGGAGCAAGGGGATTAATAGATGTTTACTCACATTATGTAGACACTTTACAGATGGAGCAAGGGGACTAATAGATGTTTACTCACATTATGTAGAAACTTTACAGTTGGAGCAAGGGGACTAATAGATGTTTACTCACATTATGTAGAAACTTTACAGATGGAGCAAGGGGACTAATAGATGTTTACTCACATTATGTAGAAACTTTACAGATGGAGCAAGGGGACTAATAGATGTTTACTCACATTATGTAGAAACTTTACAGATGGAGCAAGGGGATTAATAGATGTTTACTCACATTGTGTAGAAACTTTACAGATGGAGCAAGGGGACTAATAGATGTTTACTCACATTATGTAGAAACTTTACAGATGGAGCAAGGGGACTAATAGATGTTTACTCACATTATGTAGAAACTTTACAGATGGAGCAAGGGGACTAATAGATGTTTACTCACATTATGTAGAAACTTTACAGATGAAGCAAGGGGACTAATAGATGTTTACTCACATTATGTAGAAACTTTACAGATGGAGCAAGGGGACTAATAGATGTTTACTCACATTATGTAGAAACTTTACAGATGGAGCAAGGGGACTAATAGATGTTTACTCACATTATGTAGAAACTTTACAGATGGAGCAAGGGGACTAACAGATGTTTACTCACATTATGTAGAAACTTTACAGATGGAGCAAGGGGACTAATAGATGTTTACTCACATTATGTAGAAACTTTACAGATGGAGCTAAAGGAGATGTTTTAACTTTTAGCTGGAGGAGGGGAAACTTCATTAGTTGCAGGAAGAAACCATTCACATATTGTACGCATGTACACTTCCATCTCAGCTTTCGTTCATTGAAGACAATGTCTACTCTCTTGATGACATGACGCATGGTATCCTAGTCTTTGTTTGTCAGTGACGGACCAATATCCAGTTGTACAACATGCCACCACTTTGTCTCTGGTTCAGCATGCATTAAAACAGTTTTGTTATATCTGACAAGAACATTTAACATCCAGGCTGCTTAGATACATTAAGTCAGTGTAAATTACAAACTTTAGGGTACATTTATTCAGTGTGTATTACAGACTTGATGTCATACCTGTTTGCACAACTAGATCTTGAAATAAGTTATCTGTTTTTGATGTTGACTTTTTACCATACAGTAAATCATGTAGCTTATACACTTTGCAATTATTACACCACATTTGATAAATTAATTTATTATTGTTTCCAGTATTTTATACATGATGAGTTTCTAGCATTTTATAATTTATGAATGTCTTCAACATTGATGTATCCTGCATTTTGTCAGTTTTCAAAAAGTTTGCAATTTATCATGGTTTTCAGTTTTTAGTTAGGTTTTCCAATTTTCTATTTCAATTTTTTCTGATGCAAGTTCTCCAAGAGTTTATAGTTTATGATCATTTCCAGTGTATTGTGAATTCTCCCAGAGTTTATAATTTATGATTGTTTCCAATGATTTGAAATGTGTACATTCTTCCAACATTACCTTATTTCCATGACTCTGACACATGGTGATCAGGCACCTGTGCATCTCAGTGGAGACAAACCAACAGCTAATAAATAGCATATTCTTGCCAACTCTTTGCTGCCAGTGTCAAACAAAGACATTGTTAGTTCTCGAGATGACATGATTGGTTAAGACACAATTTCATAGACAGAAAATAAACACATTGGTTAAGACACAAGGTCATAAACATAGAATAAACATATTGGTTAAGACTCATTGCGACAAACAGAAGATAAACATACTAGTTTAGACATGATGTCAGGAGCTATACATTAACTTTGTTGGTTTTGAAAAGGCTTTTGACAGCACACACAGGGGCAGCCTATGGAAAATACTGAGAGCTTATGGAATTTCCATTATAAAAAGCCTCTCCATAAGTCAGAAGAGTTCAGGACCACCACTGGTGTAAGACAAGGTGATATTCTGTTACCTTATCTTTTCATACTTCTCATGGACGATGTCATCAAGGCATGTAAGGAAATAAGAAAGTATTCAGTTGGGTACTGGAAGATGAGACAGGTCTGTATTTCAGAGCTGGCATTTGCTGATGATGTTGCCCTGATTGCTAAATCAGAGGCACATCTCCAATCCAACCTGCAAGTCTGGAAGGAAGAGCTGGAGAAGAGAGGGATGGTCATAAGCAGCTCTAAAACAAATTCCATGGTGATATCACGAGAAGAAAGAAGACATCAGATTAAGCTGGGAGAACAGGTCCTGGAGCAGGTCGACAATTTTAAATACCTCGGAGCTATTATAGACCGAAAGGGAGGCATCAAAGAAGAGTCGACCACTCAAAAAGCAGCAGCTGGGAGACTTTTTCAGGCCATAAATCGAGGATTCCTCAGCAAGAGAGAGGTTGGTAAGAAAACGAAGATGGCTGTATACCGCTCCACCTATGTCCCAGTCTTGACATATGGATGCGAGTCATGGGCAATTACTACAACCCACAAAAGCCAGATCCAAACCTCAGAAAAGAGGTATCTGAGGAAGGTGGTTGAAGTAACAAGAAGAGACATGGTCCGCAACCAGATGATACGTCAAGGCCTAAGATCCCACCCCCTGCAGACCCAAGTAGAACAGTCCCAACTAAGATGGTTTAGCCATGTCTGCAGAATGGGAGAAGATCGGCTATCACGACAAGCATGGGAAACAAAGAGCCAGGGATCCAGACCCCCAGGATGACCCAGAGTCTGCTGGGAGGACAACATTAGACAATCTTTGAAGGACCGAGGACTAGAATGGAATCAGGCCAGGAGGAAGACAGCCGATAGGATAGTCTGGCGCTCTCTCTTCCAAACCTCTACACCTCACGGTAGAAGGGGAACGACTAAGTTAAGTAAAAGCCTCTATTCTAACTTTAAATGTAGTGTTGGATTGAGTAATCTAACTTTCGAAGTGAAAACAGGAGTATGACAGGGATGCCCCTTATCAACAACATTATTTTTGACAGCCATAGATTAGGTGATGCGCCAGACAACAGAGGGCAGTCCAAAATGAATTAAATGGACGTTTTCGCACTGGAAGACCTGGAATATGCAGATGACATTGCACTTGCACATTCACATGAATACGTCCAAGAAAAAACTGATAGTCTGAATAAGTATAGCCCGCTAGTTGGCCTGAACATCAATCTGAAGAAGACAGAGGTCATGACACTCAGTTTGGGCAATCCTGAGCCAATAACAGTAAGGAACCGGAAGTTAGAACAGACAGACACATTTACTTACCTAGGATGCATAGTAACACCAGATGGCGGAACAAGCAAGGATATTAACAACAGAATGAATAAAGTGAGAATAGCCTTTGCTATCTCAACAACATTTGGAAGTCCTCCCAGTACAGCACAAACACCAAATTAAGACTGTATGAGAGCTGTGTACGTTCTGTGCTTCTCTATGGTGCAGAATGCTGGAGAGTAACAGAGAAGGAAATGTCGAAACTGTCCTCCTTCCACACAATCTGTCTAAGGAAAATTCTCCGAATCTTTTGGCCAAACACCATCAGCAGCCAAGAACTACTTATTCGGAGTAACCAGGAGAACATGCACACCATCATAGCTGGCAGACGCTGGAGTTGGATTGGCCACATCCTCAGAAGGGACCCTGATACCATCACAAGAACAGCTATGCTATGGACCCCTGAAGGAAAGCGAAAGAGAGGCCGACCAAAAACAACCTGGTGAAGAACTGTGGAAGCTGAAATGCAAAGAATGAATCAGAGTTGGGGCACTGTACGAAGGATGGCCGCCAACCAAACAAAAGTGGAATCAATTTGTTGCTGCCCTATAAGACACCATCAGGTGTGATGGCCACTGACTGCTTTGACGGTCGGCGGCTATGGATCAAAGAAGAAGGTATGAAGTCACATGAGAGGAAGATGAAGTGACATGGACTGATGTCAGCCAAAGTGGCAACACCTCACACAAAAAACAAAAACTGTGTGGCCATGATGCTTCAGTGGAATTTGTGGGGTGGAAAAAAGTCAATACATTTTGAATGACATTATTGTTTCCTACATTATGTAATGTTGTCATCATTTATTATTGTTTTTATTATTCTGTACATTATTATTGTTTCCTACATTGTGTAATGTCATAATGTCATCATTTATTATTGTTTTTATTATTGTTTCCCACATTTTGAAATGTTTTCACAACTGTAGACTTTTTTCCTACATGTTGTACATTATTATCGTGTCCTACATTTTGTTTTCGTAATTTATGATTTGTTCCAACTTTTTCTTCGCAGGCAGTGTCAGTTTGCTCATATGACACTTTTATTTAAATTCTTAATTCACACCATTAGAACATTCCCTGCTGTATTGTGTTTGATAGAAATGTAAATAAAATGTGTGTTGTTTGTAGATTTACTGACATTTTATGCAGTAATTTACATCCAAGATTTCCCCCACAGTATTAGTTTACATCATTTTATTGTGAGAATTGTATATAATATTTGAAGAATTAATAAACATAATTAAGTTTGTTTCACCTTTGTTGGCTCTGTCAAGGGTAAAAAATATAGAATTTTGAATAACTGTTGAACTGGGAGCACACAGATAAGTTATCAACATTTTGGAGCCAACCTTCATTGAGACAAACATGCACATACAGACAACAAAAATGATGACGATTGGTCAAATAAAAACTGAAGTAAAAAGCTTAAATATTAAAATTTAAAAAAAACCATGAAAAACAATGATCTGTAACAACAAAAAATGTATAAACTGTACCATATGAGTGTGTTATCACATTGTGTTCAGCCAGTATAAAATATTATAATGTTTAATAAACAAACAAATGTGACAGGGTAACAGAAACAAAGATTTTTAATGGCTAA
Source organism: Oreohelix idahoensis (assembly GCA_024509875.1). NCBI lineage: Eukaryota > Metazoa > Mollusca > Gastropoda > Stylommatophora > Oreohelicidae > Oreohelix > Oreohelix idahoensis. The sequence continues at coordinate 186,196 of JAMPIV010013326.1, forward strand.
AAATAAATGCAGATAAGTAATCTTTATAATTTTTACAATAATCAAAGTACTTTACACACAAGGAAATGACACCACTGTAATTTGATAACTTTCTTGTTTAGGGTCTCATATTTGGTAGAAAAAAGATTATTTTCCTCCCATGACACTTTCGACCTTAAATGACATCTTTCTAATGGCTCCTACTCCTGTAGCCATCCATTTCAAAGACCCTGACCACCATGGTCCACAGGTTACAGTGATTACATTCTGTTCTTCTGATGCTAACAGTCAGTTTCACCTTGAACAACGCCTCACCCACCTCGTGGGTGCCTTAAACCTAACTGTTTGAACACCCAGCATTATTTTGTCTGAGATGATCTCTGCTCAAGTTTAATTTCTAGAGTTGAGTCGTCACCTTTTGTTTTCCTCATTCAGTAGCGTCCTCCAGTCAGAACTGAATATGGGGATGATGCACCATTGAGGGGATAGTCCTCTGCCTGGTGTTTATTTGAGCATGTTCTTTTCTCTTCTCTTTGTTGTAAGAGCTTCCTGTCACCCTGTGAGGTAGTGCAGTCGGCAGCTTTGTCCTGCCAGGCTCCTCTATTTATGTCCAGTGGCTTCGTGTCTCTCTTGCACACATTTGGAATTTCAGCTGCAGTTGAGTGGCTGTTCCTGTGTCAGTTGTCCGTAGAAAATATCATTGGGGATGTGAACACCTTCTGTGCGGCAGCCATGGGCTGCGCTAAGTAATGTATATATGCTTCGAAGGCATCATTTGCCACGTTGTCCTTCCACGAATACCAAGTATGTGGCGTACACACCATAGATGGAAGGTATTGACCAATTGATTTTCCGCATTATGGGCCTTTCTTTTCACCAGCAGTATCTTTTCCCTCTACCTTTTCCCCCTTTTATGTATACAGACTGTCCATGACTTACAGCGTCTGCTACTGATGACCACTCATACTTCCGATGACCAACTCTGAAGTATTGTACACTCACGTTTCATTATGTACTACAGTACAATTATGTACTGTACAGTAATTTTAAGTTTGAATTTGTACTGTTGTTTTATTTCACTACAGACAAACAGTACAGCTGGCTGAAAAGTATAACAAAACAGAAGTACACGTTTTAACAGTCAGTCAGGCATGTTACTTGGTAACATATCCTTACCGTCCGTATAGTAGATAGTAATTTTCTACTTACGAGTTGTGGGAACGGAACCCCGTTGTAAGTCGGGACAGTCTGTGTACATACATACATACATACACACATGCATAGACAGATGTACATACACGTATAGACATTCATACATACAGCACAGACATACATACTGTATATCCATCTGCTTCTAAGACTTCATCGTACTTTAAAACCAGACCTACTGTTGTAGGCACCTAGTAGTACTAAGTACATCTGCAGGGTCCTCAAAATCAACATCACTTTGAAGCACTAGAGGTAGCACTAGGAATAATATCAGTACAGCTAAGAAGAAAAGAACTTAGACCAAAGTACTACAGGACAACAACCACCTGACAGCAGCGTTTGTGAGGAATCTCCTGACGGACTGGGATCGTCCCACTAGACCCAACGAGATGCCCCAGTGTGATCACAACAACCATAGCCCAGTGCTAACTCATCATTCCAATACCCCAGTAGGATGGAAATGCATGAAGTGTTTAGAAGAACACACTACTATAATTAATGCAATAAACTATAGCACCAATTACACACCAGTGATTCCATCACGGAAACTAAACATTGGCTATCATCTTACAGAAATAATTGTAAATACAAATTTTAAAAAAGGAACAATGAGAATCCTAGCCAAGGAGTTATATAGAACAAATAACTTAAGGTGGCTTAAAATATACACTGGTGGACAGAACATGAAGGACACGATATAGGAATACATATTTCAGCATGGGAGCTAAAGACAGATTTTAGTATAACCGAAAACGTAGCCATCTTCACAGCAGAAAAGGTGGTAATAGCAAAAGCACTATAAATAATTACTGACAACCAACCAACCCCGCCCCCCCCAAAAAAAAATAAAACAAGTAAACTAACAATCTCATCTGACTCACTATCAGCGCCTCACTAATAAATGCACATGAATATAGCCAACCTGACATAGCTGAGGCAGTATTGCAACTTAGTACGTACGTTAATGGGAGCCGCGGTAGCATAGTGGTTAGTGCACTGGCTTCCTAGCTCAGTGGTCTATGGTTCGATCCCCAGATGAGGTGGGATTTTTTAAGGCCGCAAACGGCTCCTGATTCGACCCAGGCCCCCCCCCCCCAAGTGGGTACCAGAGCAACTTCTGGGAAGGTTAAGGCGGCCGGCGTGATGCTGACTTCATCACCCCTAGTGTGCCGATGGTCAAGAAAATATGGGCCTAACGCCATATTCCCTGTAATGTTATGATGTATGTATATAAGCATTACCTCGTCATCTACACAAGCACACACATGTTTCAGAAAGCACTCAGTATAAGCATGTTCAGTTCGTAGCCATGTTTATTTACAGAATGTCGTACATGTCAAGATTCGCATTATATTACAATGTGTGGTTCGTACTTTAATGTATTCATATTACATCCCCCCTTTTTTGAAAAAAAAAAAATGTGTGCAAACATTTCCAACGAAATGTTTCATGTGAGAAAGGATAAGTATGTGTAATGCTCAGTGTGAGTATATATGTCACTGTCTGTATCGGCTGGGAGGTGTCACTGTACGGCCAGAACGAGTGGTGTAAAGTGCTGGTGGTTCTGCGGAAGTCCCTGGTTTAGCTCGAGTTGGTTGTGATTTCGGCCTTGGCGCTTGTTGGTTTTGTGGGGCACCAAAGTCTGGAGTTACTGCATTGTCTGTTGAAAGCATGGGAATTCTCTGTTCTGTTGTATTCTGTGGGATTTCTCTTATGTCCACTCTGTTTCGCCTCAAGAGGTTGCTGCTGCTGTCTGGTCTTAAAGTATAGCTCCTGGGTTCAGGGTTTCTGGAAATGATTGTTGCTTTTGACCATGTGTCATTGTTGTGGTTGTAGGTAGTCACATGCTGACCAGGATATAATGGTGGTAAGTCTTTAGCACATTTGTCATAGTTGGATTTCTGAACTTGCTGACGATGCTGAAATTGATCATATGTGCTGTCTCTATGTTGTGGACGGAAGTGGACCTTAGATGGTAGGAGGTCTTTAATTCTTCTATCAAACATAAGTTCTGCTGGACTGTCGATCTTACTGTCTACCGGTGTTGTTCTCCATCTCAAGAGTGCTAGGTGTACATCCTCTGTTCTTGTTTTCTTCATGACTGACTTGATAGTTTGTATCTGTCTCTCAATGAAACCATTAGATTTAGGGTATCTAGGTGATGATGTTGTGTGTTTGATCTTCCAGTCCTTAGTGAAGTTTCTGTATGCTTGACCTGAGAAATGTGGACCGTTGTCTGATCTAATTTCATCTGGGATGCCAAACATGCTGCAATACTTCTTTGTAATGTCTGCAATAACAGCTGATGGTGAGGGTTGTGGAAGTTTCTCAATGATGGGAAATTTGCTGTAGTAATCAGCAATAACAAGATAGTCATTATTGTCGATTGAGAAAATATCAGTTCCTATAATGCTCCAAGGGCTCAATGGTATGTCTGATGGTATGAGAGGTTCTCTGCACTGCCTATTTGCATGTTCTTGGCAAACTGAACAGTTTTTTTTTACATAGTGTTTCTATGTCCTTGTTTATCTGTGGCCAGTAAACATCTTTCTTTGCTCTCAGTTGTGTCTTCACAATACCAAGGTGACTATTATGGAGTTGTTTAAGGATGATATCGCGTTGTGTTTCTGGTACTACAATGCGATCTCCTTTAAGGATCAGACCATCTTCGATGCTTAACTCGTCCCTCATAGAGAAGTATGGACGGATGTGTGTTGGAACTTCCCTGATAGAGCTTGGCCATCCATGGTATATCAGTTCTTTGAGAGAGTTAAGAATAGGATCTCTCGTTGTGTCTTCTCTGATGTGTTCAAACCGATTATCGCTAAACTTGACAGAATCAACTTTGATGTTTGGGGTAAGATCTGTTATCTTGTTGGGGTTTGGTAGTCTGCTGAGAGCATCTGCAAAACCTATATCCTCTTTAATGTTGTTAATAGTTACCACACTCAGCTTTTCGCACATTGGTAAACCCAAAATTGCAGGTCCTTCAACATCTACCAAGTAAAATGTTGACGATGTCCATTCTGAGCCTCTGTATGAACATTCAAGTGTTACTGCTCCAAAACAGTCTATACTTGTTCCATTGTAAGCTCTTAGCTTTGTCCTGCCACTCCTACGTTTTACATCCCTTGTGGGAAATCCTTGCTCATCCACCTTGTCAGGCATGATCTGTCTGAATATTCTTAAGGGTAGAGTGTTACCTTGGGCACCTGTGTCTATCTTGAACCAAATGTTTCTTTCTTTGTGCATTTTAATTCCTGGTATTCGGAATTGTACCTTGCAGAAAGCCTGCGTTCTCTTTGGTTCATTACTGAAAGTTAGTATCTTCACAGTATCAAAAGTGGAAGGATCACTTTCTTCACTGGAGTCAAGGTCCTCAGTCATCATAGAGTGTGTTTGTTTTGACGACTTTCTGCTGTGAAGTTTGTGTTGAGCACTGTCTTGTTTCCTCTTGAAACATAATTTTATCCAGTGGCCCCTCTTTCTGCAGTAATGACATGTAGAGTCTTTAGCTGGACAGTGGTTTTGTATGTGGTTTAGGCCACAACATTTACACATAGCACCTCTGCTTGTGTTGTGTTTTTCTTGTTGTTTCGAACCAGTTGCTTTGTTGTGTCTAGGTTTATAGCTTTTCACTGCATCCACCTGGGCTGCTAATGTACCTTGCTGAATTTGTTTAATGTTTAGTGCTTGTGCCTCGTGTTTCCTGCCTTCATCCAGAAGTTGTTGTAAAGTTAGCGTATCACTCTGGCTCAGTAGCCATTTCTGGAACTCTGGCATTGGTGTGCTAAGAAGAATCTGTTCAATAATTCGCTCTTTTTCTTCTTCGTTGCTAAATTTACATACTCTTGTTTTCTCCTTAATGCGAGTGAAGAAATCATCTAGGCTTTCATCACGTTTCTGTCGCAGGTGGTGAAGCTCTAATCTTGCCGCTCTAAAGTTTGTGTGCTTTATGATCAGACGCTTTTCAAATTCGTCCAATATGGCTACGGGGTCCGTTGTCGACTCAACCGGCATGGCTGTTGTAGATTTTCAAACCTTCATCGTCCAATGCTTCTAGGATATTTGGAGTTAGGGTTTGTCCTTCCAGACCAGTGGTCTTGGAATATAGATCTATGCGTTGGCGCCATAACAAGAAAGCTTCACTCTTATCATCTTGACCGGCAAATCTCATTTGCGGTGCGCTGCGGTAATGTTTAGCTGCCATTGTTGACCTCGATGACGAAAATTAGCCGAATACTGTACTCACGTGTTATCGTGTAGCTGTTTTGCGTCAGTCCGGTATCGACCGCTGCCACCATGTAATGTTATGATGTATGTATATACGCATTACCTCGTCATCTACACAAGCACACACATGTTTCAGAAAGCACTCAGTATAATGGGCATGTTTCAGTTTCGGGATAGCCTTTACAGAAATGTCGTAACATTATTCCATTACAATGTGTGTGGTATTCATATTACATTCCCCGTTATGACCTTTACCTTTACCATACGTTAACAACACTAGGCTGCACATCACAGCACGGCTAACGCAGGAATAGATGAAAATGATGTGGCCGACAAGGAGGCAAAAGCAGGAAGAAGCAGCCCAAATAAACACACGATTGGATACAACAGAGATCAAAAGTACAAGTAAAATTATTATAACAAGGAATGGACAGAATATTGGAAAGAAAGCCAGATACGCATATAAACTGCTAAAAGAGCCAACACGAACATGTCAAATATCTAGAGCCAAAAATGCCATGCAATGGATTACACTTCTGCTTTGGATTACACTGCAACTAGGAACAGGTTTTGTTATGATAGAGGAACCTAATGTTGAATATGTCTTGAGAAAAACACCATAGCATGTGATAGGAAACTGTATACAGAGAGTTACAACTGGAGGTAAACTAACCATCAGATGAGTTCCCATCGTTGGACAAGTGTTTCTGCCCTTTTATCTCCTTTACACTGTAAGGGGACAGGCCCAGTTGGGTCATGACTCAGAAGTGTCAGCCCCCTATTGTCTTTTTCCCACCAACGCTGGGAATTGCGAACTTCCATTTCTGATGGTTTTCAGCTTGAGGCAATTGTGAAAATAACCATTATGGTGTGTATAAATTACTCCCTGAATTCCACAGCCCTCTGCGGTTGTTCCACAACCAACACGACGCCCTTTCCGTAGTTTCACCGAGACTCGTAAATGCCCTTGTCCATGACTGTCCTTTCACGCCCAATAGCTTAAGTAGATCATACGCTAAGGCAGCCACCAGACCTCTTACACCAACCTCTACAGCTGTGACTTTTTCTGTGAACCCGTCACGTCTCAACTCTGTAACCAGATCATTATACTTGGCCAATGTTGTTGTTGTTTAACCAGGGCTGCTGAGCTTCTTGCTCTTTAGCAGCCAATACCAAGTTGAAGAGTCCTTGGTATTATCCACACTGTAGATCTAGGCTTTTCCTGTGGCTTTTCTGCTATTTCGAAACGTGTTGAGTTGAAGTCATGAGCTCCAGTTTCTCCAGCTTGGCGTGCATTTAAAGGATCGCCACATCTGGTCCCAAGCTAGGAGTAAGAAGTGCGTGGAATACTGTGCATTCCCCGCCATCCAAGGGGGCTCTCCAACTATGCAGAATTAAAATACTGTACTCTGGTTCTGGGCACTCCCAAGGAATTGTCACTTCCTGCACAGAGGCACTTCTCAGCTTCCACTGCCTATCACTGGGTCCACAGTTAGATCCTTCTGCATACAGTCAACCAAGTCAAAGAATTACTCCTGGGGCTCAGGTGACTTCTCCAAGCTTAAATGTGCAATGCTAGGTTGTCAGCAAGTTTCACCACTAGGGAGTCCCTGGAAGTGTGTGGATGTTTTCAAGAGTCAATGAGGATGTAATTAGCCTCACAGACAAAGGTTCACTTCCACATATGTATATTGTAGCATTGTACATAGCTGGTGGTCATATAAGGATGCCTGTATGCGTCCTTGGCCAATGTGAATGAGTGTTGTTCGTCTAATCCGGATTAAAATGGCACTGTCATCTCAATCATTATAATCTGGTGGGACGATGAGGAATGTAGCACTATATCTGGTCGTCTTTGCGATCGTCTAATTATTTCCAACTATGTCCCTCGTCCACGTAAATTTATTGCCATCTCCCAGTCATTTACAGTCAAGAATATTTAATAAACTGATATTTGGTTTGGAATGTGCTGACTTTACTGCTCTCAGAAAGTAAGAATTTGGGATACGGTCCGATTTTGCTGGTCGTCTTCACCCTTGCCAGGTCAGTTGTAGCAACCAGCTCATTTAGTATTCGGTTGTGGTGCAATGTGTTTCGCCCTTGCCATAGTGCACATTGCAAGCTGATGACATACGTTCCAGTGACTGCTTCTCTTGGCACATGGGGCACTGAGCATCATCGGACTTTCCCTATCTCATAAGTTCGCGGACGATGGCAGATCCATCATTGATCTGATATTGAAGCTGAGTCTACGTGGCGCTTTATGCTATACATCATTCCATGTCAAGGATCTCTTCACAGCTCCTTCCCAAGTAGTTCACTTGCCTTGTTGGATTTGCTGCAACTGCTTTTTGCATCCTCTCATCATTCTCAGATTTCCCGAATTACCATATCTCCACGTGCTTTGTTTGATGCTTTGGACCATCAGCGGATGTCACCATGGCCAAATGCCCATTTATTGGTCTGGATGGCTGATTAGTCCATTTAACTTGGGCAGCACCAACAGCTTAATTCACTTTCCACTTCCTTCCAGTTTTCATTGTAAGCTGAATGGACTTAACTACGCCATCTGCTGATTCGCTCACATCATTGCAAGCCTTGCCTTTCCTGCTTTGTATTCTTCCACAACTGAAAGAGAGCACAAGCTTTGTCTTTTTACAATACAGTGCTTCATCTGACAGACCTAGTGGTACTGCTAGCCATTTCCTTATGAACTTGTTGATCTTTCTCTCTGTAGCTTCCTATGTACTTGTGCTTATTTCATATTTAAGAAGTGGCCATAGCAATTTAGGGATCAACTTAAATTGGAGGCACCAGTTTGAACTTTCCTATGAGTCTGCTTTGGTCTAAGTTCTGCAGTTCTCTATGTGCCATTTCTCTTACTTACTTAGTCGTTCCTCTTCTACCGTGAGGTGTAGAGGTTTGGAAGAGAGAGCGCCAGACCATTCTATCAGCTGTCTTCTTCCTGGCCTGGTTCCATTCTAGTCCTTGGTCCTTCAAAGATTGTCTAATGTTGTCCTCCCAGCGGACTCTGGGTCGTCCTGGAGGTCTGGATCCCTGGCTCTTTGTTTCCCATGCTTGTCGTGGTAGCCGATCTTCTCCCATTCTGCAGACATGGCCAAACTATCTTAGTTGGGACTGTTCTATTTGGGTCTGCAGCGGATGGGATTTTAGGCCTTGACGGATCGTCTGGTTGCGGACCATGTCTCTTCTTGTTACTTCAACCACTTTCCTCAGATACCTCATTTCTGAGGTTTGGATCTGGCTTTTGTGGGTTGTAGTCATTGCCCACGACTCGCATCCATATGTCAAGACTGGGACATAGGTGGAGCGGTATACAGCCATCTTCGTTTTCTTACCAACCTCTTTCTTGCTGAGGAATCCACGATTTATGGCCTGAAAAAGTCTCCCAGCTGCTGCTTTTCGAGTGGCCAACTCTTCTTTGATGCCTCCCTTTCGGTCTATAATAGCTCCGAGATATTTAAAGTGGTCGACCTGCTCCAGGACCTGTTCTCCCAACTTAATCTGATGTTTTCTTTCTTCTCGTGATATCACCATGGATTTTGGTTTAGAGCTGCTTATGACCATCCCTCTCTTCTCCAGCTCTTCCTTCCAGACTTGCAGGTTGGATTGGAGATGTGCCTCTGATTTAGCAATCAGGGCAACATCATCAGCAAATGCCAGCTCCGAAAGATAGACCTGTCTCATCTTCCAGTACCCCACTGAATACTTTCTTGTTCTCTCCTTGGGTGGGTTTGAAAAAAAATTGAAAAAAGGTGATTCGTCTTACGAGGACAAAAGACAAAGAAAATAGTCTACGTTACGGCCACAAGGCCTTCGTCAGGAAAGGAAAGAAAGTGAAGTCTAGATAGGACACATAAAAAACTTAATAAAATAATAAAATAAAAACTGGGTACTTCCCTGAATGCAAGAACCGAAATTCGCTGTCTGTTGAAGAGCGCGTGGCTGAACAGGGTTCTCTCCTTACATGCCTTGATGACATCGTCCATAAGGAGTATGAAGAGGTAAGGTGATAGGATATCACCTTGTCTTACACCAGTGGTGGTCCTGAACTCTTCTGACTTACGGTTTGCTGTCCTCACATAATTTCTGCAAGACTTGTAGAAGCTCTGTATAGCATGAATCAGAGGTGCTGGAATATTCTTCCTTGCCAAACAGTCCCAAAGTTTGCTCCAGGGGACCCTGTCAAACGCCTTTTCCAGATCTATGAAACAAAGATGGATCTCACTCTTATACTCAAGGGCCTTTTCACTCAGCTGTCTGAGTATGAAGATTAGGTCTCGAGTACTTCGGTTTGCTCGGAATCCGCACTGGACCTCATCCAATTGTGGCTCAGCTAGGCGTCGGAGTCTCTGCTCTAGGATTCTAGAGTAGATTTTACCAGGGACACTGAGAAGGGATATGCCTCTATGATTTCCACATTGTCGATTGTCACCCTTTTTGAAAATTGGTGTTATGATGTGCCATTTCTCTTCGCTGTTGAACTGCCCTTGTATCTTTAATTGAGGTATCATACACCTGCCAAGATTGTTAACATGTTCTTCAGTAACACTAGGGATTCTTTAGCTTGATGCTATGAATGTGCCGTTAGATTTCTTCCCTTTCCTGATTGATAGGCTGCTAGACGTCTTAGGTTTGAAGCTCATTCTGCACCAGCTGACTAGTTCATCCAGACATTCTAACATTCTCTGGGTCAGGTGGTCATCTAATGTCGGCTTTGCTGTGTGTGACATACAGGGTGGTCATAAAGTCTTTCCCTGATTTCAAATTTTTACGAGATCCTCCAGATGTTAAAAGCATGCTTGTATATGTTTACGGACATGACAGCGTCCGGTGACATAAAGCCTCTTGAGTGAAGAAACTGTGGACCTGATTTCAAATTTTTACGAGATCCTCCAGATGTTAAAAGCATCAAAGCTTGGTATATAAAGTTTACGGACACTGACAGCGTCGGTGACATGCCCAGAGCAGGTAGGCCTCGTGTGAGTGAAGAAACTGTGGACGCAGTGCGCACGGCATTTCAACGCAGACCTATTGTTACGTGCAGTCTTTGATATCTTACAATATAATACATTTGTATGCTTGTTATGTTCGCAAATATTTTGTAAACAAAATAGATACTTTTTAGTGCTTAAGGAAAAGTCATTATTGAGTTACTTCCCTTGAAAGGAGTGTCGTCACTTTCAATCGAACTCCGCGGATGAATCCAGTTTTACTGCGATTTATTCTTTGTTTGGGTAGAAATAGGTTGTTCTTGCTTCAGTGTATCTATGGCCTGAATTTATGTGTATTGTTTGTCTGGGTAGGACGAGTCTGTCTTATATCTGTATATCTTTACATATCTAAGTCGAACTATATGGTCTTTTGTCGTTAGAAAGGTCAAAGGGCTGTTTGGCGGATGTGTCGCTAGAGGGGTGTGATTTGGCTTCGTCCTGATGGGGCTGTGATTTTTGTGTAGCGGCTTGTCGCCGGAAAAAGTGATCTCTGTATTTATGGGGAAAGTGATAGTCGTCTAGACCTATCGTGTATGCTTTACCCCAGTGTTTATTCTTATTGCCAAGGAATGGCAGAATCATATTTCTGATACCAAGGTAACAAAAGATTCTCCTTATGAACTCTCTTACGAAGCCACCGTTTTTCGATAGGCACGATTTGTACGTCTGAGAGAATATATTTAACTAGATGAAGATGACATTCATTCCTAGCAGCACTATATCTTGTATGATGAAGTCAATTGTATCATGATAGAATCTACAGAGCTATGAGAACATTTAATGAATGACTAACTTTAATACAGATTCATTATCTGTATCCAAACGTGAGTGACAGCTCACGAGAGAAGCCATCTTGTATCCAAATATTTTGTGACTTTCAAGAAGAGAAAGGGATACCCCGTATTATCGCTTGATGAGTCCAGAGATCACTGCTACACATGAGAACCCAGTACTAGCGGTTCAATATGATTATATGAAAAATATGTGCTGAATATTATTTCAAGGAATCTTCGCTAGACGAGGTTAGGTCTAGAAGCCATCTTGAATGTTGTTTATAATCTGACGTGCTTTGTCAGTAAACTCAGATGATATATATATATGGTCAATACTGAGTGCTTGTCTACTGACAGTCCATTATGCTATTATTCTACATGAGTGCCCATGTATCATTGCAAGACCATTTATCCACTGTACTATGATGTATTATGCCAACCTGTGATTTGTCACTATTCGTGCTGTCGAGTGTGTACGTCCAATTAAACTGTAGCAAAGGTACACAGTCGTTGCTGACCTTTGTCTTCCAGCACACACCCATCATTAACACCACTGATTGCTGGGATTGTAGCACTAGTTTGTGTACACTACAGTGCGTAGCGAAACATTCCATACTCGATCTTTTTACAGCAACACCAACAAATATCTTTATGTTCTAGTGAGCCACTATACCCATTACAAGAGGTTGTAATCAGAACACCATAGAGTTTATCATCTGGTGGACCAGCTTTATGGGTTTGACCTCGCAGAAGTTGAGAAGTCAACAGACTACCGATACCAGACCGTTTCCTGTGGCTGATACGACACACTTGCAGTATTAGTTTGCTCTTTGGCAACACTTTGTCACGTGACCTATCAAGTGAATGCAGTAACTAGGTCAGCGTTGTTGACATTTTTACATTAGACATTACAGAGTTTCACAGAACAGTTGGATCAATTCTTGTCAATATTAACAGGAAGACAGTATTATTGAACTAAGAAGTCCTATTTTCATCGATGGATCTTCTTGTTTTCTATATATGAACTTTAATATTTAAGGCCAGAATTTGTAATTCAATAAAGTGGCAGTTTATTTATTTTCATAAGAATAACTTTGCCATTACTGTAAAACTGAGCCTATTTTGCAACACATACTATCATACACATAATTTATATATTTATGTTTACATGTTATTTATTTGTATAGTATGTTAGTTTATATGTCAGCGGGTTGTGTTTAGGTTGGGCGGCGTCCTCACAACAGAATATCCCACGTGATAGAGGGTCCGTTGTGGGCGTTTTCTTTAGGTGCAATTTCCTTAATTGGAAATTTGCTTGCAACAACTGGTTGCTATTTGTGTTAGCTGTGAAGACTGTAATTATTGTTATTTTTGTAATATTTCTTTGTTCTTTAGTTTTGTTTTGATTTGTTTGTAATTTGTTGGTCTACCCTTTACTATCTTTCAGTTCTATTCACAATTTATATTCATATACTGTGACGTCATTTGTGTTGTTATTCCTTGCAGATTCAGTGATTACTTTCATTGATTTCCCTATTTGATTTATTTGATTTCTGCAAACGTTTTCGTATTGTCAGTCTTATTTGTACTTTATGTATTCTGTTGGTTGACATATGTTTTATATAGGTATATTTCATAAGACACTATTGCTTGTGCACTGCATTTGGATTATGGTATAAACCAGTACTTGATTATTATTACTGTTATACAAGACCTTATTAAGGCTTGTGACCATCAGATATTGGGATAGTGTGCTGATTAATCAAGTCATTAAGAACTTGTGGTATTATTATTATTTCAGGTGATTAGTATTATTGTTAGACATCATGTCTACATTAGAATACTTCATTATACAAGGGAAAGCCCTTGATAAGACTGGTCAACAATTAGAAGAATGGGCAGTTGCTCAATATGACAAAGCATTAGCTGCAGAAAAAAAGCTGCTGCTGAAGGAGAGAAAACTTCAAAGAAAAATAGCTGCTGCTGCTGAAGAGAAAAAAGCTGCTGCAGAAGAGAGAAAAGCTCTGGCTGAAGAGAAAAGATTAGAAAAAGAAGCTGATGCTGCTGCTGAACTAAAGAAATTGCAGATGCAGGTGGAGGAAAGGAGATTTGAAGCTGAACAAAAAAAATTAGAAAGAGAAGCTGCTGCTGAACAAAAAAGATTAGACAGTGAAGCTGAACAAAAAAAATTAGAAAGAGAAGCTGCTGCTGAACAAAAAAGATTAGACAGGGAAGCTGAACAAAGAAGATTAGAAGCGGAAGAGAAAAAAGCAATAAGAGAACATGAATTTGAGTTAGAGAAATTGAGATTGACAAGTATGAGTAATGTTAATCAGGCATCTAGTGGTAATGGTAAACCTTCTACTTACAAGGTTAAGGTTCCACCGTTCAATCAGTCCAGTGACGATATTACATTCTGGCTGGATAGATTTGAACGTTCTTGTCGTACACATAATGTGGATAAATCACAATACGCTAATCAATTAGCAGAAAACTTGAAAGGTGAATCTTTGACTAGGTTATGCCTTGTAGGAGAAGCAGATAAGGATAATTATGATGTCATTAGGGCGGCTTTGATAAAAAAATACCAGCTAAGTGAGGAAGGCTATCGCCTTTTGTTTAAGACGATGGTGCCTGAGACAGGTGTAGAATTCTCAGAATTCATTGCAAAGGCACGTCTCACAGTTGATCGTTGGATTGAGCTTTCCAAAACAGAAAAAACGTATGAAGGACTTATGGATTTGTTGCTCAGAGATAAGATTATGTCATGTGTTAACAAACCATTCCTTGAATTTATACATGAGCGTAAACCCAAATCTCTAAAGGAAATGGAAGAATATTGTTCCCAATATGTCACTGCACACCCCGACGTGACTTTTGGCAACACTAAGATTAAGGAGAGTATGCCAGTTGCTTCAGCAACACCATACAATCCCAATTATTCACACAGATTTCAGGGACCTCAAAAACAGATTTGATAAAAAAGGTAACCATAATAGTTATCAAAACCAAGGTAACCAATCATTTCAGGGTTCTTCTTCAAAGAACTGGAGACGAGCTGATAGCTCTCGACACAGGGGTGGTCACAATTATAGTAATTTCCATAGAGGAAGTAATTATAGAAACTATCCGAGGTATCCGTCTTGGAGTCAACAAGATCGCAATTACAGAGATACTCATTATAATGAATATGATAATGGTAACCAAGAGAACTATGACTCAAACCCAAATAGGGGTTACAATAGAGGTAACAATAACTACAGAGGTAATAATAACCGAGGTAGATCTCAAAACAGAAGACATAAACCACATTTTCAGGCAAACTCTGCACAACAAGAGTCCCATGAAGCCTATAAACAGAGTAAAGACAATAATGACGCTAATAATAATATGGCATGTGCCGCTTTTGATTTTGGGAGAGCATCTCAGTGCCCCCAATGCAAAACATTATTTGAGCCAACCACAGTGTCTACTTTAAGCTGCGGCCATCCTCTTCCTGCTCTTCCTGCATCAGTCGCGCATGATGGAAGAGGTTCTCTTGTCTTACATAAGGGGTTAGTAAATAACAATCCAGTCTCCGTGCTATTTGATTCTGGATGCACCACAATTGGTGTTAGGCAGTCACTCGTAGATCCTTCCCGTGCCACTGGACAAGTAGTCAAATGTGTAACATTTGGCGGCACATTAGAGAAATACTCTACTGCTATCATTAGGATTGCTACTCCTTTTTTTTACAGGAGATGTACACGCATGTCTTCTTCCGAATCCGATCGCTGACCTCATCATCGGTCGCATTCATGGAGTCAAAGAATGCACTCCGCAACAAATTTCCGCGTGGGAAAGGCAAAACATGCAGATTGCTAACGCTGTAGTCACTAGAGCTCAGGCTCTTAATATGCCTCAAACTTCATCTACTGAAGATAATGAAGTGCATAACCAAGATGATCCCTTGGTAATTTCTCGTGACTCGTTTATAAAACAGCAAGAAGATGATCCCACTCTGAAGAAATTCTTCATTCTTGCAACTAAAGGTGATCCGAATAAAGACACAAGTCGTAAATCGTGGATTACAAAGAAGAATGGCGTACTTGTACGTATGGTTCAAGACTCCATTACGTCAAGTCATTCTCAAATCCTGGTTCCCAAGAATTTGAGAGTTAAAATTTTGCAGCACGCTCACGACTCTCAGTGTGCTGGACACATGGGTTTTTCCCGTACTAAGTCAAGAGTCCTTGCGGCTTTCTTTTGGCCATTGGTAAACAAGGACATACGGATTTATTGTCGATCTTGTAAAGTATGTCAGGAAGTTAAATCCAAAGGGCCACGGCATGCTGCACCCATTCAGGCGGCGGACATTCCTATTCGGCCGTTTCAAAAAATGGCCATAGACATTATTGGTCCATTTAAGATCAAGTCTGCCAGAGGACATCAGTTTATCTTGACGTGTGTTGATATGTGCACACGTTGGCCAGAGGCTATTCCTCTGAAGAGCATTACTACTGCTGATATTGCAGATGCTCTTTGGCTTATATTTTCTCGTCTGGGGTTCCCCGGAGAGATATTGTCAGACCATGGCACCCAACTAATATCAGATACCATGTCTCAAGTAATGTCTACTCTGCAGATAGATATACTTAAGTTCTTATCATCCAAGTAGTTATTATCGTTTAGTATACCTGCCTCTGTTGTCCAAAATGGGATGGTCGAACGCATTAATAGAACACTTAAAAACTTACTAGGGAAGATAACTGAGGATCATCCTCAAGACTGGGACAGAGTTTTACCTGCGGCCCTCTTCGCTTACAGAGAGGTCCCCAATGAACATACAGGATTTTCCCCCTTTGAACTCGTCTTTGGCGCGCGTCCGCGTGGCCCTATGTCGTTGCTTCATGATCTCATAACAGCTGACAATATTGACGATGACACAAAGTCATCCTACGAATATGTCATCGCGTTGAGACATAAGATTATCGAAGCATGCAAATTAGCAACTTCTTCTTCTGAATTTGCGAAACAGAAGGCAAGGCAATTTGCCAATAAGAAGAGATGCTTACGACAACTTTGTCCTGGGGACAAAGCATTTGTATTACTACCTTGTAGGGAAAACAGACTACTTATTTCTTGGAAAGGTCCGTACGATATAATATCGAAAATTTCCGATGTCGACTATATTGTCGATATTGATGGGAAGCATAAAACCTTCCACATCAATATGCTTACTGAATTCCATGAACGTCCGGATTATTTGCAACCCATTTTCCAAGCAACGGACAATTCTCCAGTACAACATGGTCATTACTCATCACTGTCCGTGATACAGGATGAGGAAACAAGTTTTTCAGATGTAAATCTTCCTCTTCCAATGATCCCACTTCATTCTAGTGAATCATGGAAGAACGTTACTGTCTCTCCTGATTTGTCTCTAGGAGAACAGCGACAAGTTTCAACTATGTTGCAAACATTTCAGGATGTACTCACTGACATCCCTGGACAAACTCATGTCATTGAACATGACATTGTTCTAACTGACCATACTCCTATTAGGGTTAGACCTTATCCTATACCTATACATTTTCAAGCACAGGTCGAGAAAGAGTTGGATGAGATGATAGATTTGAAAATAATCGAACCATCCACCTCTGCATATTCTTCGCCGATGGTTATTTTTCGGAAAAAAGACAATAACATACGTCTTTGCGTTGACTATCGCAAATTGAATCAAGTAACGAAGTTCGATGCCGAACCTATGCCTTTACTGGAAGAGCTACTTACTCGACTCTCCAAATCTCATTTTTTCACTAAACTTGATTTGTCTAAAGGATATTGGCAAGTTCCTTTATCTGAACGCGCCAAACCTCTCACGGCTTTTTCAACACCTAGAGGTTTGTTTCCAATGGAATTTTATGCCTTTCGGTCTTATGAACGCACCAGCTACATTCGTACGCATGATGCGCCGAATCCTATCTTATCGGTCAGATGTCATTGCATATCTAGACGACATCTGTCTTTTCAGCGATACTTGGGAAGATCACTATTCAGGGTTAGATGAAATGCTGTCTACTTTGCGCGAGCACAACCTGACAGCGAAACCCTCTAAAGCCTATATTGGTTTTAGCGAAATTTCTTTCCTAGGCCACCGAGTTGGTCATGGTTTCCTAAAGACAGAGGACCATAATACTAGTAAGATACTTAACATCTCTATCCCTAAGACTAAAAAACAGGTGAGAAGTCTGTTAGGTCTTATTCAATTTTATGGCAGATTCATTCAGAATCTATCCTCTATCATGGCACCTCTTTCTACACTTTTAAAGAAAGGTTCGCCTAATATGGTCCACTGGTCTCAGGAATGCCAATGCTCTTTGGATAAGATTAAAACATTGTTTTCAACACCACCTATTTTAGTGTTACCTACTAAAGATAAGACATTTGTTCTTCGTAGTGATGCTTCATCCACTGGGATTGGAGCGGCACTAATGCAAGAGTACTCTGGAACTCTGCATCCTGTAATGTATATTTCCAGAAAACTTAATGCGGCAGAAAGGAATTATTCGGTTTTAGACCGTGAGCTATTAGCTATGGTTTGGTCGATCCTCAAACTACAGAGATTCCTTCTAGGCGCACATTTCATAGTAGAAACCGACCAAAAAGCCTTACTGCTATACAGAGTAAGAATTTGAAGAGCTCGAGGTCTACTCGATATGCAATTGCTCTTCAACCTTTTCATTTCTCTGTGCGAGCTATTCGTGGATCAGATAATGTGATGGCAGACATTCTGTCAAGATGCCCACATGATTCCACATAACTATTAGGTCTTAGACTTCTTGATATGTCTAGTTTATAATAGTTCCTTTCTATATCAAGATAGATACACATTTGTAATTTAATAATATAATGATTGTATCACTACTTAGCGGTTCATTGATGTTTATTCACCGCTGTGCTTTGATGATTTTTCTTCATAAATCATAAATTTAAGATATCTTATACGAAATTATGGTATGAAATTTTTTAGGCATTGTGTAATTGCCAGAATTGTATTATACTTTGATGACACCTTCCTGGAAAAATTTACTTGTAGAGAAATAATTTCTCTCAGTTTATGAGATACATTCTCACCAGTCGCTCCATAAGTCGACTTAGCCTCATATTAGGCGTTATATTTATTCCTGATATTTTCATCTGCGCATTATTCATGCGTTGTGAGCCTATTGTACGTTGCTCCTAGATGTATTTCAAAAAAAAAAAAAAAATGTTCCATTTTTTTTCCCGGGAGGTGTGGTAAGACTGTTACGTGCAGTCTTTGATATCTTACAATATAATACATTTGTATGCTTGTTATGTTCGCAAATATTTTGTAAACAAAATAGATACTTTTTAGTGCTTAAGGAAAAGTCATTATTGAGTTACTTCCCTTGAAAGGAGTGTCGTCACTTTCAATCGAACTCCCTTCCAGTTTTAAATTCTTTGTTTGGGTAGAAATGTCGGCGTCTGTGGCCTAATGGATATTCGTTTCATAATCCGAACTCGAAACCTGCTGCGGATGAATCCAGTTTTACTGCGATTTATTCTTTGTTTGGGTATTGCCACGTCCTGTAAAATACTTTTGGGTAGAAATAGGTTGTTCTTGCTTCAGTGTATCTATGGCCTGAATTTATGTGTATTGTTTGTCTGGGTAGGACGAGTCTGTCTTATATCTGTATATCTTTACATATCTAAGTCGAACTATATGGTCTTTTGTCGTTAGAAAGGTCAAAGGGCTGTTTGGCGGATGTGTCGCTAGAGGGGTGTGATTTGGCTTCGTCCTGATGGGGCTGTGATTTTTGTGTAGCGGCTTGTCGCCGGAAAAAGTGATCTCTGTATTTATGGGGAAAGTGATAGTCGTCTAGACCTATCGTGTATGCTTTACCCCAGTGTTTATTCTTATTGCCAAGGAATGGCAGAATCATATTTCTGATACCAAGGTAACAAAAGATTCTCCTTATGAACTCTCTTACGAAGCCACCGTTTTTCGATAGGCACGATTTGTACGTCTGAGAGAATATATTTAACTAGATGAAGATGACATTCATTCCTAGCAGCACTATATCTTGTATGATGAAGTCAATTGTATCATGATAGAATCTACAGAGCTATGAGAACATTTAATGAATGACTAACTTTAATACAGATTCATTATCTGTATCCAAACGTGAGTGACAGCTCACGAGAGAAGCCATCTTGTATCCAAATATTTTGTGACTTTCAAGAAGAGAAAGGGATACCCCGTATTATCGCTTGATGAGTCCAGAGATCACTGCTACACATGAGAACCCAGTACTAGCGGTTCAATATGATTATATGAAAAAATATGTGCTGAATATTATTTCAAGGAATCTTCGCTAGACGAGGTTAGGTCTAGAAGCCATCTTGAATGTTGTTTATAATCTGACGTGCTTTGTCAGTAAACTCAGATGATATATATATATATGGGCAATACTGAGTGCTTGTCTACTGACAGTCCATTATGCTATTATTCTACATGAGTGCCCATGTATCATTGCAAGACCATTTATCCACTGTACTATGATGTATTATGCCAACCTGTGATTTGTCACTATTCGTGCTGTCGAGTGTGTACGTCCAATTAAACTGTAGCAAAGGTACACAGTCGTTGGTGTCGATGACTTCCAGCCATACATGAGTGTGAGAAAAAGACCATTTGTCAACACCACGAACTCTTCTTATCATTCGCATATTATACTCACAATCTATGTCTACACACCACTGCGTAGGTCGAGTTGACATTCCATACTCAAACCACAAGCAACACAACAACACAGCATGTAGCTCTGGTGATGTTCTAGTGAGCTTATATTTATCAACTGATAATGAGCAAAGAAAATAGAGTTATCAACTAGAGACTTTATCACCTATGAAATCAACCTATCATGCCTCAAGAGAACTTGCAATCCCTCGAATATTAGTGTTGAAAATTGCAAATGTTGAAATCTACAAATAGCATAAAAAAAACTGTTTTAGTTCTGGAATAATTTCCAAAAAACCAAATCTTTCTGCACAAAATACTTTTTTTTATTTAAATTTTTGAAATCAGGGAAAGAGTCAGACCACCCTGTATTATAAAAATAGCTTTCATCTATCTATTTCATTATCTACACTTTTCTTTTACCTAGCTTTCATCTACGCCTGTTGGTTAACATAAAACCATCCTATACTCAGAGATCTGTCTCTTTTCTAATTTAGCATGCAGTATTGCTGTTCGCTATTTTCTTTGATGAGTGTTCGCGAGCAGACCTATTAGCTAACACTGAGCGGGGTATCTGTAATTTTTAACGCCAGCGATTGAAAATCGTTGGATAGGATCAGATAGCGACCAGGAGGAAATCAGTTTGGAACAAAGGGGTAGACAATTTCTATTACCTTCCCCTGAACTGTTTGTTTGAAAGTAATTAAACACGGTGAGAATAGCAAGATCAAAGGACGGGCTTTGCTTGATTTCGTTCTATGACCATGTCTGCAGGAGGTAAATAGTGTGATTTTTTTTAATCGAAGAAATCCCGCACGGTCTGGTCAATTACGTTACGCCTGATCTAAGAGAGACCGTTCGCTCGGTGCTTGAATTTGCAGCGGTAATAGGGTGTTGATTTATTATAATCTAGAATTTGAGCAGAGATTTCCCCGTAGGTGCTAAATCTGGCAGAGAGTATGGTTTTCGGTGCATAGTGGCCTTTCCCTTTGATTTCAGATATATATATATACCCCAGCATTCTAACTCAATTTATCCAGTACCGCCACAGATTCAGAAGACATCTAGCTACGATTCTAGAATCACTTGTATTAAGTAGAGTTCTTAGTTTTCGGTGGAGATAGTCTTAGAAGTTTGTGTGAAGGTAAATATTATACTAGTGGTTTTGAGTGATTTAAGTGGTAAAATCGTTGATTATATTTCACCAAGATTTTCGGTGCAGAGTGATTTACTAGATAGGTCCGTCATTTATATTTCTCTAGGTTTTACTGTGGTACATCGGCTAGCAGTATAAATATTATTTCTAGCTAAACTATTCCAGCTATATAAATAATTTAATTAATTGCTAGTAACCAGTCAGAGAATATTTTAACCTACTAGTAAATGCACGGTTCATCATGAGTATTGACGAAATATGTATTTATTTCTAATTCATGATGATAACGTTTTTTTAAATGACTAGAATTTATTTCACAGGAGTTTTAAACGACAAGACCAGCTCTAGACTAAGCTTGTAGTCTATAATTTAAAGTTAAATAACCGAAGTGGATAAATATATTATATTTTACGCGGGTTAAGGATAGAATTGAAAATACTATATTATGGTTAAGTATTTGTATTTTCTCTCCTTTACACAGTATTGGGTCAAACCCTAAACCTTACCAGTGGCTTCCATGTAAATCTGAGAGTAACCATACAAAAGAACAATTTAATTAGTATCTGGGTTTCTTCAAGGTAAAAACTGTCTGAGGTTGTGTTTACACCCAGAAAGAGACAGAATACCACCCAAAGAACATTAAGAGTGACTTTGTAACCGGGCATATAGATCCAGATTTTCTTTGCAAATTTCATTTACAGTCAACCCATTGCGGTGACAACAAGCATTTACATCTCCCGACGTTTGACCATTTGTGGTGTGACAAAGAATTTTATACTGAGAGAAGTTACCAACCTGTCATTTCTATGTACTGGAAATCTCAAGCTATTGACACTGTGAGCTCCGTTAAACTTCTTACCTGGACCAATTAAAGGTGACATAAACAGTAATCCTAAATAAAAATAACAAAGGGAACGCTCCCCGGAGAATTGAAGTTAATATCTCTTTGAGGAGCTGGGGTTCTCTTCGTCAAATATAACACTGGATCTTCTGTGGGTGTGTGTCCTAAAGATTGTTCCAGAAGATACAACACCTGTATTAGGTAAGAAAGAATGCTCGTGGCCACGGTTGTCTGAGAAGAGAGGAAGAATGAATGAATAATTCTCATGTATTATCTTGTAGAATCCATGTTCTCACTTTGTGTATTTTTCTATGCAAGTTTGCTGATACTGTCCCTTTATCAGAATAGAATAACGTATAACTCTGTTCTTTACTGTAGAGAGAAATACTAGACCATAGCGTATAAATCTTTGACTCTTTGGGGTTAATAACTTTCGTCTAACGGGATCTTGTCTCAACAGAGGGAGGGAGGATTACACCTATGAGTCTAACTCTTTAATTAATTCATTGACTTATGTTTATTCGTATTTGATTTGATATTCAAAATATTGCTGTTGTGAAGTTTCTTTATGATAAATAAAATTTACATAAACTTTATTTACGTGTGTTGGTCAGCTCGTCCCAAAAGATCCCTATTCCATTGATATAGTTTTCACGTTTGTGAGTCTAATTGTCGTCACTTATCTGTGTATGTGTAGATGTGAGTGGTTGAATATATCAATATATATTTATAGGAACACTGTCTGATCTAAGAATCTCAATCGTAATCGATAGGCTGGATTAGATTATCTCCCATATCTCTACAATCCAGGGACAGACTTTCTTCTTCTCTTCTTTGATCCTTAGCCACCGACCGTCAAAGCAGTCTGTGGCCATCACGCCTAGTGTCGTCTTGTAGGGCAACAACAAATTGATTCCACTTTGCTCGGTCGGCGGCCATCCTTCGTACAGTGCCCCAACTCTGTTTCATTCTTTGCATCTCAGCCTCCAGAGTCCTCTGCCAGGTTGTTTTTGGTTGGCCTCTCTTTCGTTTTCCTTCAGGTGTCCAAAGCATAGCTGTTCTTGTGATGGCATTAGGGTCTCTTCTGAGGACATGGCCAACCCAGCTCCAGCGTCTGCCAGCTATGATGGTGTGCATGTCCTCTTGCTTGCTCCGAGTAAGCAGATCTTGGTTGGTGATGGTATTCGGCCAAAAGATTCGGTGAATTTTTCTTAGGCATGTTGTGTGAAAAGAGGACAATTTCGACATTTCCTTCTCTGTAACTCTCCAGCATTCCGCACCATAGAGAAGCACAGAAAGCACACAGCTCTGATATAATCTTAATTTTGTGCTTGTGCTATATTGAGAGGACTTCCAGATGTTGTTTAGGCTAAAAAAGGCTGTTCTTGCCTTATTCATTCTGATGTTAATGTCTTTGCCTGCCCCGCTGTCTGGTGTTACTATGCATCCTAGGTATGTGAAGGTGTCTGTACCAGTTGCCGATTCCTTACTGATATGGGCTCAGGGTTGCTCACATTGAGCGTCATGACCTCTGACTTCTTTAAATTGATGTTCAAGCCCACCTGATGGCTAAACTTATTAAGTCTATCCATTTTTTCCTGGATGTGTTGATGTGAATGTGCTAGTAGTGCAATGTCATCTGCATATTCCAGATCTTCCAATGTAGAAAATGTAGTCCATCTTATTCCTCTTGGACTAGGGACAGACTTTACCTTTCACCATTTCACTCGTGAAATCTATTTCTTTACCTTATCTCCCACTGAGCTATCACCTGTTCTAGTTCTAGTCAGACCGGACCATAATTGATCTTAAATACCTATAAAAAAACCTACGACACTGTGTCATTCATGAGTACTTGAAGCAGTAGCATGTAATACCTTCTATTGAGCTTTGGACCTCTCGCAAATCATTCAGTTGCCTTGAGGATTACCTGAACATCCATCACGAACAGTTTCGGAGAGATGGTACATTCCAAGCTATTCCAACTTGCAGGTCAACACACTTCGTCGTTTACAGTATTCTCTGGTTGAAAATCTTAGAGAGAACCCCGAGAAATACAGCTTAAACATTGTTGCAATTTCTTGTGGAACATAGTACATTTCCAGGGCCCGCCACAACATCTGGTGGTCCATATACGCTTGCTAGATCCAATCAGATTACATGGAGATTTGTTCTGTCAGACTATGCCTTTTGAATTGCTTCTCATATCATTGTTGCATGCTCTGGACATCCTGAGGTAGCTAGGATATCTCCTTTTCGAATGTTAGTGTAAAAGTATCCATTGTCAATGAGGTATGTGGTGAGCCTTTTAGCTAACACTGAGACAAATATCTTTCCTTCCACATTATGTGCTCTCATGCAAGAAAAACGAACAGCACAGAAAACCACTCATGGAATACTTGAGAACACAAAACTCACCATCACCACCATTAGAAACTATTAAAAATTACCTACCCAAGGAGCTACACAATGTAATAAAATTCTATATTACTAAAACGAGAATTAATATATAACTACCAGAACAAGTGAGAACGATGAAGGAATGTAAGAGAGAGAGCCCCATACTTTTCTATTGGCTGTCTTCCTCCTGGCCTGGTTCCATTCTAGTCCTCGGTCCTTCAAAGATTGTCTAATGTTGTCCTCCCAGCATATGCACCTAGCTAAAATGGCTTCTAAATAAGTGAACATGTGTATCATGCAACTATTTGGACTGATTGTAGGGACAATCTGATATCATATTCTAATATCGGAAATCAAAATTATTATCTTGAATTCGCGACACGATATATCTAACTGATTGGACACCAAGTGGAGATGCTCCCTAAGGTGCCACCTCAGATTGGGAGATAAGAAACTTTCAACACGCAGAAGAGAAAAGACCACGACAGAAGAGAAAAGACCACGACAGAAGAGAAAAGACCACGACAGAAGAGAAAAGACCACGACGAAGAGAAAAGACCACGGCAGAAGAGAAAAGACCACGGCGAAGAGAAAAGACCACGGCAGAAGAGAAAAGACCACGACAGAAGAGAAAAGACCACGACAGAAGAGAAAAGACCACAGCAGAAAAGAAAAGACCACGACAGAAGAGAAAAGACCACGACAGAAGAGAAAAGACCACAGCAGAAAAGAAAAGACCACAACAGAAGAGAAAAGACCACGGCAGAAGAGAAAAGACCACGGCGAAGAGAAAAGACCACGGCAGAAGAGAAAAGACCACGACAGAAGAGAAAAGACCACGACAGAAGAGAAAAGACCACAGCAGAAAAGAAAAGACCACAACAGAAGAGAAAAGACCACGGCAGAAGAGAAAAGACCACGACAAAAGGAACACCAGGCAAATAAAAACAGCTGAGGGATATCACCTCAACAAATGTAAAAAAACTGGCAACCTGGAAGAATGAAAAAAAAACAACAAATGTAATATGCTATATATAGGGTGGTTGAAAAGTCACTTCTGGTCTTTAAATTATTTCCGAACTCCTACCCAACTAATTGATATGAAATAAACGTCAAAATAAAGACAATCAGCTGCCATGTGATTACATAATGTCACATTAACATTAAAACTCGATGTGAGATCCAGCCTGTTCAACACATGACGTCATATCAGTGGGCTGTCATTTTTACTGTCTCTTGTGACGTCAGTTGATTGGACATTTAAAATTTACTTTATTTCTGGGAAAAAACGCTAACAAATTATATTTATTTGTCAAACAGCAGTTTTTGAACCTTGTTTCATATAAATCTACATACGTGTGTGTGTGTAACAAATACAAGTGAGGATATAAACATGTAAAAACAGGAAATGACTTGTCAGTCACCCTGTAGAATAAAGAACACCATATACCCACATTATAACACTTATGAGATTGAACGAGGTATTCCATTCACAGGACAAACATCAGTTTCTTGTAAATGGGGGCAAACATCAATCAATCACATAGTCAAGGTATACTTCAGTAAAACTGTTTTGCGACAAAAAAAAAAAAAAAAAGAACTGCCCCTATTATATCAGACGTTACACTGGCAAAGGCAGAGCCTCTAACCATCAGTAGTACATTCCAACCACAGAGGAGAACACGATTACCAGAGTTGATTGACAAGGCAGCCACATGGATGTAGAAATAAAGCACATAACTAGATAATACAGGGTGATTGAAAAGTCACTTGCTATTTTGAAACAGTTATTTTGTCACTCACATCCCGTTAATTAATATGAAACAAACTTCAAAACAGACAATTAACTGTTATTTTATTGCATAAAATGTGATGTCACTTTAACTCATATTAACTTGACATTAAGTCAGATCTTGTCTGTTCTATATGATTTCATAGCTGCAATAAGTTTTGCTCTTTCTTGTGATGACAGTTTATAGGACACTTCAGATTGTATTTATTGTAGGGCTGGGATCTTTAACAATTAATTAATCAATTAAAAATTTTTTTAAATTAATTAGTTGATGAAACAACTTTTAATTGATTATTACATTTTTTAGCAAAGTTTATGTTTTTTGCTTAAAGAGTTATTTGCTATGTTAGAGGTTTGTGATACGGAATATGGCAACTATGATCAATAATAATAAATTGTTTGGTTGTAACTTTTCAGTATTTTCATTTTATCTTCAGGATGACATTACCTTATAAGAAGTAAAATAAATAGTCCTTAGTGATGTAAAAAAAAAAAAAACTACATTTTTATGATTTTTTTTTTTCATTTTTTATCAAATTGTTCTAAATTGATAGATTAATCTTCGATTACAGAAATTTGATTAATCAATTTATATTTTGTTTAAATGAATCCCAGCCCTAATTTATTGTACAGTAGACATTCAAAAATCCGGCAACCTCCGGACCTGAGGAGTGCCGGATTTTTGAAAATGCCGGATTTTTTATGGTTATATATTCTGTATATATTTAACAGAAAATGACTACCTGTACACTTTATCTGCGATCGACAATGCACGATGTTTACGTTTTACACCACTTCTTTTATTTGCTGAATCCATAATGGGGGCTATACAGCAGCAAATAAATGATAAAATGAGAAGGAATGAGCAGGAATGCCTGTTAACACGTGCAAGCAAGACCCAACAGCTGCATCAAAACATAAACGGCTCCAGAAAACAGTGGCGCGCCAACGCGGTAAATTTAAAAATGCGCTCCGAAATCCATGCCGGAAATCTGAAGGAACCGGATTATCGATGGCCGGATTTTTGAATGTCAACTGTATTTCATTTCTGGAAATATAAAAAAAATCAAACTTATGGCTCACTGTTGACTCCGTTTTATCGTTGAGTTCAGTTTATACTGGTGAAGTGGTAGCTTAAAACGCGAATGGTTAAAATGAACGAATGTCAACAATATTCTTCAAACGAACTTCAACAAGTAGTATTGAACTGGGTGAACTGGGCAAGTACTGGCAGTACAGAAGTCGGTGGTGACTGTACATAGATTTTATTCAACACAGCACATACAGAGTGGACAAGACTAACATCGTCACAGGCGCAGAAATCATACGTCAACATGTTGATAATTACTTTTAAAGTTCCTGAAGATTCTCTACTAATAAAGTCCTCTGACTCAAGTGACTGAGGATCACAAAACTGTTACCATATAATATTCCGCTCATTCAAGTCCATTGACCTTCCTTCAAGGACGTCCATCATGGTAACGTATTCATACTCCAGGATAAAATTCTTCCGTATCATACTTCACAATCCCAGACTTTCTCCATACATCCCGTTATATATAGTATATAGTTTTCAAACAAAGTCATACATGATAATACGAACAGGTTAGAGATTCCAGTTGACTAACCTCTCCCATTCTATGCCACGCTTCTGGCATTGTAGTAACAGCATATTAAACATGTGAAGCATATAAATTCATTAACTTGATTTCTTGTAGGTATTCTCCCTCTACGAAAAGATTCAAAGGCTATCGACTCCGTGTGTCCAATTCTAGGAATGTCATCTACGATGAATTCCCGCTAGACCATTAATAGGAGCGGCCTGATACTTTAATGTACATAAATAAACATGCCATAAGAAATGGGGCGACACTTACTTTATACTTCCACTATTGACTTCGCCATGAAGACCAATAGATACGAATACAACTGATGGCTACTTCACATTTGCCAAGAATCAAAGGATAACACAGCGGACATAAATATGGTCCGAGCTGCCCCTTACATGACGTCAGAAACTACTCAACTAGGTTACACGTGCGTCCAAAGCAACTCACCCTGCATTGTGCACGTCAGTGCGTGAATCAATCGAACGCACAAATAATATAACTATATAAAACTGGTGCGTACATTTGGCAGGACCGAAGACTACCCCCGTAGGTAATAAATGTACGTAACACTCACATAATGTCCTCTAGGTCCGACATGTATTATGTACAAGTGTGGTTATAACAGTTTAAAAACAAGGCAGTTGCTTTCTAGTTACCCTTAACATAAAAAAAGTGTGTTTGACCATCACCATGTTTTCCTTATTGGGTCATCCATAAGTGACGTCACACATTTTTTTTTTCCATTTTGTAAACACCCCCCAAACCATTTCATCTCGAAAATCCAGATTCCCCTCTTAAGTGACGTCCCAAATCTCTAACACCCCCCTTCTCGCCCCAATTTTCCCCCCAAAAAAGCAAACTTAAGTAAAATAATGTTTCATTAATGAGGCTTTCCAAATATCTGCCCTGTCAGGGACCAACTTTTGCCATATCCAGCTAAATGCATTTGCTCTTCTTTCCCCCCCCCCCCCCCCCCCAAAAAAAAAAAATAAATAATTTAATTCAATAAATAAATAATTGGCAAATTCTTTTATTTAATAATCATAGGAAAATAAAATGTATCTGTTGAATTACAAGAAGGCGTAATAATGGTTCCCAGATCAGATTGTCTCCTGTTGTATTGCTCTGCATAGAGTTTCCTAACATGAAAGATATATCTTTTCAGCAACAAATTCTGCCTTCATATTTTACAAATGGTCGTTAGTGAGTGAGCAATGCATTGCTTGTTTTTTGTCCATTGAGTGAAAATGTCTGTTCATAGATGTAGTTGCTTCCAAATATGTTGAAGGTTTTCAGTGCAGCTTCAATCAATATTTTTCTTTTTTCACTGTCAAAACTTTTACGGAAATCACACAGGCTGCTTTATCTGTGTTTATTTTGATTAATGCCAAACACTGTAGTTCAATTACCTCCATCTGCAAATATTGTGGCACTTCCTTTGATCCAAAGGAAAGGAACCATCAATAATTTTCACCAGTAAATCTTCTGCTTTGAAGTCTTCTGTTAATCTCTTTAATCAAAAGAACAATTTGCTTTGCAATATTTATTTAGAGGACTCAAATGGATAGTTTACAATGGAAACAACCACCGAAACTACATGCACAACTTTTAATACTTTGTGACAGTCTGTATGATAGAGTTATGTTGGATCATAGTCTGTATGATAGAGTTATGTTGGATTATAGTCTGTATGATAGTTATGTTGGATTATAGTCTGTATGATAGAGTTATGTTGGATTATAGTCTGTATGAGAGTTATGTTGGATTATAGTCTGTATGATAGAATTATGATGGATTATAGTCTGTATGATAGAGTTATGATGGATTATAGTCTGTATGATAGAGTTATGTTGGATTATAGTCTGTATGATAGAGTTATGTTGGATTATAGTCTGTATGATGCAGTGATGTTTTATTGCCTATCAATAAACTGTTCCAGAAGAGTAACTACTCCAACATTTTCTCCACACATACGTGGAGTATTATCAGTACAAATGACCATTAAGTTTGTTAAATCGAGTCCCAACTCATCATGCATGCACTTTAATACACCATTAAAGATTTCTTTTCCAGTTGTGCGACCGTTCATACAGCACATGCCAGCAAATTCTTCTGTAATTTGACAGTTCTTATCTATACCCCTTATAAAAATAAGAAGTTGATGGTGTCTTTAGAATCTGCGCTTTCATCCATAGCTAAAGAGATGTAGCAGGTTTCAGTCACTCTCAGTTTTAACTGATCACTTGTGCCAGCTTGTAAAAATAGCAAGTAGCATGGTTAAAAACATAAGGCCATTGTCCTGTCCACAACGACTAGTATGGCTAAACAAACCAAAGCATATTTTTTCTAGGCCAGTAATCATGTGTATGGAATCACTTCAAATAATGAAAGCCATTTTTCCATTCACAGCACTCAGCATGGCCAGCTACCAAAATATATGTTATCTATGCCATTAAACATATTTATGAAATAACTTCATAAAAATCAATTTTTAAAAACACCAAACTCTCAACTTTCTTACTTACTTAGTCGTTCCCCTTCTACCGTGAGGTGTAGAGGTTTGGAAGAGAGAGCGCCAGACCATTCTATCAGCTGTCTTCTTCCTGGCCTGGTTCCATTCTAGTCCTCGGTCCTTCAAAGATTGTCTAATGTTGTCCTCCCAGCGGACTCTGGGTCATCCTGGAGGTCTGGATCCCTGGCTCTTTGTTTCCCATGCTTGTCGTGGTAGCCGATCTTCTCCCATTCTGCAGACATGGCCAAACCATCTTAGTTGGGACTGTTCTATTTGGGTCTGCAGCGGATGGGATTTTAGGCCTTGACGGATCGTCTGGTTGCGGACCATGTCTCTTCTTGTTACTTCAACCACTTTCCTCAGATACCTCATTTCTGAGGTTTGGATCTGGCTTTTGTGGGTTGTAGTCATTGCCCACGACTCGCATCCATATGTCAAGACTGGGACATAGGTGGAGCGGTATACAGCCATCTTCGTTTTCTTACCAACCTCTTTCTTGCTGAGGAATCCACGATTTATGGCCTGAAAAAAGTCTCCCAGCCGCTGCTTTTCGAGTGGCCAACTCTTCTTTGATGCCTCCCTTTCGGTCTATAATAGCTCCGAGATATTTAAAGTGGTCGACCTGCTCCAGGACCTGTTCTCCCAACTTAATCTGATGTTTTCTTTCTTCTCGTGATATCACCATGGATTTTGTTTTAGAGCTGCTTATGACCATCCCTCTCTTCTCCAGCTCTTCCTTCCAGACTTGCAGGTTGGATTGGAGATGTGCCTCTGATTTAGCAATCAGGGCAACATCATCAGCAAATGCCAGCTCCGAAA
The DNA here is from genome assembly GCA_024509875.1 of Oreohelix idahoensis. Lineage (NCBI taxonomy): Eukaryota > Metazoa > Mollusca > Gastropoda > Stylommatophora > Oreohelicidae > Oreohelix > Oreohelix idahoensis. The sequence continues at coordinate 217,278 of JAMPIV010013326.1, forward strand.
TATAGACCTGTCTCATCTTCCAGTACCCCACTGAATACTTTCTTGTTCTCTCCTTACATGCCTTGATGACATCGTCCATAAGGAGTATGAAGAGGTAAGGTGATAGGATATCACCTTGTCTTACACCAGTGGTGGTCCTGAACTCTTCTGACTTATGGTTTGCTGTCCTCACATAATTTCTGCAAGACTTGTAGAAGCTCTGTATAGCATGAATCAGAGGTGCTGGAATATTCTTCCTTGCCAAACAGTCCCAAAGTTTGCTCCAGGGGACCCTGTCAAACGCCTTTTCCAGATCTATGAAACAAAGATGGATCTCACTCTTATACTCAAGGGCCTTTTCACTCAGCTGTCTGAGTGTGAAGATTAGGTCTTGAGTACTTCGGTTTGCTCGGAATCCGCACTGGACCTCATCCAATTGTGGCTCAGCTAGGCGTCGGAGTCTCTGCTCTAGGATTCTAGAGTAGATTTTACCAGGGACACTGAGAAGGGATATGCCTCTATGGTTTCCACATTGTCGATTGTCACCCTTTTTGAAAATTGGTGTTATGATGGCAATCTCCCAATCCTTTGGTATGGTCTTGTTGCACCATGCTGCCTGTAGGACCTTTAAGAGTAATAGGTCGCCTGATGCTCCCATGTACTTAACCATTTCTGGTGTTATGCCATCATGCCCTGCTGCTTTGCCCATCTTGATTTTCTCTAGTGCTGCCCTCAGTTCTTCCATCTTTATGTCATCTTCACCATCATTGTTTTCCTCTTCTGTGTCAGTGGTTATCATTTCTGATGCTTCATCATGCTCACCATCCAGGAGTTCTGAGAAATATTCTTTCCATCTTTCCATTACTTCCTTCGGGGCAGTAAGCAATTTGCCTTGCTTGTCCTTTATAAATTTGAGAGGGCATTGTTTTTCTTTCCTCAACTTTTACAGAATTATACTTTTAAAAATAAAATACAAAATCATACAATTATTTCCTAAATCCTTCATGGGCTGCAGGCCGTATGCTGTGCAGGCCTGGGCTATATGTCTATAGATATATGTAACACAGGAGGGTTCCTTTATCATAAAATATCCTGTTCCTCTGTGCAATCTAACCAGTTTTTTTATTACATGATTTTTTGTTGGCTCTCTGATATCTGACATGACTGTGTTACAGCTTCTCTGATATCTGACATGTCTGTGTTACAGCTTTCAAGGCATTGTTTCCAATCCTCTGTCCATTCCTTTCTTATATTTTTTATTACGCCTGCTTCTTCCTTTTTTACTTCCTTGTCAGCCATCTTATTTCTTTCTATTTCTACATGTCTGTACATGTAATTCTGAGCTAAATTTGTTATTCATTCATCTAAACCTGCCCTGTTGCCTCTCCTATTTTACCTTTTGTTTTGAAGTTTCATATGCAAAGTCCTTACCCAGGTGTTTCTGAGTCTATTTTTACTTTCCATACCACAACAGAAGTTCAGCCCAATACCTGTTTTGTATGCAATTGATTGCCCATCTGGTCCTGGAATATCTGTGTATCTTACACAATCTTCCCATGTTACTCTTACTACAGTTGTTAATGCTTTTCCTTTACATTCTCTTAAGCTGCTTTTCTGGTCCATAAAATTTTTAAAAAATGTATGCAACAAATCTTTGTCAATGGAAGAAAGATAATTCTTCAGTGAGTTATGGAAAATTAGTAAACAAGCAAGCAAATCCCTGGAGGTCTCAGAGATGTCCTTTTAAAAGAAATGTTACATAACGGACAGCTAACAAGAATAATCTGCATGTCTTGAGAGAAGCCTGGAAGTTTATTACTTGAATGAGAAGGAAGTAATCCACTTTCTCTGGACATGTTATGAGAAGAGGAAAGCTGGATTATTTCATCACAACAGGAAAGCTGGATTATTTCGTCACAACAGGAAAGCTGGATTATTTCATCACAACAGGAAAGCTGGATTATTTCATCACAACAGGAAAGCTGGATTATTTCATCACAACAGGAAAGCTGGATTATTTCATCACAACAGGAAAGTTTGAAGGAAAATTGAATAGATGTTAAAGAGAGCGTATTTATCATAAGATATGCAGATTTCTGGACTAGGTAATGACTAGAAGATTATGACACGGGAATGAAGACAATTATCATTATCATTTTTGACTAGATCATGTTGTCAGTTACGTCTGTTTTTTCATCTGTGCCCACAGGCGTTTCTTGTGAAAGGTATCTTAATTTCTCAAAATGCAGTCATGTGACCAATTTATTGAGATTTAATACAAATCAAATGTTTTTTCCCTCACACGGAGAAGAGAACTGGAGAAATGACAAGGATGAACAATACATAGAAATACCTTGCGCTGATGGCACAGGTCAGAAGGGTGTGCCCCAAGTTTGCTGATGCCCTATGCTCCCTGAGGAGCTCAAGTGTAATGATGATGATATATCAATGACAAATGTACAGAGAAAGCTCTCATGTGTAAACTATCAACAACGACTTAGCAAAGACTTTATTATCTTGTAACACTTCTTGTCACAGTCTTGTAACAAAAATTATGCTTGTTTTCACAATTAAATAACAAAATTATGTTATACACTGAGTGGGGAGGAGGGGGGGGGGGGGAATAGGGGAAACATACAAATAATTTTTTTGGGTAAATATAAATAACTAATAACCTATCAGTCAATGCATATATTTATATGAGATTATGTTCATTATGTGTTTACGTGGTGGATGTTATGTTTTCACACCCTGTGTGTGACCTTTCAAGTTCATCTGTGAATACGAGGCAGAAGAATCAAGGCCATTAGCAGCTTTACTCCTGGAATCAGCAGGTATCAATGGAGTTCTCTCGCTGGATGGAATTTCATGTGCCTTATCCTGATCAAAAACTTCTAGTAAACCTGATCGTTTCTTTCGTAATCTACGCAGGCCAAAGAAGATTACACAGACAATCATCTGAAATAACAGTAGCATAAATTAATTAAAATCCAAATCAAAGTTTTGCATGAAGATTATAAATATGGAAACTAAATCATATACGACTGCTACAATAAGTTATTGAGGGGTTAATGAAAACAGGCTATATACCAGGGGCAGACTGAGTGTTGGTCATTTCTAGCACTGCCCGAGGACATACAGCTATGATTTAGACATTTATAACCAGTAATCAATGTGGAATCAGTAATCAGGAGCCAATTACTCCTTTTTTTTTACCCCAATGGCCACAAGCACTGTCAGTCTGCGCCTGCTATATGTATTCTTCTTCTTCCTCGTTCGCCCTGAAAAGGATGGTGGTTGCGTTGTGTCTGTTTGCGCCTAAGCTGTGATATCTGCACCTTTCGGTCGACACATCCGACTTCTGCACGGCATTTTTTAGGGACCGGGTTTGCCTTCCCATTTCGATCCGTACTCGCTCAGCCAGACTGCACTGCTGCAGACTGTTTCCAGGACCACCACGTGGAGGTGGAGTATGGTCTTGATCAGCTCTGGTTCGCTGATCCTGTTGCAAGCAGTCAAGCTATGGGTCGCTGACTGCATTCACTATTGCTGCATCTAGGGGTCCCAAGATATATGTACGAGGGGCGTTCAGAAAGTAATGCACCACATCGTTTTTCTCAGCTAATGATGAAGATAGAAGCATGAAATTTTGCACACTTCAAATATGGCATGTGCCAATTGTGTGCACCAAATTGCACTGCAACCGGCCAAATAATACGGCTGTCCTAAACCGTTGAAATGGAGCGTGTTAGCAACTTGCGTTATAAGCAGCGAATTGTGATAGAATTTCTCGTTGCAGAGAAGGAAACTGTTGTGAACATTCACAAGCGTCTATGTGATGTGTATGGAAGTTTTGCAGTCGACAGGAGTACAGTCAGTCGCTGGGTTCAGAGAATCAAAGAATCAGGAAGTGGAGATACGGAGCTGCTTGATCGGCCGCGCTGTGGACGTCCTGCCTCAGCCACCAACGCAGAAATGTTGAAATGCGCTGAGGGCATTATTCTTACTGATAGGCGAATCACTACTTAACAATTGGCCTTACAGCTGTCAGTCAGCATTGGTAGTGCAAATGCAGTTATAAAAACTCTCGGATTTTCTAAGGTTTGCGCAAGATGGGTTCCTCGAAGTCTCACAAATGACCACTGATTGCAAAGGAAAGCAATTTCTTCTGAATTGTTGGAGCGTTTCAATGCTGATGGAGAGAACTTTTTGGCTAAGATCGTTACAGGTGACGAAACCTGGGCACATCATTTTGAACCTAAGACAAAAAGACAGACAATGGAGTGGCATCATCCGCAAGAAGCCAGCACTCTAAGAAATTCAAGACAATTACTTCAGCTGGAAAGGTCATGATCACTGTCTTTTGGGACATTGAAGGTGTGATTCTTGTGGACGTTATGCCAAGAGGAGAGACAATCAATTCGCAAGCTTACATTAAGACATTGAAAAAACTCAATCAACGTTTTCGCAGAGTTCTGAGGCACAAGAATCCAGCAGACCTGCTTCTCCTTCACGATAATGCGCCACCTCACACAAGTCTGGCTACACTGGAAGCAATCACCAAATTGGGTTGGACTGTACTACCCCATCCACCCTATAGTCCCGATTTGGCACACTCTGATTTTCATCTATTTGGTCCACTTAAAGATGCACTCCGTGGGACAAGGTTTGAAGATGATGAAGGAGTGATTCATGCAGCGAAGAAATGGCTACATGATCAAGACAAAATCTGGTACAGGCTAGGAATACATGCACTTGTTTCGCGCTGGCATAAAGCCGTACAAGTTGATGGGGATTATGTTGAATAATACCGATGTTTACATGACATATCCATGTATATTGTGTATAAATTTCATGCTTTTTGAATAAACAGCTCCTGAGAAAAACGATGTGGTGCATTACTTTCTGAACGCCCCTCGTATGACTAGGACAAAGAACAAAATAATGACAGGTCATCATCAGGGATAAGCAAAAACAAACAAAAGAGAAAAGAGAGAACTGAGGTACATGTAGTCCCATAGCAGATTTTGCCATAGTGTAGTGAAGAGTTCAAGGCTACACTATGCTAGGTCCAGCTTTGAGATAGCCAGTTCTTTTTCTCGCTGTCTTTGTCTTCCCTAACTCAAGAGCAGAGTCAGGTACCCATTTAGAGTTGAGTAGACTGGAGCATGATGAGACTATGTTTCAAGCCAGGTACCTATACCGCAAGAAGCCAGCACTCTAACCACTGATATAAGCCATAATTAGAAAACTCTCTCGTCACTCTGGTAAACTCCCGTGACACAATCATTTTATTATTTGATCCCTATGGAGCATAGAACCACCACTGTAGGTGGCCCCCCTTGCAGGAAGTCTGCATCAAAACATTATTGTACTTATGCAGCACTGGTTTGTGTAACAATTATTTGTACAAGATGAGGTTACCAGCCCCATGAACAACTTGTATTGGTCACCTCTTAAAACATACCCGACGGAGCAGTAGATGTATTCTTTTTTTGTCGTTGAGTGGCCCCTGGAACTACACGGTGAGAAAAACAATACATTTTGTAAAACTTCATGCAGATCCTGGGACCTAATTTTACAGGTTAAAGAACAGGACCACTAAGCTTAGCAAGCATGTCATTAGGAGGGTTATATTTGGGGCTAGAGTTCTCATCATGTTAAATACATTAATCAGACAGGCAGTCCATCATCACACAAAATTCAGAGGTTAATTATGTTGATACTCTGATCATTTTTAAATGTAGAGAGTGGGACCTAAGACGCGTCAACAGTGAGTTATGCAGTTAGCAACCCATAGCTTGACTGCTTGCGTCAGGGTCAGCGAACCAGAGCTGACCAAGACCCTACTCTACCTCCAAGTGGTGGTCCTGGAAACAGGCTGCATCACTGCATTCTGGCTGAGTGAGTAGGGATCGAAGAGGGAAGGCTAACCCGGTCCAAAAAAATGCTGTGCTGAAGTCATATGTGTCGGCCGAAAAGCGCAAATATCGCAGCTTTGCTGTAAACGGACACAACGCAACTAACGTCCTTTTCAGGACGAACAATGAAGAAGAAGAAGAAATGTAGAGAGTTCTTCACACTCACTGTGAATGTAGTAAATTTCCTGTACTACCCTGAATGTAATACATTTTTCTTTGTCACTAAACTGTCATTAGTTTTCATCTGTTATTGTGAATGTAGTCAGTTTTCACACGTTACTGTGAATGTAGTCATTTTTCACATATTACTGTGAATGTAGTCAGTTTTCCCGTTACTGTAAATGCAGTCAGTTTTCACACATTACTGTGAATGAGTATAATCAGACACGGTTGAGGGAGAAACTGTATGGCAATGAGAGAAGCCTGAGATGGACCACCAACTTCACAAGAGAAATAGTAAGTGGTTATTTGAGAGCGAATGATGAAGATGATAAGATACAGTGTCTATCTGCAGGGTCACTGGCTGAAGCTGGACAATTTAGCCCAACTTTGCTGGAAGACTATCTGAAGACAGGACATACTTACCGCAACCACATAAAAACCAGCTATGATAGTTGCACCATAGTAAAAACCAATTTGATCAACCAGAGCACCACCTATGGTTGGGCCAATGAAAGCTCTGAAAACATTAAAATAATATTGAAATATGATACAAAAAATTATACCCTTTGAGCGTATCTTTATAGCCAGCTTTTTAATCCTACATTTCATTAACAAAAAATATCTACTTGAAATGTCTTATATGCATATATCTACCTGAAATAAATTTGTTCTGTATGTGTACATCTACCTGAAATAAATATGTATAGCATGCATATATAAACCTGCCATTATGTGTCACACTCTCTGTGTGCGTGCAACATTGTACGTCTGTTACACTCACTGTGTACCTGTCACACTCTCTGTATGTCTGTTACACTCTAAGTGTGTCTGTCACGCTGTTTGTAGATCTTTCATACTCACTGTATGTCTGTTACACTCTCTGTGTGTCTGTCACACTGTTTGTAGGTTTGTCACACTTTCTGCATGTTTGTTACTTTCTCTGTGTGTCTGTCACACTGTTTGTAGGTCTATCACACTCTCTGTGGGTCTGTCACACTGTTTGTAGGTCTATCACACTCTCTGTCATGCTGTTGTAGGTCTGTCACACCGTCTCTCTCTCAGTCAACATGGGCGGACGTATTTCGATCGTCTCTCACATTTTGCAACATTAACGAGGGAAGTTTCATATTTCATGGATTTTTATATGAGCGTATTGTTTTTTAGATGGTGAGTTTTTTAAACATGATATTATGTTAATTTAATGTGTTACATTTTATAGAATAGTGGTGAGGTGTGAACCAGTTTTTGCTCTATGTTATTGGAGGATATTTGCAACAATGACCACGTGACTCATTCGGTTGTGACCTTTGCGAAAGCATGAGGTCAGTTGGTCAAGCGTTGCTGTGCAGCATTTTAAAGTTTCCTGGTATACAATGTTCCTCACTGGTAATAAAAACCCCCCCCCATCCCACCCCCCCCCCCCCCCCCCCCCCCCCCCCCCCCCCCCCCCCCCCCCCCCCCCATATGGAATGTAAATATTTCATGCTTGGAGGAAGGCATTAATTCGCAGTTAACAGTGGGCTCTAGGGACGCTTGTTTATGGCTGACAACCATAAAATGTTATACACTGAACAAAGAAATGGCTCTCCATGTAAAACTTAAAGGTTGTAGAACCGGGTCCAGTATAACCTTGAAGCTCTCAAGTAATGGAAAATGTGTGACCATAACATTCCAGAGCACCTTTCAGTACGAGGCATTTCATATGATTGTCATTAAATACTACGAAACAGGATTTGTAGAGTCAAGAACAGACATTAATGGTGCACTAGTAGATGTTATAACAACACCACATCTCAAAGTTCACTTTTACCAAACTAAGAATAAGTTGATGGCTCAGAGGACTGCCGCAGCAATCGAATCATGGTTAGAAACAGAATTTGTCAAATTAAAGGAATCAGCAAAAAATGTAACTGATGTTGAGTTATAGAAGACACTAGAATGGACTCTACTATATCTATGCCTCGCTTGGCAGTAAACACTACCTTTTAAGGCATCAGTGACTTTCCTACCGACAACGACATCCTCAACATCAGCTGCAGCCCATTTCTCACACAGAATCAGAAATGTCACCTTCTGCAGTATTCAATAAAATAACAGATACCCTACAATTTCTAGACCTATGTTGGCCATCAAATACCCCATGGATCATGAAGATATACGAAAAGCTGCAAGTTTATCTCTTGAGCAACAAAAAGAAGACACCCCAAAGTTACATATGCTGTGCTGCCAGGAGCTAATGCAAAATATGGAGAGCACTTTACAAAGTTTAATTGGTGATCTCATATCTAGTATAAAGGCATCGCTCAAGGCCAAAAACGAACTTCATAAAAGTGAGATAGTATCTCTGAGGGAAGAAAATTCTAGCATGAAAGACATCATCGAAAAACTGCAGAGAGACTTCTCACTTTATAAGAAAAGATAACCAGATCATCCTCAAACAGTGACAGAAGATTGTGAAGGATCCACAAATAAGCATACATCAAATGAACAAAAAGGTCATCACCAAATTGAACACAAAAAATACGAAGAGACACCCCCAAACCAAACATATCCTATTGGAGTCAAAATTACCAACAGATTTCAAGTTCTACATGATTATTCAACACAAAATGAACAGATATCAACATCCCTACCAGACAACGTTCCAGTGCCCGAAAACCCCATCCAAAAATCTCAGACCCATCACAACAGTCCACAAAAAGAACACCACAAATGGCAGCAGCAAAAATCAAGTCGAAAGCAAAGTGAACAAATATGTAGTGACGTTACGCATATTATAATTGGTGACTCCCTCTTGAAAGGTATTTATTTTGATAAAATGTCCACTACAAGCCAAGAGATCGTTTCAGTTATGACAGTGCCGGGAGCTGGTATTAAAAGACTACTGGACATCATTAATTGGATTTATTTGTTGTTGCCCTAAAGACGCCGCTAGGCGTGATGGGAAACTACAACAGAGAAAATCAATCTGCTGTTGCCCTTAAGACGCCACAAGGCGTGATGGCCTCTGACTGCTTGGTCAGTCTTTGGCTAAGGACGGAAGAAGAAGAAGAAGAAGGACATCATTAATAAGTTCGATATTAATCATAACATAACAAAAACCACACTACATGTAGGAATTAACGATATCATGAATGAGCAGAGCCTAACCCCCCTCAGGAATTTCCAGATTGGTGACTACAGTAAAACAAAAATTTCCCAAAGCCTCCATCTTTTTGTCATCAATCATACCACCATGCTATGGGTTTCAAAGACGCATAGCGGACACCTACAACACAACACTACAGAACTATTGTAAACAAAACGGCCTCTGCTTCATCAACAATACTCCATTTTTTACATCTAACTCAGGAGCACCTAAGAAACGACTCTACAGAGACCTTTCTTCTTTCTTCTTCTTCTGCGTTCGTCCTGAAAAAGACAGTTGCGTTGTGTTGCCATTTACAGCAAGGCTGCGATATCTGCGCCTTTTGGCCCGACACATCTGACTTCGGCACGGTATTTTTTAGGACCAGGTTTGCCTTCCCACTTTGATCCCTACTCTTTCAGCCAGACTGCAGTGATGCAGCCTGTTTCCAGGACCACCACTTGGAAGTGGAGTAGGGTCTTGATCAGCTCTGGTACGCTGAACCTAACGCAAGCAGTCAGCTATGGGTCGCTGACTGCATTCCACTTTTGACGCATCTTAGGTCCCCTCTACAGAGATCAAGTTCACACATCCACACTGGGAAGCAGTATTCTGGCCAAAAACATAAAATATCCAGAGAGGACGCAACAAGACAGTTCAACCCACACAGAGAAACCTAAAAAATCTACTGTGACACCAACCTATCATCACAATACATCAAACACCCTACCTGCCCCACAAAGAAGCACACCTATCGCAAGCAGACAACCTTCCAGCTATCACAACGCCACTTTCAGCCAGGAAGCCGAATCTTATGATACCATGTTTCCCCCATTACACACAAGACAGCCCCTCTCAGATACCTCTATCAACAGTATCCCAATGTCACAGGCCCAGAAGACTCTTACCAACGCTAGAATAACGACAGAAGAAATCAGAGATCACCATTCTTCCTCCCCTAGTCATTATCGTCCTCAGTGGAACCCTGAACTTGTCTATCTGATGCAATTCAGCCCTGCGTCACTTAGACAAGCATTAATGACGTCTGCCCTACGTCACCCCTATTATATGCCAGGGCATCAGTTATTGATGAACAAACACTTTGCCTCACTTCATCTGTGTGACTAAAGCCTTCACTCCTTTTGTTGGTATTTTAATACAACGGTAAAAATAATCAAGACTTTGTTACTAGTTGGGATCATTCAACTCATCGGCTACAGGCCTCTAACATTTTTCTTTGATTGCTTATATTGTTACAATTTCAATTTCTTATTATCAATCGTAGCTTTAATTTGTTAGAACTAACGGTGTTGTGGTGTGAAGTGTTGTATACTTGTTTGACTTGTGACAATTTTAATTTCTTACATCTCTCGTTTAACTTCAGTTTACTTTGTTGAGCAGCTCTGGTGTGAGATGTTGTTTGCCTGATTGTTTTATGACAATTTTCATATACTCCAGACATATCACTTAGTTGAAATTGTGTGTATCGTATCAATTATTTTAATTTTGTATTTACAGCAATTTTTCTTTCCGTAAATTCCACTTCCTTGGTGAAGTATTAATTTGTATAAATTCCTTGCGTTTATTTTTTGTGCAGAACTGCTTTTTTAACTTGTTTTTTTTTTTATTATACAAACATGGCTGATAATTATGTACAGTAGCTTCATTAGGATGGTCTACGACTTGGCCATCTGAATATTTATCATCTTCTAGGAAAAGTCCCCAAACTTACAAACATTCTAAATAAAATAAGAATTTTCACATTTTTGGACTTTCAGAAAGTCGTCTAAATGACAAAATAACAGACGATGACATTGCGTTAAATGGTTTTAAAACGCTTCAGCGAGATTCAAGCAGAAAACTAGAGACAGGTATAACAGTTTATATTTCCACTTCCCTTAATTTTCGCCGCAGAAATGATTTAGAGACAACAGAGATAGAATGTGTATGGTTGGAAATAAAGCTACCAAACTAGTGCCCATTTCTAGTGGGGTATCTGTGAGAAGTTAATGTGATTGCATTTACAACAGGCCCCTAGTCTTTAAATTTTGCATTTATTTACGTTTTTTCAGGGAAGGATTACGGTGGGATTTTTTATCTTATTCGTTTTTTTTTATTTCTCTTTGTATAATAATAGAGTTTGGACTTTTTGTGTAGATTAAGAATTACGGTTTCTAGTAAAGATGGTAGTTTTAACTTTTAGACTGGCACCAGTGCGGGTTTTTCATTTAGTAATTCGTTCATGTAGAGATTTTCTAGTGTAACAAAATGGCAGAGCATTTCTGGTACTTTCTCAATGAGCGCGTGGAACGAAATTTTCCGCTTGGAGTTCTAAATTTAGAAATGACCGTGGGCGATTCATGGCACGTTGGTTGGTTCATAGATCGACCCGCTTAAGAACAAAGCCTAGCTATGACTCACGCGTAGCGTGGTCTGGGGTAATAAATAAGCGGGATTCCCTGGCAGAAGTGGGAGATTTTGTTGAACTTCTACGCCTTGGGAAAGAACTGCCGACTGCTCTTTCGAGAGAAATTCGTGCTGGTAAATATGAAGTTAATTAAGCTTTAATAGTTTATAAGATTTTTGCAGAGTTGTTTCTAGGAGGTAAAGTTAATTCATAGAAGTAGAGCCATCAATGCTATAATTTTAATTGAATATAACTGACAGCGCAATTAGGTATTTTGTGAAAAGGTAGTAGGGAATTTGATAGTTTCCTCAGAGTAGCTGTTTGTATAAATTGGAATATTACTGTTATTTGTCAGAAGACAGGGGATCTAATTTTTCCTGGATTTGTGATTTTAAATGGTGCAGCGTAAAACACGCTCGCGGAATTAAATTAATTTTAGTTCGTAACGGACATGCCATGAGTTCCCTCTTATCTAAATTATTATCAGAGTGCATTCATTCTTTTTTATGAGATAATGAAAGCTTAAAGATGGTAGATGTTAAATACTATAATTTTGAGACACGATGCACGTAATTTCATTGTGATTTTCAAGGATTTGGAGAGGGGTACCTAAGCACGTGCTGCGTGTCCTTTTTTTTTTAGTGGGGTGAATCTGATAACGGAAGGAGAGGGGAGATAACTAGGCATGCATTGTAAAATAGGATTTCAGTTCCTTTAGAGATTTTAATGTACATTGTTATCAGAATCGGGTGTAAATAATGTTCCCGACACGTGGGTGAAGATTTCTCAATATTTGAGTTATAATATTAGCGAATAATGCGCTAGGGTTTTGGTGTGTATTTAATTTGTTCTTCACGTGTGTGTAAATTACCAGCGGACCAATTTGGGTCACGCTGTTGTTAAGAATGAGTGACTTTTAAATGTTAGAGCATGGGAAATTGTGTATTTTTCTCTGTGTGGGTAAAACCTACATTTTGAAGTCAGCAGTTACGGGTCTAGTTGGGATTTGTAATTAGTCCTTAATTAATAGACCTATGTTTATAATGGTGAATTCATGGAGACGGGAGATTATTGTCTCGGGTGAAGTCTATTGTATTTTGGTAGCCAGGTAAACACATCGATCATTGTTAAATAGTAGGGCCAGGAATTTACTGGCAACAGGTTCATTCAGTGGTTAGAATGTTGTGACGGGCTAACCTAAGCTGAGTCTGGAGATTAGAGTGTCGATAGGACAGTATTTGAGGGAAAGTGGGGGTAGGCATGTTTACTAATCGCTGAAGCGATACTAGAGCATGGGAGCTGTATGGAAGATTTGAAAACTTAAGTGTTCGAGATTGGAAAACTTGGGTGTTAGATATTTGAGACTTAAGTGGTTGAAGAGTTGGGATTTAAGTGTTGAAGAGTGAGAGTTAAGGGAGTTAAGTGTTAAGGATATGGGAAATTTGTTGTGCGATATATATTTGTTATTGTTTTGTCCACAGCAGATATTTTCCAGGCGTGGCAGCGAGGGCTACAGTAGTCCTACAGCTGGCTAGAAGTTCGCCGGTCTTCTCAGGAGAAGAAGAGTCGGCAGAGCCAGAAAAGAAAGTGGAGTGGTGACAAGGTGGTCACTGGTGCAAAAGTTTTGTACCCAAGAGAGAGCAGGGAGCTGGAAGCACAGACTTCTTCAGCAAGAACAGATGTTCTTACCAAAATTCGGAGCTAGTTACGCTCATGTTAAACACACACTGATCATAGGCGCAGGGCCTAAAAAGTGTCGTGAATTTCGGGCATAATAATCCCGACAGCCTTGAGCCCACGAGCAGGGTATCCGGGCTACTGCAAAGTAATAATTCGTCTATTTGGAAGCAGCAATAGACCACGTCCCGAGTTTAATTTACCAAGCAAGTCAGCAGCTACAACAGGTGGAGAAGAGGGGAAAGGGTTAACATCCCTCTTTACTGCACGAGATCGATAGAGAGAAGGAGAGTAGTGGAGGAGTCGTTTCTGTAGGAACTAGGAGTGTCAGACAGACACTGAACATAACATTGGAACTCAGCAAGTCATCTGTAAGTTGTGTCGGAGGTGATAGAAGGGTTCTGGTCATGGACTTTGTGATAGTCAGAGAATATTTAGCCTTGTGATAGTCAGAGAATATTTAGCCTATAGTGGAGCAGCGGTGTAGGCAGTCATTTGTGTAGAACCACGTCTGCAGACAGACGGACAGTAGGAGTTAGGGTGTGTTTACACGATATCAGGTTGATTAGGAGAAAGACGGATCTGGTGTTCGAGATCCTCCTTCACATGTTGTTGTATTACTTACCTTTCTTCCTTACAGGTTGAGGGGAGGGCGACTGTGGGGTTACCTTACCTAATCACTTGAAATTAATTGTTATGTTCTTTCCAGGTGTATGAACACGCATGTTTATTCTATTTTTGTAGTATGTTATATGAATTTTCTGTGGTGTAAATAAAATCCATTGTAAATTTTTCCGGCTGGATCAGTCACTTACTTCAACCTATATGTTGTCTGTAAGTGGTGTCTGTGGTGTTAAGTAATTAAACCTTATCCCAGTTTTGGTAGCTAGAGGTAGTGAGGTTATCGCAAAACGTTACGTCACTTAGTGGCAAGGGAGAGTCAATTTCGGTTCTCGACCCTTGACGCCAATAGCCTCATCTCCCACAGTCACTGTTATTTTCTTCTGAAATCTATCTTCTTAGTCTTTCTTTCCACTAGGGTCTAGTCTATTTAGGTAGACAGCCTCTAGTCCTAAATCCACTTCGTGACAAAGTGGGTGCTATCGTCCGGTGAATCATCTTTGTTACGTTCAATTCTGTGATCTTGACAAAGTGGCGGCGTTCGTCCGGTAGATCATCTTTGTTGGGATCAATTCTGTGATCGTGTCAAGATTCATAGATTGTTTCTATAGGAAGTTCTGGGAAATAGATTCTTTATATCCCCTAGACTAGAGCTATATATATAAACTGATCCAGCTAATAGTTTTTTTCCACAGGAAGTTTCTCCACAGGGTGCAGTCAGATTGTAGCTGTAGTTAGTTGATGACTAGAGGTAACTGATGGCTAACTGAATTTTTCTTAACAGGAAGGTAAATTCGGGTTTTTAGGTAGCTGCTTAATGAAAATTTTTTCAGGTAGTTCTTCAGATTGGTGCTAGTCTGAGTTTGGGTTTTGGGACATTGGTTACACAGGGAGTAGTGCCCAGAAGGTAACAGTAAATTTTTCGTGTTCCTTTTTTGTCATTTCCCCTCGTGGTGAGTTACTGCTGATTTGTCAGGTAAGATGGCTGAATTGGTCAAGCTACTTACTGCATGGAAGGACGCAGCTAAAAGCATGGGGATGAATGAGGCCGAGACTAGGGCTTACATTATGAGGGAACAGGACCGACAGGCAGAGATGGACCTGCGTAAATTGGAAGCGGAGAAAGAAGAGAGGGCCCGACTGGCAGAGATGGACCTGCGTAAATTGGAAGCGGAGAAAGAAGAGAGGGCCCGACTGGCAGAGATGGACCTGCGTAAATTGGAAGCGGAGAAAGAAGAGAAGGCCCGACAGGCAGAGGAGAGAAAGGCAGAAAGGGAGGCGAAGGAAAGGGCCACAGAAGCAGAGAGACAGCATGAACTTGCCCTGCGTTCACTGGAACTGCAGTACCGATCTTCGGAAGGCAGTTCGGCTAACGGAGATTCTCCCGGAGCAGGGGCGACAGACACCTCAGGAAACGGAGGGCCCCGGATGGCAGCCATGAATTTTCCAATGGACTCTTTCCCTAACGGGAATGAGAAAATTGACATATTCCTGGAAAAATTTGAACGAATGGCAAAAGCGTATGGGTTGGATGAGAGTTTGTGGTGCCTCAAATTATCTCAGTCGTTGAAAAACCAGGCCTACGACATCTATAGTAAGATGCTCAGTGATGAACAAAATAACTTTGAGGCCCTTCGTAACGCACTGTTACAACGCTTTCAGTGGACTCCCCGTAAGTGCCAAGCTATGTTCAGGGAGAGCAGGCCGGAGAAAGGAGAAAGTTTTCCCCATTTCGCAGAAAGGCTGAAGAATTATCTCACTCGTTGGAGAGAATTGTCGGGTCTAGCAAAAACTTTTGAAGGACTCGAAGAGCTTGTCATGTGCGAACAAGTGAAAGCACACATGTCTCCAGACTTGAGGAGGTATCTGGCAGAGCAGGGCGCCCAGCAACTGGACCAGATCATTCTTTTTGCTGAAAGGTTCCAGACGGCACAGGCCGAAGTACTGGGCCAGAAACGAAAACACCCAGACCTGCCAGCACTGGACCAAGGAGCATCGGCATCGCAGTCGTTTTCGTCTTCTGCTCATCAGCAGCAGGGGCCGTCTCGCAAGGAGCCCCATCCCATTCATAACCTGCGGCCCCAACCGCATAACAGAGCACAGGCGACAACGTCTCATGAACCTGCTAGAAACAGGGGAGAAAACGACAGGTACTGTCGCAATTGCCGTACTACCTCTCACTGGACTTCTCGGTGTGTAAACAAACCACCCACTCACCATACAGCGTGTTTAAGGGCGGTGAGAGTGAAAAAAGGGAACAATTGGGAACCTTTCAAAGCAGAGAAGTGTTTCTCTAACAGTGGACCAGCAGTAGTGAATGGGACTGCTACCACTTGTTTATTTGACAGCGGGCTTACTTACCCGAGTATAGTCGCCCGACATTTGGTACAACCAGGCCAAATGACTAAGGAAAAGGTTGATATTGGTGGAGTTTTGAGGGGAGGGACCTCACAGCGTCTGCAGATAGCCAATATTAAGGTGGAGAGCAGGTTTGTGCGTGGCACAATCAAAGCTGCTGTAATGGAACAGCCAGCTTATGACTTCATCTTGGGGGCCCCATATATAGTTTTGGGAAACCCCCCAGTCCCGATCCTTGCTGGTGCAAGGGGGCCTACTACAGGCCAGAGAAGTGAAAAGGGAATGTCCCGGATTCACGGAGCCCCACGAGAGCTCAACCAGCCACGCCTTGAGATGGAGAGGTTAAATACCTCCAAGGTTAGTGGAATGGTTTTTGCAGAGGCGTATCCCTCTGACAACGCCTTTGATTTTGGAAATACCTTCGTTGTCGTCGGGAATTAGGCCCCCGATGGTATTACCTCCTGAGAGCGAGGAACATACTGACAAGAGTGGTAGAACGTATGTACACGACCAGCGCAATCTTCATAGGGCAGAAGACAGCGAATCGAGCGAACATATGTTTCCAACCAGCCCTGGAGCCCCATCCGACCAGCACTTTACTCAGACGGAGGAGGACAGTGATCTGAGAAACCGTTTGCCTATAAACGGAGATGGGCCCCATCCCGCTGCTAGCTCGCTAACAGAAAGCGGCTCTTGCAAAGAGGCAAGAAGCAAAAACGTACCACCAAAGGCGTTCTGCTTAGTAGGGGAAACGGATGTCGCTGAGGTCAGGCGCAACCCAGTGAGAACCCCTGGTGGGAGAGTAGAGAAAGGAGCAATCTCTACGCAACCTCTAGGCAAACCAGAGGGGAGTGAAGCGATCGGAGAATTTATGCTGGAAGCACCAGATAGTTCGCACCTTCATCGCCATATACCTGCGGTCTCAAACCCGCCGAGATGCAGCAAGGTAGTCGCCATCGTCAGGCAGCCACAAAGCCAGTTGGTCAGGGCAGCCGACCAAGACAGTTTTTTTACGGACATAGCCAAGGAAGGTTCAGACCCACCATTGGATGGCACAGGTCTGAAGAAAGATCAACTCTTCCACCGGAGCATGGGAGTTGGTAGAAGAAGAAGAAGGAGGAAACGTAGAAGAAGAAAGTCGCAGGACAACCATGGGAGTTGTAGTCGCCAGGCGGAAATAACCAGTCGTGACCATGAGACTTCAGGACTGACAGTCAGATCTGTAGACTTGTATAGGGGCCAGTCTGGAAATACAAGATCACATTAAATTAGATCGTGTACCACGAACTTGAAGAGGGGGGTAATGTGAGAAGTTAATGTGATTGCATTTACAACAGGCCCCTAGTCTTTAAATTTTGCATTTATTTACGTTTTTTCAGGGAAGGATTACGGTGGGATTTTTTATCTTATTCGTTTTTTTTATTTCTCTTTGTATAATAATAGAGTTTGGACTTTTTGTGTAGATTAAGAATTACGGTTTCTAGTAAAGATGGTAGTTTTAACTTTTAGACTGGCACCAGTGCGGGTTTTTCATTTAGTAATTCGTTCATGTAGAGATTTTCTAGTGTAACAAAATGGCAGAGCATTTCTGGTACTTTCTCAATGAGCGCGTGGAACGAAATTTTCCGCTTGGAGTTCTAAATTTAGAAATGACCGTGGGCGATTCATGGCACGTTGGTTGGTTCATAGATCGACCCGCTTAAGAACAAAGCCTAGCTATGACTCACGCGTAGCGTGGTCTGGGGTAATAAATAAGCGGGATTCCCTGGCAGAAGTGGGAGATTTTGTTGAACTTCTACGCCTTGGGAAAGAACTGCCACTGCCTGCTCTTTCGAGAGAAATTCGTGCTGGTAAATATGAAGTTAATTAAGCTTTAATAGTTTATAAGATTTTTGCAGAGTTGTTTCTAGGAGGTAAAGTTAATTCATAGAAGTAGAGCCATCAATGCTATAATGTTAATTGACTATAACTGACAGCGCAATTAGGTATTTTGTGAAAAGGTAGTAGGGAATTTTGATAGTTTCCTCAGAGTAGCTGTTTGTATAAATTGGAATATTACTGTTATTTGTCAGAAGACAGGGGATCTAATTTTTCCTGGATTTGTGATTTTAAATGGTGCAGCGTAAAACACGCTCGCGGAATTAAATTAATTTTAGTTCGTAACGGACATGCCATGAGTTCCCTCTTATCTAAATTATTATCAGAGTGCATTCATTCTTTTTATGAGATAATGAAAGCTTAAAGATGGTAGATGTTAAATACTATAATTTTGAGACACGATGCACGTAATTTCATTGTGATTTTCAAGGATTTGGAGAGGGGTACCTAAGCACGTGCTGCGTGTCCTTTTTTTTTTTTTTAGTGGGGTGAATCTGATAACGGAAGGAGAGGGGAGATAACTAGGCATGCATTGTAAAATAGGATTTCAGTTCCTTTAGAGATTTTAATGTACATTGTTATCAGAATCGGGTGTAAATAATGTTCCCGACACGTGGGTGAAGATTTCTCAATATTTGAGTTATAATATTAGCGAATAATGCGCTAGGGTTTTGGTGTGTATTTAATTTGTTCTTCACGTGTGTGTAAATTACCAGCGGACCAATTTGGGTCACGCTGTTGTTAAGAATGAGTGACTTTTAAATGTTAGAGCATGGGAAATTGTGTATTTTTCTCTGTGTGGGTAAAACCTACATTTTGAAGTCAGCAGTTACGGGTCTAGTTGGGATTTGTAATTAGTCCTTAATTAATAGACCTATGTTTATAATGGTGAATTCATGGAGACGGGAGATTATTGTCTCGGGTGAAGTCTATTGTATTTTGGTAGCCAGGTAAACATATCGATCATTGTTAAATAGTAGGGCCAGGAATTTACTGGCAACAGGTTCATTCAGTGGTTAGAATGTTGTGACGGGCTAACCTAAGCCGAAGCCAGCTGAGTCTGGAGATTAGAGTGTCGATAGGACAGTATTTGAGGGAAAGTGGGGGTAGGCATGTTTACTAATCGCTGAAGCGATACTAGAGCATGGGAGCTGTATGGAAGATTTGAAAACTTAAGTGTTCGAGATTGGAAAACTTGGGTGTTAGATATTTGAGACTTAAGTGGTTGAAGAGTTGGGATTTAAGTGTTGAAGAGTGAGAGTTAAGGGAGTTAAGTGTTAAGGATATGGGAAATTTGTTGTGCGATATATATTTGTTATTGTTTTGTCCACAGCAGATATTTTCCAGGCGTGGCAGCGAGGGCTACAGTAGTCCTACAGCTGGCTAGAAGTTCGCCGGTCTTCTCAGGGAGAAGAAGAGTCGGCAGAGCCAGAAAAGAAAGTGGAGTGGTGACAAGGTGGTCACTGGTGCAAAAGTTTTTGTACCCAAGAGAGAGCAGGGAGCTGGAAGCACAGACTTCTTCAGCAAGAACAGATGTTCTTACCAAAATTCGGAGCTAGTTACGCTCATGTTAAACACACACTGATCATAGGCGCAGGGCCTAAAAAGTGTCGTGAATTTCGGGCATAATAATCCCGACAGCCTTGAGCCCACGAGCAGGGTATCCGGGCTACTGCAAAGTAATAATTCGTCTATTTGGAAGCAGCAATAGACCACGTCCCGAGTTTAATTTACCAAGCAAGTCAGCAGCTACAACAGGTGGAGAAGAGGGGAAAGGGTTAACATCCCTCTTTACTGCACGAGATAGATAGAGAGAAGGAGAGTAGTGGAGGAGTCGTTTCTGTAGGAACTAGGAGTGTCAGACAGACACTGAACATAACATTAGAACTCAGCAAGTCATCTGTAAGTTGTGTCGGAGGTGATAGAAGGGTTCTGGTCATGGACTTTGTGATAGTCAGAGAATATTTAGCCTTGTGATAGTCAGAGAATATTTAGCCTATAGTGGAGCAGCGGTGTAGGCACGTCATTTGTGTAGAACCACGTCTGCAGACAGACGGACAGTAGGAGTTAGGGTGTGTTTACACGATATCAGGTTGATTAGGAGAAAGACGGATCTGGTGTTCGAGATCCTCCTTCACATGTTGTTGTATTACTTACCTTTCTTCCTTACAGGTTGAGGGGAGGGCGACTGTGGGGTTACCTTACCTAATCACTTGAAATTAATTGTTATGTTCTTTCCAGGTGTATGAACACGCATGTTTATTCTATTTTTGTAGTATGTTATATGAATTTTCTGTGGTGTAAATAAAATCCATTGTAAATTTTTCCGGCTGGATCAGTCACTTACTTCAACCTATATGTTGTCTGTAAGTGGTGTCTGTGGTGTTAAGTAATTAAACCTTATCCCAGTTTTGGTAGCTAGAGGTAGTGAGGTTATCGCAAAACGTTACGTCACTTAGTGGCAAGGGAGAGTCAATTTCGGTTCTCGACCCTTGACGCCAATAGCCTCATCTCCCACAGTCACTGTTATTTTCTTCTGAAATCTATCTTCTTAGTCTTTCTTTCCACTAGGGTCTAGTCTATTTAGGTAGACAGCCTCTAGTCCTAAATCCACTTCGTGACAGTATCTTTATCGAAATTCTAGTGCGGGACCTATCTGGTACGAAAATTTCGCCATCATGATGGACAATGTATTCGCACTGTCAAGGAGGTTATTCTTCTTGGCAATTTCAATATCGATATACACAATTCAAATGTAACATGGAAAAATATAATACTATCGTACAACTTAAAACAAATAGTTAACCAGCCTACAAGAGTTACACAAGCATCATCCACACTAATCGACCACATCTACGTAAGTTGCCCAGAAAACATCATAGAATGCTCTGTCCCTAATATTGCAATGAGCGACCACTATCCAGTATGCTGTACATGGTCAAAGAATAAATGTAAAGTTCCCAAAAATAAACATATAAGTATTAAATTTAGAAGTTTCAAACATTTCAGTCGGGAATTATTTTTAAATGACTTGCTAACTGCACCTCTCGCCAGTGCTTACCAACTTTCTGATCCGGATGACGCAACTGCACAAGGATTTTTTATAGTGTTTTTGACACGCACGTACCAGCTAAGGAAATTCGCATCAAACGACAATTAAAATCACTTTGGAACGAATGAACGAACGAACGAACTTTATTTTCAAAGGGTTAAGAATTGGGCACGCAGGCCCGTCTGACATTCTGCCCTTCCTCTCTCTCTCATCATGTATACTAATATCCTTTCATCCTCACATTTACTTTAAGCATTATTAAGGCATTTATCATTATAAAAGTAATATTACATTTGTAATAATCATCATAATTAAAGTGTTTTTAAAATAAAATAAAATAATAATAAAATAATAGTAATAATGAATTTGAAAAATAAATAAATCACGCAGGAAGTGTTGGAGTCTATGAGGCAGAGAGATCAAGCGCATAAAAATAAGGACCTCAACACATACAGGGTATACGGGAACAAGGTTCAATATTTAATTCGCAAAGAAAAGAAAAATCCCTTTAAAAATATGGTTCAGAACAAATCAAAAGTAAGGAAATATGGAAGACAATTAACACCTTAGCGAAAATACATAATGCACCAGACTCATTATCTTCCAACACTTCATTTACTTGCACAGACTTAGCAATCACTTTCAAGCAGAAATAAACAGTCTGAAATCCACAATACCACATTCACCTAAAAACTTAGACAAACTTTCAGCATTCTGTGAGGACAAATGTACAAACTCAGTTCCAACCGACATTCCTTTTATGACAGTTAATGAAATGTATAACTATCTTCTTGGTCTTAAAGATAATAGTTCATCAGGGCTTGATGGAATTAGCAATCGAATAATGTGTTATGCTGCACCAGCTATTAGTGATTCACTAACTTATATAAATAATCATGGTATCGATAAGAGTAATTTTCCTTCGGCCTTTAAGATCGCCAAAGTATATCCCCTCTTCAAACCTGGTTCATCAGATACCAGTAACCTCGGCAACTATAGACCAATTTCTCTGATATCATCGCTATCTAAACCACTGGAAAAGCATACATAAAACAACACTACAGTACCTAGTTAACAGCGACTTACTAACTGACAGTCAGTCGGGGTTTAGACAAAAGCATTCATGTCACACAGCTCTAACTAAGATGATTGACAAATTGTACCTAAAAATCAGTAACGATAACATATGTGAAGCAATCTTTGTAGACTTTAGGAAAGCATTTGATATGTTAGATCACGTGGTTTTAATAAGAAAATTAGAAACAATGAAAGTTAACTTTAAACTAGTGACATTATTTAAATCATTCTTGTCCGACCGACAGCAAGTAGTGGCTTACAATAACTCCTTGTCAAGCCCAACTACTACTGACACTGGTGTTCCTTGGGGCTCTATTCTTGGTCCTCTACTTTTTTCCATTTACATAAATGACCTTCCACTACACATCAAGCACTCATCCTTCGACCTATTTGCCGATGACTGTACCATTTACACTAGTGGTAAAAGTTGCAACACACTAGAAATATTATTACAAAGTGATATAGACAATCTTATTAAGTGGAACAATGAAAATCGCATGCAAATAAATATCATTAAAACAAAATGTTTGATAATATCAACTAGACAAAAATTACAAAACTCACTGAAAACAACACTTCAGATCTACATTGGAACCTCTTTAATTGAAAATGTCAATGAAAATAAAACACTAGGACTCATAATTGACCAACATTTAAGTTGGAATTCGCATGTACAAGCACTAACCAAACAAATGGCACAAAAAGTTTACCAGTTAGCTAAAATCAAACATTTCCTAAATGAGAAGACACGAAAAATGTTCTATACATCCTAAATACAAACACATCTAGACTATTGTTCCACAATTTGGGATGGCTGCTCCATGTCCAACACTAAAAGACTCTATTCATTACAAAAACGTGCAGTGCGCCTAGTTTCAGACAAAAACCTCACACAATGTGTAGACCCATATACATATCTTAACATATTACCACTAAGAAAGCACTTTCTCTTCAACAAAGCCAAATTTATTCACAAAATCCTATCACAGAATGCTCCAACGTATCTGTGGCCTATTTTCAAGTACAATGGAAGACACAGCAAACGCACAAATTACACATGAGCAAGCCTAGGCTCTCGACTTATTCCAGAAAAGTTTAGCTTTTTCTGCTGCTCATCATTTAAGTAGAGTATATGTACCAGTGCGCGGCCATGCCCAGAGCGCGGCCGATTACTGAAAGCGACTGTTCCCACGCTCTTGACTACGTTTGAATTGAGAGTAACCTCCCTTGGGGTTATCGCGCTAAGTTAAGCTTGCTTCCGAGTTGATTTCCCGCCGTTTACAAAGTTTTTCACAACGTTGAAACATTTGGTGAGGAAAAGATCACCTTGCAAGTTTCAAGGTAAGGTACTTTGAACACATGTTTCTCATTGTTTTATGAAAATATTTAAGTACTTATTTGATTAATATATCCAAATGAATCTCATTTATCTGTATTCTTTGTGAAAAGACTGTTTCACGCTATAATGGCCTAAATATCGGGGTGGCCGCGGTCAAGGAGGGCTATTTTTTATATCTGCCCAGCGGCGGCCAAACTGGCCGCAGTGAGGACATACATAAAAAACCACAATGAACCTATGTATGGCATTAGATTCTAGGTCTCTATCTTCTAAATGAATCGTAGTTCTAGACTAGCTTTAGTCCTTATATAATATATATATATATATATTCTTAATATATATTACTCTTAATAAAAAGCATTTAGATTAACTCTTAGTATAATAATAATAATAATAATAATAGCCCCTTCAGTCATAACTGACTATGGGAATGCGCCCCTGAGGTGACAGCCCTCAGCTGCTTATTTTCCTGGTGCTTCTTTCGACGTTTTCTCCTCACCTCTGCTTCTTGTGTGAGCCTCTCTTCGCCCAATCTGAGGTGGCGCCGTAAATAGCATCGCCACTTAGTGCGATCGGCAGCTTCATCCTCCCATGTTGCTGGATCCATGTCCAGTGCCCTCATATCTCTCTTGCACACATCTTTGAACCTCAGCTGTGGTCGCCCAACTGTTCTCTTGCCATCTGCTAATTGTCCGTAGAAGATATCTTTTGGGATGCGGCCATCCTCCATGCGGCGAACATGGCCAAGCCAGCGAAGTCTGTGCTGTCTAAGAAGCGTATACATACTTTGAAGGCCAGCACGTGACAACACCTCGACATTTGTCACTCTATCTTTCCACGAGATGCCGAGGATGCGGCGTAGACACCGCAAATGGAAGGTATTGAGCCTTCTTTCTTGCTTAGCATAGGTCGTCTAGGTCTCGCTGCCATATAGGAGTGTGCTGGTGACGCAGGCATTATATACCGCAGCTTTGGTCTTCATTGTGAGTTTAGAGTTTCCCCAAACACGCGATGTGAGGCGGGCAAAGGTAGCTGCAGCTCTTAGTATACGAGCTCAAAAACCACGTTTTTACGAGCTAATTTCAGAGAGTACATTTTTAGACATGACTACATTTACAGATTTTGCATTAAAAAATTTATTTATAAAGATAACATAAAGTGTTATATATCAAAATGTGAAGAAATGAAACTCCTATATCACGCACTTAACTAAATTGTTCAGTTGTTTTAAACATGCATTCACCATATACAGTAATGAGTGCAGAAAATTTTTAAACTTTTTTAAATTTAAAATCAAATTGTACTTATCAACATGTGTAATTAATTCTGGTAAACTTCAACTCCTAAAGCTACTTTTATTTTAAACTACATCCATTTTCACATAATGTAGGAAAGTTGCAGTCGTTTCTGAGCACAAATAAAGTTTTTATAACAATTTGAAATTTTGTGGTATATTTAGAAAAAGCGCACAAATATTTTAATTCTAAATTTACAGACATGGCTACCATTACTGATTTTGCATTAAATACTTTACTTATAATGATAACATCAAGTGTTATATATCAAAATGTAGAGAAATGAAACTCCTTTGACATGCACCTAATTGAATGGTTCAGTGGTTTTAAACATGCATGCAACATATAGATTAATGAATGAAAAAAAACTGTTTTATGTAAAAAAATGAAAAACAATTTGTACTTATCACTATGGTTAATTAATTCTGGTAAACTTCAACCCATAAAACTACTTTTATTTTAAACTACATCCATTTTCACATAATGTAGGAAAGTTGCAGTTGTTTTTGAGCACAAATAAAGTTTTTATAACAATCTGAACTTTTTTGGTATATTCAGACACAGCGCAAAAATATTTTAGCCTATATTTAGACATGACTACCGTTACTGAATTTGCATTAAATAATTTATTTATAATGATAACATAAAATGTTATGTATTACAATGTGGAGAAAAGAAAGCCTTTTGACATGCACCTAACTGAAATGTTGAATGATTTTAAACATGCAACATGCCTATACAGTACAGAGTGCAGGAAAGTTTAAATATTAACAAATTTGAAAAAGAGTTGTACTTACCCACACAAATAATCCAATTTGAAGCCAGAAACTCCTAAAACTCCTTCCATTTGAAAGTACACTCACACAATGTAGAAAAGTTTCAGCTGCTCCTCCTTTTTATAAATACTATTTTTATTACAATTGAAAATTTGTTGGCACATTTTGAAGATGCACTCTAAATCTGAAAGTTTACTATATACAATGTAAATTTTCCCTTCATTCTTAAAATTAAACTACTTTGCCTCATGGTATTTGGCAAAGCAGTCATTTGGGTGAAGGTGTGGATGATCTGTGCACTCATCACAATAAAAATATGTTCTCACTCTAACTTGAGGGGTGCTACAAATGACGCACCTGCGCAGAAATGTAGATTTTTTTACAATGTGTCTGGTTCCACACAGACGGTTCAACGGACTGTTGTGTTGATTTGCATAAGGTACTCTGTGTGGGATATTCTGGATAAAATCAGAAGCAATACGACTAAGTTCTGTAATTAACTCATTCTTGAACTGCAGTAGGGTCAGCTTCTTTGAATTATCTGATCTGCTGAGTGCAAACAACACAAAAGCATTCAACTGGGAAACTTCAAAAATCCAAAAGAATATTTTCTTCCACCACTTTCTGGTTCTTCTGTTGAATGTTCCATAGGTTGTTACACACTGGTCAACCTTGTCACATCCATTCATTCGTTGGTTGTAGTCATCAATCATAGCGGGTTTGTGCTTTCTTTCGCCGAAACGATTTGTGATTTCTTTGGTTTCCACAGTTGCAGAACTTGACACTAGAATGCATGACTTTTTTGCCTTTTTATCTCTAAACATTACACAAAGCAATTTACTTTCTAGATCGAGAAACCATTTCATCTGGAGATGCATCAGTTGTGTAGTCTTCAACGCCTTTGGAAAATTTTTACGATTTATATTTACAGTTCCAGTAAAATACTGATTGTTGTCGGTAAGATATTGCAGCAATGCAAAACTTGTATAGTAACGATCTGCATAAATATGATGGCCTTTTCCACAAGGTTTTAGCAGTGTATCAAAGACTTTGATGGCTTGTTGGCTCTTTACATCTAGCTCAGGACTGTATGATGTATTGGCACCGAAGTAAATCAATAAATTGACGTAACCAGTACTACTGTCACTAAGGCCGAAGGTCTTGACATGATATTTCTTAGGCTTTGAGGCAGTGAACATTTTATGTGCCCACCTGCCTTTCCACCCTATCACCATTTCATCTAAAGACAGCTCTTTGTAGGGATAAAATGCCTCCTGAAATCGTGTTAGGAGTTTCTGCAGAAACGGCTCGATTTTTGCTTTTCCCTGCGCGTCAACATCACTTACATGGAACATTGTGTGATACAATGCTTGAAACCTGTCCCTTGTAAATATCTGCCTGAACCAAGGACTCTGTATATAAGGCTCCTGAGACCAGTAATCACTCATTTTTGGTTTTTTGACAATGCCCATGGCTATGATAACAGAAAAAAACCTGTAAAGTTCATGAAGTGTTATTGGATGCCAGTTGCGATAAACAGACCCAGTGCTCACTGTTGCTGCTTTTGACTGACAGAGGTGATCAGCATAATCATTGACAGACACAACAAGTTGTTCCAATATTTCCTCTGTAAAAAGGGCTTTGAGGCAAAAAAGTGCTGGTGAGTCTTCGGGGACAATATCTGGATTCACACCAGGAGTCCTACCCTGAGGTAGAACAAAGCGAAATGCATTCTGAGTTGAACCCTTATCAACTTCATTCCATTCAACCTCCTGTTCAGTAATGTTGTTCTGAAGCTCTGCATTAAGCCTACCAGATTCAGTGATTACCGATCTCAGCTGTGATCTAGATCTATCTTCTCGTTCGTTTTTATGGCATTTACCTTTCCTTTTTAGCAATCCCCTACCAGTTCTATAACTAGGTCCAACCAAAGGACACGCCCCCTTGTCCTCATAATCTGCTAATGTTTCGCTAAATTCAGCGTCATCTGAACTATCAGTAGGCTGGCTACTCGAAGATTCATCGCTGTCATTATCAATCCATGATTTAATAAGCTGTGATGCGTGTTCAGCTGATAATCTTTTCAAACGACCATTTGAACATGAAGCCATTCTCAGACAGAAAAAAAAAATTTGGTACTGGTCTAGAAAGCGGGCCCCGGAAGTTCAGGTTTTTGAAAACGCGAATCCGACTTTTTATTTAACAACTCCCGATCCGACTTTTGTATCAACCAAAGCGGGCCCCGGAAGTTCAGGTTTTTGAAAACGCGAATCCGACTTTTTATTTAACAACTCCCGATCCGACTTTTGTATCAACCGCCCATTCGACGATACGACCGCCTTTGTATCAACATGGAGTTCAATTTATCGATCTTGCCACGCACTGAAAATGACGCTGTCAAATTTTTACAAGCGCGTGGCATATTGCCGGCTGAAAGAATTTGTACTCTTGGCCATGAAATGAAACTTCATTGTTACACCGCTGGCAGAATAAGATGGATCTGCAGGGAACGGAAGCATAAGGAGAGAAGAGAGCTACGTAGTGGCACGTGTTTGCAGTCCACGAAACTATCCCTAGTGAACGTTATCTCGTTTATCTATTACTGGAGCCATGAGTCAACCTCAGCGAAAGTATGTGCTAGGGAACTGCTTATTTCCAAAACAACTGTTGTGGAATGGAATGCGTTCTTACGTGAAGTATGCGTCTTTTCTCTTTCAAAAGTGCAACATTGTCAGATTGGAGGTGAGGGTCACATTGTTGAAATCGATGAGAGTTTATTTTCGAAATGGAAAAACAACACTGGAAGAATCCTACCGCAACAATGGATTTTTGGAGGAGTGTGTCGCGAAACAAGTGAAGTCTTCTTGGTGCCAATCCCAGATAGGAGCGCAGCAACTCTCTTAAAAGCAATAGTTGAACATATCAAGGAAGGTTCAACCATCTATTCTGACTCATGGAGAGGGTACAGAAGCGCTGACATCGAGGCATCTGGATTTTCTCATTTTCAAGTAAACCACAGATACAATTTTATTGATCCAGACACGGGAGTACACACGCAAACAGTGGAAAGAATGTGGGGCAGCGCTAAGTGGAGAAATAAAAAACATCGAGGTACAGCTAGACAACATCTGAAAACCTACCTAGCCGAGTTTATGTATCAACAATCACTGAGTATCACTAAGTATGCACAGTTATCTCCCCCTTTGCAAAACAACGGCAAGACGGTTGGGTTATCTCCCCCTCATACGATACATATTTCGTTTACCGTTTCGTAAATTGTGTTTCGTTTCTCGGAAAAAGTCTGGAGCCCGCTTTCTAGACCAGTACCAAAAATTTTTTTGGGAGTAATGAACCGTAGTAAATGTAATCAAAATTGATCAATATTTAACACGATTTTGAGTTTTCAAACACGATGTGCTCCAGAAATGGCATTAGAACTCTTTTTGGGAAGAAAAGTATGTAAATAATGTTAAATCTTTGACTATTGACACGGAAACAGTCTAAACTGACTACGGCCGCTCTAGAAGGCCAGCCGTAAAATGGCGAAAGTCCATCGGCCTCCTGAGAAGGCCAGCCGGATACTAAGAGTTAATAAAGATCCAACTATTCGTTTTTTCCTCATCAGGTAACGATGGCAAAAAAATCAACATTGTCCAAAATGGACCTTGGAGTCCCTGAACAGTGCAATTGACGCAGTAAAGCAAGGGATGGGGAAAAGGCAGGCAGCAAATACATATGGTATCCCATGGGGTACATTTTGCGACAAGATTTCGGGTAGAAGAAAGATGGAAGAAACAACAAAAACCTATCTTACTACAGTAGAAGAGGAAGAACTTGTGAACCACCTGAAACAGATGGGGACACAGGGTTTTGGGAAGACTAAAGAAGAGTTATTGGATGTTGTAAAGAACATGTTAAATTACCGGATTCAGTATGGAAGACGAGAGAAAGGAAGGGCAGAATGTTAGACGGGCCTGCGTGCCCAATTATAAACCCTTTGAAAATAAAGTTTGTTCGTTCATTCTGTGGGTTTGTCACACTGTTTGTAGGTCTGTCCCACTCTCTGTGGGTCTGTCACACTGTATGTAGGTCTGTCACACTCTCTGTGGGTCTGTTACACGCTGTGTGTGTCTTGTCACACTGTTTATAGGTCTGTTACACTGTTTGTAGGTCTGTCACACTCTCTGTGGGTTTGTCACGCTGTTTGTAGGTCTATCACACTCTCTGTGGGTCTGTCACGCTGTTTGTAGGTCTGTCACATTCTGTGTGCCTGCCACAATGTTTGTACATCTGTCACACTGTGTGCCTGTCAAACTGAACTCCTCTGTATTCCTCACATGCATGTATGACATCTATTGAGACACATATTTGTAAATATTATAATAATAATAATAATAAATTCTTTAAGCACCAAACACGGCGCATAAGGCAGAAACCAGTGCTCTCCAGGTTGTTCGTTGTGACGCCACTCCTCTTAGCTCTTGCACATTATTTAGGCCCAACGTTCTTCCTTCTCTTATTATTGTTCTTCTGAGTGTTTCTTTTGGTCTTCCTTTTTTCCTATTACCCTCAGGAACCCAAGTGAGCGCCTGTAGTGGTATTCTGTTGTTTTGCATTCGTAGGACATGACCGATATATGACCATCGTCTTTTCCTTATATAGTCGGAGACATATTTCTGCCTAGAGTCTTCTCTTATTTGTCGATTAGTCTTGAATTCTTTCCAACTGATGTTCACGAGTTTTCTAAGACATTTGTTCTCGAATGTATTCAGCTTGTTCTCCAATGATTTTGTTATTTTCCAACTCTCACAGCCGTATGTTAACACTGAGATAACATTTGAATTAAACAGACGAAGCTGGTATGTATATTCAATGATCGTAATTTCCAAATGTTAGATAATCTATTGAAGGCGCTAGCTGCCAAAGCAATTCTAGTATGGATTTCTCTTGTTGTGTCACCATCCTGAGTCATTTCAAATATTATAAGCTGGTGTCATATAAGAGAGAGAGAGAGAGACTACTCTGTGACTTCTTCTTCTTCTTCTTCCGTCCTTAGCCACCGACCGTCAAAGCAGTCAGTGGCCATTACGCCTAGTGGCATCTTAGGGCAACAGCAGATAGGTTTTCTTTGCCATTGTTTCCCATCACACCTATTGGCGTCTTTAGGGCAACGGCAAATCAATCCATTTGCTGTCGTTTCCGTAATCGAAGTGACTGGCAAACGGGTGATCAGCCCGTTGGTACTCTGTGACTACCAACACTAAAGAAGATCAAGTACAAATATATTTTTGTTATCCCTGTTTCACTATCAGTCTAATCTTTCACTAACAAGTGCTATCATTATTCTATCTATCACTAACAAGGGCTATCATTATTCTATCTTTCACTAACAAGGACTATCATTATTCTATCTTTCACTAACAAGTGCTATCATTATTCTATCTTTCACTAACAAGGGCTATCATTATTCTATCTTTCACTAACAAGGGCTATCATTATTCTATCTTTCACTAACAAGGGCTATCATTATTCTATCTTTCACTAACAAGTGCTATCATTATTCTATCTTTCACTAACAAGTGCTATCATTATTCTATCTATCACTAACAAGTGCTATCATTATTCTATCTATCACTAACAAGGGCTATCATTATTCTATCTTTCACTACCAAGTGCTATCATTATTCTATCTTTCACTAACAAGTGCTATCATTATTCTATCTATCACTAACAAGGGCTATCATTATTCTATCTTTCACTAACAAGGACTATCATTATTCTATCTTTCACTAACAAGTGCTATCATTATTCTATCTTTCACTAACAAGGGCTATCATTATTCTATCTTTCACTAACAAGGGCTATCATTATTCTATCTTTCACTAACAAGGGCTATCATTATTCTATCTTTCATTAACAAGGGCTATCATTATTCTATCTTTCACTAACAAGGGCTATCATTATTCTATCTTTCACTAACAAGGACTATCATTATTCTATCTTTCACTAACAAGTGCTATCATTATTCTATCTTTCACTAACAAGGGCTATCATTATTCTATCTTTCACTAACAAGGGCTATCATTATTCTATCTTTCACTAACAAGGGCTATCATTATTCTATCTTTCACTAACAAGTGCTATCATTATTCTATCTTTCACTAACAAGTGCTATCATTATTCTATCTTTCACTAACAAGGGCTATCATTATTCTATCTTTCACTAACAAGGGCTATCATTATTCTATCTTTCACTAACAAGGGCTATCATTATTCTATCTTTCACTAACAAGGGCTATCATTATTCTATCTTTCACTAACAAGGACTATCATTATTATATCTTTCACTAACAAGTGCTATCATTATTCTATCTTTCACTAACAAGGCCTATCATTATTCTATCTTTCACTAACAAGGACTATCATTATTCTATCTTTCACTAACAAGGGCTATCATTATTCTAGGCTATCAATAACAAGTGCTACCATTATTCTAAGCTGTCATTATTCTATCTTTTCTTATCCTCTCAAACTTTTATCATTCTTCCACAATTCAAAGGTTGACACTGAATGTCTTTCAAACAGGGCTGTTTCAAAGGGAGGTAGTGGATGGGGTTGCTGCCCTGGGGATATAACTAAGTGTGAGGGCCAGGTAAAAAGCATATTAAATTATTCATTTTCTGGGGCCTGCACAATTTTTTTTAGGCCAGACCTTGGACATTTCTACCTGTTGGTGACTGCTCCCAGTATCTTATCAACGCTCAAAACCTGACACCAAAATTACTGATTTTTCTTACAGCATTTCCCCAACTCTAAAACAACTGACATCACAATTAATGACTTTTCTTACAGCATTTCCTTAACTCCCAAAAAACTGACATCACAATTACTGACTTTACTTACAGCATTTACTCAACTCTCAAAAACTGAAATTTACTTTTTATCCACTATCTCCTAAACTCTGGGGAGTGTGTGTATTGGGGGGGGGCCACAAACAAAACTAGAGTAACACTGACTTACCCCAAACAAAACATGGAATTGAATAGCCCAGAGACCAAACCAAATGTGTTTAGGTTGTCAGATAAACCTAACTCTCTGTAAAAAAAAAAAAAAATAGTTTAGGTCTGTTCAGGCCAACAAATGGAGTTTCTCATTACATAATTTTTGTTTTCTCTGAAGAAATGTATTTAATACTCTGGCTTAGATCAAATATTTACTTACACTGTATACAACAAGTCTGATTACTTCATTAATACTTCAACCAATCAGCAGCCATCACAAGCCTTCAGAAGTTAATATTTGGTTAGGACTGTTGGACATTTTATTATAAATTATTTCATGGAAACCATCTACAGGTCTGTATCCTTTTATTTGAAACCGTCAGGGAAGGCTGTGTTTCAGAAACCGGACTTTTTTTAAGTTTCCAGATGTCGCCCAAATCGTTTTTTAAAAAGTAGCCCAAAACTACCCAAAGATTTTGAGAATATTTAAGTTTTCAGGTGTCCAGAGGAAAGGATATGGACTGGCACTGTATTTATGAACCAATTTAACTCTTTAAGTCCTGATCAACGTTATATTGGTTTTCCGATTCGACCTGTTTAACCCGATCAACATTATATCGTATTTCGTATCTTTTGCTCCTTTCTAGAGCTGTTTTCCAATTTTAACAACCCAAAACATCATTTCCGACAGGAAGACCTTTCTAGTAAATACCTCGTGTGTTTAAGAGAGAACGTGTTTTTGTGGTTTGATATTAATTTAAGATTTTTTAAGTGCATATTTTATAAGATCAAATGGCCATGCCCACTGCTTCTGGTAGACCTCTGAATTAAGGCCATCCACGGCAGTGAAAATCGGGTTTTAGGTGCAAAATATAGATTTTTTTACTTTTGAGCTTATTTTATTAAATAATCATCGAGGAATCGAATGAGCAAGGTTTTATGACATAAAAAATGCATTTGATGTGTCAAAAAGCATATTTTCGGCACTACCCCCAAGCTATGATTTGCACATTTGTGCCGAAAATGCACGATTTGTCTCTCAATAATACCTTAGTTACGCTGAGCGCATCTCGAAGTATTTGGTATCGCTGAAAAGGGAATTTCTTTGTCTCCCAGATTATAGCAAATTTGAAACCTTTATTTCACATATCTCTGGTTGATTTGGCATTCAAAATTTTCCATCATTTTACGCTAACTTCCTTATTAGGAGAGGTCACACAGTGACCTCATTCTCTCAGTCAAGGCCCATTCATGAGGCATTGGTGTTTATCTTTCTGATTGGTCATAACAAGCGCAGCTTTGTCTGTGCAAATACGGAACATAACGACAGGTACTTCCGCCCATAAACAAATAACTTTGTTCCATTTAACGTAGTAAGACATTTTTCTCTTGATAACAGTCTAAATCCCATTAAATTGTGTTCTATTACTTCAAAATGGGAAGAAAAGGTAAGAAATCAAAGCAACTTTCTGCTGCTAGAGCACGTCGAAAGTGTAATTTCCAGCAATGTTACGACCGAATCAGCAGTGAATGATAAACAACCTGATGTAGGCTTATCATCAACGTATGTCTGCATACCAGTATCCGATAGGCCTATAGTTCAAATCGCTGATCCAATAGTCCTTTCACCGCTGGCCCAAGTCGATTTGATATAAAAATTAACTTGAGCGCGAGCAAGAATGGTGCTTCTCATAACACTGTCTGTGCTAAACCTACGGATAGAACCATTGTGGACATTTCTTTTTTCAACAATGTTCTCACCAATGTGTGTTGCAATGTGTGCAAGCAGAGCATATTGCACACGAGAACTGACAACACCAAGTCAAAGGGTTTCTCCCTCTTCCTGGAAGTTGTGTGCGACATGTGAAAAAGCAATTTTTGGAATGTACACATCCAAGAGGGAACCAGAAGGCTGCGACCCTCAGGGACATGCAATCAACAAATCTGCTGTTCTTGGTGCCCTCATGTCTGGAATGGGCCCATCTACTTTCAAACTCTTCTTTGAGAACTTAGACCTCCCTGGCCTGCAACAGAAAACATTCCATAAATATGCAGATCAAATTTTTGATCATTTGGATACCGTGCACAACTCTACAGTATTTCAATGTGCCGTCAGCATCGTCCGAGCTGAACATGCTAAGAGTCAGCATTATACCATTAATAAAAAAAGAAGTCATTGACATCGCTGTCAGCTTTGATGCAACTTGGCTAACTAGAGGTCATAAGTCACTGACAGGTGTTGGCAGTGTTATCGACATCTTGACTGGTATGGTTATCGATACGCATGTTGTCTTCCTTCTGTCACACCTGCCAGACTACTGGTAGGTGGCAACTGAAAAACAAACCTAAAAGATTTGAAAAATGGAAAGCAGAGCATCTGAAGGACTGCTGCCATAATTACAAAGGGTCAGCCGGAATGATGGAGGTAAAAGCCTGTGAGGTTCTCTGGCTTCGTTCAGTGGCAAATCACAAGCTACTGTTTTGCTATCAGATGGCGATTCCAAGGCCTACAACAGACTCTGCGATATCAAACCGTATGGTCCAGAAGTTGACATAACCAAAGAGGAGTGCGTCAACCATGTCGCAAAGCGATTAGGCACTGCGCTGAGGACACTCATTACTGACTGCAGGAAACAAAAAGTCACCCTTGGGGGAAATGGCCATGGTCGTCTGACCCAAAATGCCATAGGAAAACAGTGTATTTACTACACCAGGGCCATCCGCCAGCATAGTACAGCCCCAGAGATGAAACAAGCCATCATGGCTTCTCTCTACCATGGGTATTCAACAAATGACAAACCCCAACGTAATTTTTGTCCACCAGGCGAAAACTCCTGATGTTTCTATCAGGCTTCCATGGCCAAAGGAGAAGCTGCCAGACCCCACGAGACCCTAGTTCACACTCCGCTAGACTACAACCTGCTCCATAAGCACTTAGCCCCTATTTATGAACGTCTTACTGATCAGCATCTGCTCAGGCGGTGTGAGCTAGGTGCAACTCAAAATGCAAATGAAAGCCTCCACAATGTTATATGGAGTCGTTGCAGCAAGCGGAAATTTGTGTCATTAAAAAAGGTCAAATTCAGTGTCCTTGTGGCCATTGGAGAGTTCAACTTTGGTCCATCAGCCAGTGCAGAAATAAAAAAGCTGTATGGCCAAGCATCTGGAACAAACTTGAAACGACTTGGACAGGTGCGAGTAAGGAAACGTCTGGCGAACAGCCAGAAATATGAGGCTGACAAACTTGTTAAAAAAAAGAAAAATTAGGCAAGAGGCAAGACAAAGGCGAGAGACAGAAGGAGCTGCAGGAAGCTGAAGGAGGTGCAGCATATAGTTCTGGACAATTTTAGACACATTCAGTCCCCCAGAATGGAGTATATTGGACAACACAAGGCACTCGGTGAGTAAAATGCATTTTTCTTAAAACTAACTTTTTATTAACAAAAAATTAAAAAACTAACAACCTGTCTACCAGACCTTTGGCATGCATGTAGTACACATACATATCTTTAAATGATCAGGACATAATTTTGGTAATTTTTTAAAAATTTGTTTTTATATGTTTTTTCATTCAAATATAATGTAATTTTTTTTTTAAATCATTAAAAATAGAATTTTAAACTTACCAAAATAAGCTTCTGATCAATTGTTTTAATTGTCAGTTACAACATGTGTGTACAGTTTAATAAACTTTGGTCGACAGGAAACATGATATTTACTCTTGAAAATTGGTGAAAAATCCAATGTCGGATGTTTTTTTTTTTTTTGTTACCATGGTAACCACGTTTTTTAACAAAATAAACTGTAGAATTTGGTTCATGGACATACACTGTGTCTATTGAGTATATAAAAAGTTTGAAAATGTTATTAGAACAAAAGTTAGTTTTCAAAGTTAGTGCATGCCCTTAACTTCAGAGCAAGCTAGAAAGTTATTTGAAGAAATTCTAGATATTGATAATAATTCAGATTGTACTGTAGTATTTATTCACAGGATAGCGAAGACGACTCAGATTTTCAACAGGAGCCTGATATCGAGTGATAATGGAAGGTCTGATGTCGATAATGAAGTTATGGATACAAGAGCATGTAATCAGACTGTAAAAAGTTCACATAATATGTCATGATAAAGTAATGTTTATACATAGGCCTAGTGTAAATTCGGAGCGAAGGATTCAGGCTTTCGAGTATAAATGTTATAGAAGAATTTTGCGCATTTGCTATAAAGAGCACAAAACAAATGTCTATGTTAGAGAGAAAATAAACACCTATGCAGGCCACCAAGAACCACTTTTGTCAGCAGTGAAACGTCGAAAGCTTGCCTGGTTTGGGTATGTAACTCGTCATGACTCCCTTTTGAAAACGATCCTCCAGGGAACAGTCGAAGGTAAACGGAGAAGAGGAAGGCAAAGAAAATCCTGGGCTGATAACATCAAAGAATGGGCAGGACACCGTTTTTCCACACTTGTACGCATTGCTGAGGATAGAGAGCAGTGGAGGACCCTGTCTTCTGATGCTTCCACCATGGCACCCCTACGACCCATGATGGGTTATGGGTTGAGAAGATGAGAGTGTAAATATATTTGTTGAGTGACCTTAAGTGATTTCCTATGGATTACACATCATCTTGAGAAGAGGAGCAGCTCAGCAAGGTAAGAATATATAATTTCCTCTTTTTTACAACCATGTGACCTGTTGTTGTAATCTATGAAATTAACAATTTCTTGAGTGTTTATTGACTAAAAACTGATTGTACTTTGTTAGAATACTTCTGTTTGTGACATTTTGAAACTTTACCCTTGGATATTCTCCTGGGGAACAATTCTAGAAGAATTTGAGTGAATACTTTTGCTCTAATTTTTCACCGGCTTATTCTTTCAGCCTCCATTTTACCTTGAATAACTAATAATTTTTCAATAAATGCTTTTATACTTGTAGCACAAGAGTAAAGTAGATCCAATTACCTTCAGTTTCGTATACAACAACAAAGTTATTTTTGCATATGAACATTTTTAAAAATTATTTCCAAACAACAACAATAAAAACACACTGGGGTGGCTATTTTTGTTTGGGCCAAACCCACACTTTTGCTTGGGACTGAAAGAGTTAATGATGCCCTATTTCAACAGATTCACTGTTCACTGGATAACATCAAATATACACTAAGCTGGACAGAAAGACACCACTGCAGACAGACATTGAGACACTGCTCGATAACAACAAAGACATGCTGGACATAGACACTGCTAGAGACAGAAACTGACAGACATTGCTAGAGATAGATACTGACAGACATTGCTAGAGACAGATACTGACAGACATTGCTAGAGACAGATACTGACAGACACCGCTAGAGATAGATACTTACAGACATTGCTAGAGACAGATACTGACAGACACTGCTAGAGATAGATACTTACAGACATTGCTAGAGACAGATACTGAAAGACACTGCTAGAGACAGAAACTGACAGACACTGCTAGAGACAGATACTGACAGACACTGCTAGAGACAGAAACTGACAGACACTGCTAGAGACAGATACTGACAGACATTGCTAGAGACAGATACTGACAGACACTGCTAGAGACAGATACTGCTAGAGACAGATACTGACAGACACTGCTAGAGACAGATACTGACAGACATTGCTAGAGACAGATACTGACAGACACTGCTAGAGACAGATACTGACAGACACTGCTAGAGACAGATACTGACAGACACTGCTAGAGACAGATACTGACAGACACTGCTAGAGACAGATACTGACAGACATTGCTAGAGACAGATACTGACAGACACTGCTAGAGACAGATACTGACAGACATTGCTAGAGACAGATGCTGACAGACATTGCTAGAGACAGATACAGACAGGCATTGCTAGAGACACAAACTGACAGGCACTGCTAGAGACCAAAACTGACAGACACTGCTAGAGACAGAAACTGACAGACACTGCTAGAGACAGATACTGACAGACATTGCTAGAGACAGATACTGACAGACATTGCTAGAGACAGATACTGACAGACATTGCTAGAGACAGATACTGACAGACATTGCTAGAGACAGATACTGACAGACATTGCTAGAGACAGATACTGACAGACATTGCTAGAGACAGATACTGACAGACACTGCTAGAGACAGATACTGACAGACACTGCTAGAGACAGAAACTGACAGACATTGCTAGAGACAGATACTGACAGACACTGCTAGAGACAGATACTGACAGACACTGCTAGAGACAGATACTGACAGACACTGCTAGAGACAGATACTGACTGACACTGCTAGAGACAGATACTGACAGACACTGCTAGAGACAGATACTGACAGACACTGCTAGAGACAGATACTGACGTACATTGCTAGAGACAGATACTGACAGACATTGCTAGAGACAGATACTGACAGACATTGCTAGAGACAGATACTGACAGACACTGCTGGAGACAGATACTGACAGACATTGCTAGAGACAGATACTGACAGACACTGCTGGAGACAGAAACTGGCAGACACTGCTGGAGACAGAAACTGACAGACACTGCTAGAGACAGATACTGAGACACTGCTGGATAACAACAAAGACATGCTGGACATAGACACTGCTAGAGACAGAAACTGACAGACATTGCTAGAGACAGATACTGACAGACACTGCTAAAGACAGAAACTGGCAGACACTGCTGCAGACAGAAACTGACAGTCACTGCTGGAAACAGAAACTGACAGACACTGCTAGAAACAGACAGAATAATGGACACACAGGCAGACATCTACGTGACCCTTCATGATATGAAACAACAGAACATCTCACACCAACATCACAGAATCCCAGTTCTGTGGTCACAGGCCCTAGTTCTCTTGATTGAAGGCACACTCCCCAATCCAGAGCTCATACATGCTCACGCATACACACAGACATTCTCAATCACCTACCTGGCCCCTATAACCAAACACTTCATGGTAGGAACAATAGTACATCCCACGCTAAGACCGTAGAACACCAATCCAATGGTCACCGTCCACAGCTCTCTAAATGGAGACAAATTCCACAATGGCCATGTGTTTGCGCAGATGGCAGCAGAGGTCACATAGAATGATAAAAGACAGGGAAAGAAATATTTAGTATAAAACATGATACACATAAATCACTGGTACGGGACAACCCTGTTTTAATTAGAACAAAAGGGATCACTGAATTATATTAGGCATACATATGAGCCTTGATAGTCAAACTACCGGGTGATTGACAAATGTTTATATATTAGGCATACATATGAGCCTTGATAGTCAAACTACCAGGTGATTGACAAATGTTTATATACTAGGCATACATACGAGCCTTGATAGCCAAACTACCAGGTGATTGACAAATGTTTATATATTAGGCATACATATGAGCCTTGATAGTCAAACTACCGGGTGATTGACAAATGTTTATATATTAGGCATACATATGAGCCTTGATAGTCAAACTACCAGGTGATTGACAAATGTTTATATATTAGGCATACATATGAGCCTTGATAGTCAAACTACCAGGTGATTGTACCGGGTGATTGACAAAATGACAAATTTATATATTAGGCATACATATGAGCCTTGATAGTCAAACTACCGGGTGATTGACAAATGTTTATATATTTGGCATACATATGAGCCTTGATAGTCAAACTACCAGGGTGATTGACAAATGTTTTTATATTAGGCATACATACGAGCCTTGATAGTCAAACTACCGGGGTGATTGACAAATGTTTATATATTAGCATACATATGAGCCTTGATAGTCAAACTACCAGGTGATTGACAAATGTTTATATATAGGCATACATATAGAGCCATTGATAGTCAAACTACCGGGTGATTGACAAATGTTTATATATTAGGCATACATATGAGCCTTGATAGTCAAACTACCAGGTGATTGACAAATGTTTATATATTAGGCATACATATGAGCCTTGATAGTCAAACTACCAGGTGATTGACAAATGTTTATATATTAGGCATACATATGAGCCTTGATAGTCAAACTACCAGGTGATTGACAAATGTTTATATATTAGGCATACATATGAGCCTTGATAGTCAAACTACCAGGTGATTGACAAATGTTTATATATTAGGCATACATACGAGCCTTGATAGTCAAACTACCGGGTGATTGACAAATGTTTATATATTAGGCATACATATGAGCCTTGATAGTCAAACTACCAGGTGATTGACAAATGTTTATATATTAGGCATACATACGAGCCTTGATAGTCAAACTACCAGGTGATTGACAAATGTTTATATATTAGGCATACATACGAGCCTTGATAGTCAAACTACCAGGTGATTGACAAATGTTTATACATTAGGCATACATACGAGCCTTGATAGTCAAACTACAGGGTGATTGACAAATGTTTATATATTAGGCATACATATGAGCCTTGATAGTCAAACTACAAGGTGATTGACAAATGTTTATATATTAGGCATACATACGAGCCTTGATAGTCAAACTACAGGGTGATTGACAAATGTTTATATATTAGGCATATGTTGCGCAAATATGTCAAGAAGTCAAATCCAAAGGTCCACGCTATGCTGCACCTATTCAGGCTGCAGACATTCCTATTAGACCATTTCAGAAAATGGCGATAGACATCATTGGTCCATTTAAGATCAAATCTGCTAGAGGACATCAGTTTATCTTAACGTGTGTGGACATGTGCACACGTTGGCCAGAGGCTATCCCTCTGAAGAGCATTACTACTGCTGACATTGCAGATGCTCTTTGGCTTATATTTTCTCGTCTGGGATTTCCTGGAGAAATATTATCAGATCATGGCACCCAACTAATATCGGATACCATGTCTCAAGTAATGTCTACTCTCCAGATAGAGAGATCATTGAGCAGTATCTATCACCCAATGTCGAATGGGATGGTAGAACGCCTTAATAGAACACTCAAAAACTTACTAGGGAAGATAACTGAGGATCATCCTCAAGATTGGGATAGGGTTTTACCCGCGGCCCTCTTCGCTTACAGAGAGGTTCCCAATGAACATACAGGATTTTCTCACTTTGATTGTCTTAGTGTTGAGTCATTCGGCCAGTATATCTTTCTTAACTGGTCATACAGAGGACAGTCCTGTAGAACATGCTCAGCAGTTTGTTCGTTTAATCCACATGTGCACAGTGGTGAAGCAGACAATCGTAGCTTGTGCATGTGTTTATTCAGTTTGTTATGCCCTGTCCTGAGTCGAAAAATAGTTATCTGTCCCTGCCGGTCGAGAGTGTGATAGTCGTCTTTGGGTTGGTTCTGTTCTCTTCTGATAGTCTGGATAGCTCTCTTTTTCTCAAAGTATGTGACTTCATTATCTTCTTGTTCACATTCTCCTCCCTTTTTTGCAAGTTTATCTGCCTTTTCATTTCCGGGTACACCACAATGAGATGGTACCCACTGAAGTATGGTTCTCTTTTTGGCAGCTACCTTGTTTAGTTCATTTCTCAGATGCGGGAGTTTACCACCCTTGAGAGCTTGCAGGACAGACAGTGCATCTGTGAGGATGACTACCTGGTGGCAGTCAGAGTTGGTGTTATAAATCATATTTGCAGCTTGCTCTAGAGCTTGAACCTCAGCTGTATAGTTGGAACAGAATTTACCAGTGGGAATGTGCCTAGTCTCATAGTGGTTGTCAGGATATGAGATAAAGATACCGGCACCTCCATTCCTAACAGCATTAGTTGCTGATCCATCTGTATAGGCATGTATCCATGATTGATCGGGATAGCTTTCTTGGATCATACTCAATGTAGCAGTTCGTTTTTGCAGATCATTATACTCACATCCACTTGTGAGACCACTGACTGATGTATTAATTTGGAGGGCACTGCTGGCCTGCTCCCATGGTACAGGGTATAGGGTGGGCTTCAGTGGTGTTGTCTTCATGGATAGGTCTTCTTGATGCTGTCTTATAAGTCTTTTCCCCCGATGCACAAAGCTGCTACGCTTTAGACGTCCCAATGCCAGATCATCTAGTCTTGCCTTCATTGGGTGCATTGGCATACTGTTATACTTTTCCATCTGGATCATGGTTTTTGTGTCTCTTCTATGGGACAATGTCTGTAATCCAGCAACCTTCTGCATCTCTGTTATTGGTGTAGTTTTCATGGCTCCTGTAATGAGCCTGAGAGCTTGATTTTGCACCTTGTCCAAAGACTGCAGATGTGAGTTAGCAGCTGATGACCATGCTGCTGAGCTAAACTCTAAGTGTGGTCTTATTACTCCATTATAAATCTTCTTTAGATTTCGTTCATTTGCTCCCCAGTTGGTACCTGCTAATTTTCTGAGTATGCCTAGTCGCCTTCGGGCCTTTCCTTCTGCATTTTCAATATGCTTATTCCATGTAAGCCTTTGGTCAAATGTCACCCCAAGATAGGTGGGGTAGCTTTCTTCCTTGATCACGGTTGTCCCTAGGTGTATGTTAGCTGATTTGTCCTTGGGGGCGAGGGAGAACAGTGTTGTGGAGGTTTTGTCTGTGTTTATTGTGATAAGCCATTTGTCTGCCCATGACACTAGCATGTCTGCTGCCCGCTGCATTCTATAATTTGCTGTGGTGACATTTTCATCAGCGCACCAGAGTACTAGGTCATCTGCATATAAGGCAGCTTTCACTCCTGCAGGGAGATCTTTCACCAGGTCATTGATGTAAACAAGGAAGAGTGTTGGGGAAATTACTCCTCCTTGAGGTACCCCCTGATGGAGCAACACTTTTCTGCTCTGCAGACCGTCAAGAGTGACTCTAGTTCTCCTGTTATGCAAGTATGACTGGATCCATTTCATCATGTTGCCTTGGATTCCACTTCTCCTAAGTTTTGCAATGAGGCCATCTTTCCACACCTTGTCAAAGGCCTGCTTGAAGTCGACCCAGATCGTTAGGACCTTTTTCTTCTCCTGGAAGGCATCTTCTATTGCTTGAGACAAGTAAGTAACTTGGTCTTCTATACTGTAGCATTCTCTAAATCCAGCTTGTTCCGGCACCAGGATCTGCTCAGACTCTAAATACCATTTCAATCTGTGGTTGACTATTCGCTCCATAGTCTTCCCAACACAGCTTGTGAGACTGATTGGCCGGTAACTTGCAGCCTCGGTCTTACATTTCCCTTTCTTTAGTATGGGTATTGTGATGGCTTCTCTCCATACTTGGGGTACCGTTCCTTTCAACCAGCTGTGGTTGAATATCTCAAGCAGTTTTGTCTTTGCTGCTGAGCTCAGATTTACTAGCATTTCGTTGCTGATTTTGTCTGGGCCGGGTGACTTTTGAAACTTAAGCTTGGAAATAGCCTTCTGTAGTTCTCCTAGTGTGATGGGTTCCCTCATTGGGGCAGGAGTATCTGTCTGTCCCATGGTTGCCAGTATTTCTTTTCTTATCTCTCTCTGATGATCTATGTTAATGGGTAAGTTGCTTTCTGAACTGTATCTTCTAGCAAACAAGTCTGCAGCTTGTTTTCCTCTGAAAAGTTTGCCACCTTCATCCAATGTGATAGTCTGCCTAGGTGAGGAACGCTCTTCATTTAGAGACTTGACTAATCTCCAAAGTTTCCTGCCGTCTTTCTCAAGGTTCAGCGATGCCGTTTTAGTTCTCCAGCTTTTCCGTTTTTCTTCTAGCTTTGTTCTCTGAAACTCTGCTACAGCCTTTTTCCATTTGTTGTGAGTTTCAAGTGAAGGCTGAGACTCTGCGTCCTTTCTAGCCCTGTCCATGGCTTCCTGACGTTCTTGGAGTGTGCTGGACCAGTATGGTATGTAGTTACGCCGGCATCCTTTGGGAATGGTTTCTTTTGCAGCTTGTAGTATGCATCTGTTGAAGTCTTTTACCACTTCATTAATGTCTCTGTTCTGTACCTTGAGGGTAGACAGCAGCGTGTTCACCTGATGCCTGAATAAACCCCAGTTGGCTTTTTTGTAGTTCCATCTTGTAATGGCTGGGCCTGTACTGAGAGTTGCACTCTGGACAGTAAGAAAGATTGGG
Organism: Oreohelix idahoensis; assembly: GCA_024509875.1. Taxonomy (NCBI): domain Eukaryota; kingdom Metazoa; phylum Mollusca; class Gastropoda; order Stylommatophora; family Oreohelicidae; genus Oreohelix; species Oreohelix idahoensis. The sequence goes on from JAMPIV010013326.1 coordinate 261,992, forward strand.
CGATGGTCGCTTCCCCCTAGTTGGTCTCCTACTTCTCTACTAATAGATCCAGCTATATCTGGTGTGGAGAAGGCAAGATCTGGTGTTGAAGTTGTGTGCCATCCTCTGGAGTAGAAGGTAGGAGTATCTGTGGCATTATTGACTAGGATTAGGGAGTGATCATCTTGCCAAGTTTCAACCTCTTCACCTCTGTGATCCAGATGGTTATAGCCCCAGCTCTGGGAGTGGCTATTAAAGTCTCCAACTGCTATAAAGTTGGTGGCTGGTACCTGTATAGAGCTGAGACTCAGGGGTTTGTTGTTCGGACAGTAATAGTTCAGGAGTTCTATTTCCATCTTGTCTACCTTTATCTGCAACAGCTGATATTCTGCTCCATCCATGAAGGTTTTCCTTTCGTGTGCAGGAATGTTATTCCTTACAAGAGTAAGTACTCCTCCTTTTCGTCTATCTTTTCTGTCGGATCTGAAGCATTGATATCCCCTTATTTTAAAGGTTTGATCTGCTTTCAAGTGAGTCTCTTGGATACAGCAAACACTGACTTGCTTCTCATACAAGATGTTTTCCAGCTCTGTCTTTTTGCTGTATCCAGCCTGCTTGCTGTTCACTCCCTCTGCATTCCAGTGCATCATGACAAGTGGCACTCTGGGTTTCTCTTTTTCTGTTTTGTTTTGGTCAGTAGTTCTCCTCCGCCGTCTGCTGACTCCACAAGACGGTCTAGAGGGTCCTCCAGTAGCTGAGGGTGGGCTCTGTCGAGGCTCAGAGCCCGGCACTGCACCTGCCTGGTGGAGCTCCACAGGGCGAGCACCAGTACGAGATTTATTTGACGGTGTACTCTCCATAGAAAAAAAAAAGCGAGTTGCGTGATACTGTGGTTTCCGGTGCGCCTTCTGGCCCAGTATCTATGACTTTAGCACCTGTTCAACGGGAGAGTGGGCTCATCCCTAATCTGTTTATGTTCCCAGTAGTAGACTATTCGCAAGCAGCCTGGGGGTGTCACTGCTCTGCGCGGACCTTGTTTACCGAGGCGGCGTCCGAGCTCGTATGGTGAAAATATGGTTGCATTATCTTCAAAATAGCCCTGTCTTTCCTGCCATCCTGCAACTTTGAGTTAGGGAGTTCTGAGCTCCAGTCTCTTTCCCAGGCATTTTATCCTGGCCTGGCACGCATACAGAGGACCCCACTTCTGGTTCTAAGTTAGCAGTTGGGGACAGGTGGGGTAGCACACTGTGCATTCCCCGTCATCCAGGGGGCTCTCCAACTATGCAGAGCTTGCACAATGCTGTGCTCTGGTTCTGGGCTCACCCAAGGAATCCTCACGTCCTGCACAGAGCCACTTCCAGATACCCACCACCTGCCAACCCCCCATTGTAGAAATCTCCTGCATGCGGCCATCCAGTCAAGAGCCAGTATTAAGTCTGGTGCCCAAGTGATTCCCCCCAAGCTCAGTGTGCAATTCTGGGTTCTCATCATGCTGCAACACAGGGGGGATTGTGATGCTCAGCCATCTCTCTCAACTCTGCACCGATAAATGACATCGGGGACTTAACTGTGTCTCAGTACTGGGAGGCCCCGTTTCCGGGTACACCACACACAGCCAGTTGAGGCAACGGTCGCCGTGGGCGTGTCTTCAGTGGGGAAGTTGTGGAGTCTTCCTGTCCATGTTCTTGCACATCCTAACACTGCCCGCAAGACATCGGAGGTTTGGAGAGTGGCCTTCTCTGCTTTTTTGAGCCGGGGTGGGCTCCCCGGGCAAGTCTCGATGGGGATCGGGACGTGTCCACGCGCCAGTGGGCCCAGCATCGGCCGCATCTGTTGGAGGACTTGCTCTGCCAGGTTTGAGTTAGTAAATTCCAACTTTGTCATCTTCTTGGCATTGTGATGCTGGGGTGCCTGTGGATTTCCTAACGCCCCGGGTAGAAGCCAGAAGTGTACTGTGCCAGCTCTGGGGGAGATAAAGGGGGTGTTTCTGCGTCTCCTTGTGATACGTAGCCAAGGTAGGGCTCACAGTGCTCTTTCCCCCACCACCAAATTGCCTGCTGGTTACGCCGAGTTCTCCGAGGCTCTAGGCATGTGACCAAGAGTTGAAGGCAATAGGATCGTCACGTCCTGAGTCTCTGTGCCTGTACGATGGGTTCCGATCTTCAGGGAGCAGTCCACACTCGTTCCCACTCCCAAGACTTGTTCAGTATCCATCTGGCTCCTTCCCACCCACAGAGGGCGTGTACGGTGTAGTGCACCGGTTTTATTATCGAGGTTTGCTCCTCTAGATCCGTTGTGTTTAGCCTGAGGATTCGCACCCTCAGTTACCAGGACTACCTCGAGGAGGGTGTGGCTCTTCACCACGCACAACGATCTTGGGGTATGAGAGGTTTTGCTAGGCCAAGAGACTAACACCGCAATGGTCGCTCCTTTCATGAACAGAATTCACTAGGCCTAGGGTGAAGCAAGGGGGGAAACCCACTACCCACAACACCAGCACATCATACCCCCTGTCTGTAGACTTTGCCCCGGCACCCAACTAATATCGGGTGAAGCAAGATAGAGAGGGGGTAAACCCCCACTTAATAGAACACTCAAAAACCACTGAACACCACCCGCGGCCCTCTTCGCTTACAGGTTCCCAATGAACATACAGGACCCCCTGTCTTTGTACCGCGTGGCCCTATGTCTTTGCTTCATGATCTCATAACCGCTGATAATATTACCGATGACACAAAATCTTCTTACGAATATGTCATCGCGCTAAGACAAAAGATTATCGAAGCATGCAAATTGGCAACTTCTTCTTCTGAGTTTGCTAAGGAGAAAGCAAGACAATTTGCCAATAAGAAAAGAACCTTACGACAACTTTGTCCTGGTGACAAAGCATTTGTTTTGCTACCTTGTAGGGAAAACAGACTACTTATTTCTTGGAAAGGTCCGTACGATATAATCTCGAAAATTTCCGATGTTGACTACATTGTCGATATTGATGGGAAGCGTAAAACCTTCCACATCAATATGCTTACGGAATTCCATGAACGTCCGGATTATTTACAGCCTATTTTCCAGGCAACGGACGATTCACCTGTCAAACATGGTCATTACTCATCACTGTCTGTAATACAGGATGAGGAAACAAGTTTTTCGGATGTTAATCTTCTGCTTCCGATGATTCCACTTCATTCTAGTGAATCATGGAAAAATGTTACTGTTTCTCCCGATTTATCTCTAGGAGAACAGCGACAAGTTTCGTCTATGTTACAAACATTTCAGGATGTCCTTACTGACATTCCTGGACAAACTCATGTCATTGAACATGACATTATTCTAACTGACCATAATCCTATTAGAGTCAGACCTTATCCTATTCCTATACATTTTCAAGCACAGGTTGAAAAGGAGTTGGATGAGATGATAGATTTAAAAATAATTGAACCATCCACTTCTGCGTATTCTTCGCCGATGGTTATTGTCCGTAAAAAAGACAATAACATACGCCTTTGCGTTGACTATTGCAAATTGAATCAAGTCACGAAGTTTGATGCTGAACCTATGCCTTTACTAGAAGAGCTACTTACTAAGCTTTCTAAATCGCATTTTTTCACTAAACTAGATTTGTCTAAAGGATATTGGCAAGTTCCTCTATCTGAACGCGCCAAACCTTTTACTGCTTTTTCTACACCTAGAGGCCTTTTTCAATGGAATTTTATGCCTTTCGGCCTTATGAACGCACCAGCTACATTCGTACGCATGATGCGTAGAATTCTATCCTATCGGTCAGATGTCATTGCGTACATAGATGACATCTGTCTTTTCAGCGATACTTGGGAAGATCACTATTCAGGGTTAGTTGAATTGCTATCTACTCTACGTGAGTATAACCTGACAGCGAAACCATCTAAAGCTTGCATTGGTTTTAGTGAAATTTCTTTTTTAGGTCACCGTTTCGGCCATGGTTTCCTAAAAACAGAGGACCATAATACAAGTAAAATACTTAACATTTCTATTCCTAAGACTAAAAAGCAAGTGCGAAGTCTCTTAGGTCTTATACAATTCTATGGACGATTCATTCCGAATCTGTCCTCAATCATGGCACCTCTTTCTACCTTGCTAAAGAAAGGGTCTCCTAATATAGTCCATTGGACTCAAGAATGTCAATCCTCTTTGGATAAGATTAAAACTATGTTTTCTACTGCACCTATTTTAGTGTTGCCTACTAAAGATAAGACATTTGTTCTTCGTAGTGACGCTTCATCCACTGGGATTGGAGCGGCACTAATGCAAGAGTACTCTGGAACTCTGCATCCTGAAATGTATATTTCCAGAAAGCTTAATGCTGCAGAAAGGAATTATTCGGTTTTAGACCGTGAACTGTTGGCTATGGTATGGTCAATTCTCAAATTACAAAGATTCCTTCTAGGCGCACATTTTATAGTAGAAACCGATCAGAAAGCTCTTACAGCTATCCAGAGTAAAAATGTGAAGAGTTCGAGGTCTACTCGATATGCAATTGCTCTTCAACCTTTTCATTTTTCGGTACGAGCTATCCGTGGATCAGATAATGTGATGGCAGACATTCTGTCTAGATGCCCACATGATTCCACTTAGCTGTTGAGTACTGGACGTCTTAACACTTCCAACTCGACAACAGATTTTTCTTTTCTATATCAAAATAGATACACATTGTAATTCGTAATGACACTACGTTCATTGATATATAGTCACCATTACTCGTTGATGATTTTTCTTTTTGTCAATCATGTACTTGGAATGCTTAAACTTAAATTGTTATATGCATTGTATCATTGTATAGTAGTATGCGTTGGTGACACCTCCCTGGAAACACTTATGCTTAAGAGAAATGCTTTCTCTGAGGGATTGAGATTTTGCATTAATCTGGCTTAAATAATTCCAGATATTTCTCATCTGCGCAGTATTTATGCGTTGGGAGCCTATTGTATGTTGCTCTCAGATGAAAAAAAAAAATGATTTTCATTTTTTTCCCCGGGGGGTGTGGTAATCTGTTGCGCACATATTTTTTGGCACACGGATTACGCATACCATGTAAAATGTTTTAATTGTCTGATGAAGATATATTCATCTTTGTATGCATGTTTTGGTCTTGAGGGACGAAACTCAGTTTGGGCAATAAGTAGTCATTCTGTGAGTTATCGCTCTTTGTAGCGTTCTTAAAAATAGAACTCGGCAGAGGAATTTAGACTTACTTGAATCTATTCTGTGTTTGGTTAGGAATAGATTGTTCTTGCTTCAGAATGTCTATGGTCCGAATCTATGTGTAGTGCTTGTCTGTGTAGGACGAGTATGTCTTATATCTTAGTATGGTTAAGTGGAACTATTTGTTCTTGTACTGTACTGAAGGGGGTCAGGTGTTTTCGGCGGATGTAGAGAGGTGAGAGGGTTCTTCGGTTGTCTAGGCCTAGGGCAGGAAGTCATGTTGGAGAGATGCCCAAGAGTTTGTGATCTCTTTAAGTTATTCTGGGGACGAAGATAGTTTCTTCCAGGATCGTTTAGTCCATGAGTTCCCCAGTTGTGATTCTATAACACCGGGAGAGCGTTTTTTGTGCTTGCTATTGTATTTCTTATGTCCAGGTAAAAAAACGTACTTTTGCTGACTTCGTTCATTCCTAGGCTTAAGATGGGCAGACGTTTACATGAACTTACCTATGAATATGTCGGGACGACATATTCTCTAGCAGCACTAAATATGTTTATATGCAGCAACTATGAGGACAGAATATGCTGATCCTTGTAGAATCATTTATTGTTGATGAACAAAGCTTCGATTGAAGATTTGGCTATACTCCCGTATAGTGAGTGATGCTCAACCGGGAACCAGCAGCCATTGTGGAGTTCGATTGATTTTGGAATTCTACTTATTGTAAATCATTAGCAGAGAACGGGAAAACTTCCTTATTATCAGGTGATGATTGAGAGATCACTATTATATAGAAATTAACATTATCTTCACAGAGATTTGCTGTAATGTACCTAAAGGAATCTTCGCTAGAAAGAGATCCTGTTTAGGAGTCAAGTTTGAACAGTATTGCTTAATTGACATGCTCGGTCAGTAAGGTCTACTGACTGCATTTATAAACTATGGAAATCTTGGTGTTTACAGATGTTCCATTGCAAGATTATTCTTCATGAATGCTAATTTAGGACGGTAGTCCATTGATCAATATTATGCTGTCTATGTCGACTCATGTTCCTGTAACTGTACCCAATCTGTCAAGTGTGTGCGTCCAATTAAAATATTGAAACGACTACAGTGATCTGCATTGGTGACTTAACGTAATGAGTGAATGAGTGCCTTATACGGGTCAACACACGAACAGTCCACCATTCGCCTAACTCATACTTCACACTCACACTCCATATTTGCATAATCCTGCGTTGGTTGAGTTGACCTTTGCTCCCCCTGGAGCCTCCATCATATTCACCACTGGTTTGCGTTAGGAGAATGAAAGCAGTACTTTACAGCATGCCTGGTATACACAGTTACGTTGAAGAAGAAAAGGAGAGTTATCAGCATACGTATGAGCCTTGATAGTCAAACTACCAGGTGATTGACAAATGTTTATATATTAGGCATACATATGAGCCTTGATAGTCAAACTACCAGGTGATTGACAAATGTTTATATATTAGGCATACATATGAGCCTTGATAGTCAAACTACCAGGTGATTGACAAATGTTTATATATTAGGCATACATATGAGCCTTGATAGTCAAACTACCGGGTGATTGACAAATGTTTATATATTAGGCATACATATGAGCCTTGATAGTCAAACTACCAGGTGATTGACAAATGTTTATATATTAGGCATACATATGAGCCTTGATAGTCAAACTACCGGGTGATTGACAAATGTTTATATATTAGGCATACATATGAGCCTTGATAGTCAAACTACCAGGTGATTGACAAATGTTTATATATTAGGCATACATACGAGCCTTGATAGTCAAACTACCGGGTGATTGACAAATGTTTATATATTAGGCATACATACGAGCCTTGATAGTCAAACTACCGGGTGATTGACAAATGTTTATATATTAGGCATACATACGAGCCTTGATAGTCAAACTACCTGGTGATTGACAAATGTTTATATATTAGGCATACATACGAGCCTTGATAGTCAAACTACCGGGTGATTGAGAAATGTTTATATATTAGGCATACATACGAGCCTTGATAGTCAAACTACCAGGTGATTGACAAATGTTTATATATTAGGCATACATACGAGCCTTGATAGTCAAACTACCGGGTGATTGACAAATGTTTATATATTAGGCATACATATGAGCCTTGATAGTCAAACTACTGGGTGATTGACAAATGTTTATATATTAGGCATACATATGAGCCTTGATAGTCAAACTACCGGGTGATTGACAAATGTTTATATATTAGGCATACATATGAGCCTTGATAGTCAAACTACCAGGTGATTGATAAATGTTTATATATTAGACATACACATGAGCCTTGATAGTCAAACTACCGGGTGATTGACAAACTACCAGGTGATAGTCAAACTACCGGGTGATTGACAAACTACCGGGTGATTGACAAACTACCGGGTGATTGACAAACTACCGGGTGATAGTCAAACTACCGGGTGATTGACAAACTACCGGGTGATTGACAAGTCGTTCCCTATTTTTAAATGTTTATATCTTCACCTGTATCTACTGGATATTCAAGTATCAAATGTCAAACCATGCAGTAATAACTGCCATTTGTTTAAAAAGTTTTATTTCCAGAAACAAGATATAAAATAAAATTTAAAATGGCAAATAAACTGATGTTACAAGAGACAGCAAAAACTGTTGCCCACTGTGAGGTCTAGAAATACGTAACTGAAATACAGCAGTAGTGGAGGAGGCAAGTGACAAATATGTGATGCTAGTCCAATCTCCCACCAGCTATCCTGTCTTCCCTACTCCCCATATTTCCTTTGATATGTGGACAAAAGTGAAACACTGAGGCTAACCTGGGCAGAAATGGCAAAAGAGGTGATGGTCCCATGAACAGGAAACCTAAAGCGCACAGCAAATTTCCTCCTATCAGCAGAGGTGACTGGATGTCCTGGAAGAGACATAAGATATCACATGATCACACTTTATAAGTCACTTGCTGAACTCTGTTGCTGCACCAGTCATTTGTTACTGCTGTCAATAACAGCACCTTCACAGCCAGCACTACAGTGATGACATCATTCAAAGCCAGCACCACAATGACAATCATTCACAGCTAGAACCACAGTAAAATAATCCCTGACAGCCAGCATCACACTGACATAATCATTTACAGCCAGAATCAGTGACATCATCATTGACAGACAACACCACAGTCACATAATCATTGACAGACAACACCACAGTGACATAATCATTCTCAGCCAGCATCATAGTGACATAATTATTCACAGCCAGCATCAGTGACATAATCATTGACAGACAACACCATAGTGACATAATCATTGACAGACAACACCACAGTGACATAATCATTCACAGTCAGCATCAGTGACATAATCATTGACAGACAACACCACAGTCACATAATCATTGACAGACAACACCACAGTGACATAATCATTCACAGCCAGCATCACAGTGACAATTATTCACAGCCAGCATCATAGTGACATCATTATTCACAGCCAGCATCAGTGACATAATCACTGACAGACAACACCACAGTGACATAATCATTGACAGACAACACCACAGTAACATAATCATTGACAGACAACACCACAGTGAAATAATCATTGATAGATAACACCACAGTGACATAATCATTGACAGATAACACCACAGTGAAATAATCATTCACAGCCAGCATCACAGTGACATAATCTTTCTTAGCCAGTATCACAGTGCATAATCATTCACAGCCAGAATCACAGTGGCATAATCATTCACACCCAGAATCACAGTGGCATAATTATTCACAGCCAGTATCACAGTGACATAATCATTGGCAGCCAGCATCACAGTGACATAATCATTGACAGACAACACCACATTGACATAATCATTCACAGCCAGCATCACAGTGACATAATCATTCACAGCCAACATCACAGTGACATAATCATTGACAGACAACTTGTAACATCATCATCATCATTCACAGACAGCATCACAGTGACATAATAATTCACAGACAGCACAACAGTGACATAATAATTCACAGATAGCAGGACAGTGACATCATAATCATTAACAGACAGCACCTCAGTGACACCATTATTCACAGATAGCAACACGGTGGCATCATCACTCACAGCCAGCACCACAATGACATCATCAAAACACTTTGAGCTCATGACATTATCATCTCCTTTTTGCTTCTTATTGAGCATCGAGCCAGAGCCAAAGCACAAACTCTTACAGCAGCAGCAGTCCTTGTAGCATTTTTTTTTAGAAGATGAGGTTGCCAACCCCATAAACAACCTCACATTAGTCACTCCTTATGACATGCCTGAGGCAGCAGCAGTAGTCTCCTCAGAGACCTTCAGGAGCTCAGAGACCTTCAGGAGCTCAGAGACCTTCAGGAGCTCAAAGACCTTCAGGAGCTACGTGGGGCCAGTTCATGACATCAAATGACGTCGTCTTTTTATTAGTGCTCTCAGACCTGATCAAACGTTGTCTCCAGGTTGAGGGTAGTATGTGATAGATCTCAAACATTCTGTTTCTTGCCTTGATGTTATACTCTGTCAGACTTATCTCTGTCCATCTCTAGATGTTATCTTCCCACTTTTATTGCTGTAATCCACTTTCCAGTCTGTCGTTAACTATTTCTTCTATTATGGTTTTCAAGAAAGTGTTACGTCCCTTTATATTATCCAGGGTAACTGTCATAGAAGATAGCAATGGGGCTCTGCTCAATGAAAAAACAGCTGTAATGAGAAGGTGGACAGAATATTGTAAAGAATTATATAACTGTAAACTTGACACTGACTTAGGCATATTAAACAACATTAAGTGCGAAAACAGAGAACTCGGAAATGCAGCAATATTATGGGAAGAAGTGGAAGAGGCTATATGTTCGATGAAAGGAGGGAAGTCACCGGGTGTGGATAATATACCAGCAGAGCTCTTGAAATATGGAGGACCAGATATAGTAAAAATCATGACAACAATTTGCCAGAAGATATGGAGTACAAAAAAATGGCCAAAAGAATGGACGCAGTCATTAGTAATACCGCTTCCAAAGAAAGGAAATCTAAAAATGTGCAAGAACTACAGAACCATTAGCCTTATTAGTCATCCAAGTAAGGTGATGTTAAGGATACTTTTGAACAGAATAAAACAGAAATCAGAAGAAATCTTGTCAGAGGAACAGGCTGGCTTTAGACCAAAAAGAAGTACCTCAGAACAAATCTTCAATATTAGATTACTGATCGAAAAACATCTCCAGCATCAACATGATTTATACCATAACTTCATCGATTTCACAAAAGCCTTCGATCGAGTCTGGCATGAAGGTTTATGGCAGATGAGAAAATTCAATTTTGATACCAACATCATAGATATCATTGAAGCACTATACAAGGACGCAAGCAGTGCTGTTTTTGCAAGCAATGACATTGGAGAATTTTTCAAAACAACTGTAGGAGTTCGCCAGGGATGTATCCTGTCACCAGTGCTCTTTAACATTTATCTAGAACATATTATGCAGGAGGCTCTCTACGATTATAAATCAACCATATCGATTGGAGGCCGACCTCTGTGTAATCTACGTTTTGCTGATGATATTGATCTGATAGCTGGAACAGAATCAGAACTTCAAGACCTTACCTCTAGACTGGAGAAAGTAACAAGAACATATGGGATGGAAATTAATATAGAAAAAAGCAAGATATTGGTGAATAGCCATAAGAAACATGTTCCGACCAACATTACGTTAAATGGGCAAACGTTAGAAGAAGTTAACACCTTTAAATATCTCGGGTCCACTATATGTAGTGATGGAAGATCAAATAAAGAAATCAAGACAAGACTTGAGATGGCCTCAGCTGCCATGACAAGGTTGAATGTGATCTGGAAAAGTAACATCAGTTTTCCTGTGAAGATCAAATTATACAAATCACTTGTATTATCTATTCTCTTGTATGAGTGTGAGGGCTGGACACTCACTGCAGATACGGAGCGAAGGATTCAGGCTTTCGAGCATAAATGTTATAGAAGAATTTTGCGCATTTGCTATAAAGAGCACAAAACAAATGTCTATGTTAGAGAGAAGATAAACACCTATGCAGGCCATCAAGAACCACTTTTGTCAATAGTGAAACGTCGAAAGCTTGCCTGGTTTGGGCATGTAACTCGTCATGACTCCCTTTCGAAAATGATCCTCCAGGGAACAGTCGAAGGTAAACGGAGAAGAGGAAGGCAAAGAAAATCCTGGGCTGATAACATCAAAGAATGGGCAGGACACGGTTTCTCCACACTTGTACGCATTGCTGAGAATAGAGAGCAGTGGAGGACCCTGTCTGCTGATGCTTCCACCATGGCACCCCTACGACCCATGACGGGTTATGGGTTGAGATGAGATGATATTATCCAAAATATTTATCTAATTTTGACTTCTTGCATGAATTCTGTTGTTATTCCTAGTTTTTCAATTTCTAATGCTTTACTGCGAAACAACCCTGGGACCTCACAGACTGATATGACTTGGAAAGTCTTACTTAAAGATTGTTAAAGTGCACTGGTTGTATATACAACAGATGCATCCTCTCATATGTCCATCTGTTTGTCTTACGTCGGATGCTAAATTCCAGTAATCTTAAACTTATTGATGCTGCAATTGCAATGACTTTCTCTAGTAGGCTATCAGTAATTTAGTATTTCTTCCTTATCCATATCAAAACGTCCCCACTATGGGTGCTCTCTATGCTAGTCTATCAGCTCTCTCACTCCGCATGACCTGACTCACTCATAAAACCTTTGGAATGATCTCTTTTTCCCCAGCCTCAAAACTTTTACTTCACTCACTCATAAACTAATATGAAACAGCTGCAACCTCTCCCGCTTACCTTTGTGTCACTAAGAAAACCCCATAAAGGAGCTAGAACAGCATATATGCCAGGTACAATTACAAAGAAAAGGCCAACAGCTAACGTGGAGAGTCCAAACTGAAATGAAAAAATGTACTTCATATTTAACATGAGAACCTTCAAGCAATGACATGATCACAAAAAATATTATACCACAGACAACACTACTTAAATACCAGACACTAACCAGATATCCTATCTAACACTAAAGAACAAAATCCCTTTTCTATCTAAAATGCCTACAAAGATTTCAACTATGACTGATTTATGAATCTTCTGTCAGTAATCTATCACATTTGTATGACAGAATACTGTCAGGTATAAGCACAAAATTGGTCACGGAAAACATGGCAACATACTCAATTTTTGAGCTTTCACATAGAACTAGTCAATTATGGTGCATCCTAGAAGCAGGCAAACATTTAGTTGGCGTGTTAATACTCAGAGATCGAGGAGCCCACACTAGAGAGTGGCCCAAAATTATGATTCCCCGTGTGGCCAGCACTGCACACGTCTTCTTTCTTCTTTCACCCTCAGCTGCCGACTGTCATAGCAGTCAGTGGCTATCACGCCTTGTGGCGTTTTGTAGGGTAACAACAAACTGCTTCCACTTTGCTCGGTCAGCGGCCATCCTTCGTACAGTGCCCCAACTCTGGTTCATTCTTTGCATCTCAGCCTCCACAGTCCTCCGCCAGGTTGTTTTTGGTCGGCCTCTCTTTCGTTTTCCTTCAGGGGTCCAAAGCATAGCTGTTCTTGTGATGGCATCAGGGTCTCTTCTGAGGACATGGCCAACCCAGCTCCAGCGTCTGCCAGCTATGATGGTGTGCATGTCCTCTTGCCTGCTCCGAGTAAGCAGATCTTGGTTGGTGATGGTATTCGGCCAAAAGATTCGGTGAATTTTTCTTAGGCATGTTGTGTGAAAAGAGGATCCTTATTGTTATGGGCTCAGGATTTCCCACAATAAGTGTCATGACTTCTGTCCTCTTTAGATTGATGTTCAGACCCACCTGCTCCCTATACTCATCCAGTCTATCTGATTTCCCCCGGATGTGCTATGAATATGCGAGTAGTACAATGTCATCTGCATATTCCAGATCTTCCAGTGTAGAAAACGTTGTCCATCCCATTCCTGTTGGACTACCCTCTGTTGTCTGACTGTAGCACCTTCCTGTTACGGAGTGCTATAAGTTGATATAACAGACTGGCACTACTGGCAAGGGTGATGCCAGAAATGTCGGGCTTAAAGTCTCTATTGCCGACTTACAATGTTCAACGCGAATATTATAATGGTGGGATGTAGATGGGTCAATGGTAACTGGAACGAACATCAACTGTGACGGTGGCAAGTAAGGTAAACTGGACCCATGACTTGATTTACGAGAACGTGGACGCAGACATTATAGTAAGTAATCATCAATAGTACAAATAGCATCAAGACATCATAGTTCATTGCATTCTCATCTAACTTTGATCATGGACTTGATCGACATTCTATAACGGCCAACCCTTCAAGGACGGCGATGAACTTTACGGCAAGTAGTTCTACCATGGCTTTCATTACGTAGCTTGTATAAAACAACAGGGGTTTTATTGAGTAACCCTCTAGATATATTGAATAATAATCCCGATAATCTTCGGTAAGGATCTGGAACCCACTAGCGACACAACATGGCGTATGTGTCGAAGTTCAGCCAGATTTTGGCAATGATGAAAATAGCATAATATATATGCAAACGAGCCCTGTACTGGCTAACGTAGATACTCCATACAAGGAGGTTTATGGATGCTTCCCACAATTTGGGCAAGATTTACAATCAGCTCCGTCCAAAGATGACCGTCTCAGGTCATGGACATTAGGCATCTCTCTCATAACGTAACTGTTCTTTGGCAACAAACCTGAGCGCACCGCTTTGCGCTTTTGTGTTCAACATCGTGTATGACAGCACGTAAATAATTAATCATATATATATTTTCTTAGATGTGCTCAACATTTAAATTACACGCGCAAAAAGGACTTAACAATGACCCAGTCTACGACAGTAAAAAATAAAGTGGTTGATAAGGGGCATCCCACCGCATCCCTGACCCCACCCCCAAAAGCTAGGTTGCTCTTTTTATGATGGAAACAATGCAGCTGGGAATTCCATAAGCCTTCTGTATTTTCCATAAGCCATCCCCATGTATGCTGTCAAAAGACTTTTCAAAATCAGCAACATTAATTTTGCCATTCTGAGCACTGCTCTATAATGTTCCTGAGGGTGTATATATGATCTGCACATCTTCCGTTCTTTCTAAATCCTGCCTGCCCCTTCCTCAGCCCACGGTCTATTGCTTTTGAAATTTCTAGGATAGCTATGCTGCCTAGTATTTCACTAGGAACCGAAAGGAGAGCAATTCCCCTCCAGCCGTTGCAGCCTGCAAGACCGCCCCTCCTGGGGCAATTCGACAACCATTCCCTTATTCCACTCCACTGGCGCCATCTCTGCTTTCCAGACCCGTGCGAATAAAGGTTCCAATAGCCCTGTTGCCAGTTTAGGGTCTGCCTTCAACAACTTGGCATCCAAATTGTTGTGACCAGGAGCCTCTCCATTCTTCAACCCCTCGATAGCTATGATGACCTCTTCTACTCGTGGCATGTCTGTTTTTACATCTAGATCATTCGCAGCCTCAGAAACATTCAGCTGTGTCTCTGGTGGTTCCTAATTCAGCGTTTCTCTTAAGTGCTCTGCTTATCTTATTTCCTGCCCCTGTGCAGTAGTGATGAGATTTCCTCACTCTTACTAATGTAATATTGCCTGCACCTCTTTTTCCGCTGATGGTTTTAGTTATTTTATATACTGAGTCTTGTTCATTTCTCAGTGCCACCTCTTCTGCCTGTCTTGCAAGATCATCTATAAATTTCCTTTTGTTGGCTCAGGTTTAACGTTTTACTTCCTTGTCCAGCTGACTGTTCTGTTCGCTACATATATTTCCTTTAACCTGGGGGACTTTTCTTTCTTTTCATTTCTTTTCTCATCACTATGGTGTTTAACGTTTCTGGTGTTATCCAATCCTGCCTCTTCCTTTCCATGATCTGCTGCTTTCATTATATATTACTGAAATGGTGTTGAATTAATCTGATCATCAGAAGGAGTCCCCCCGTCCGACAAGTGTTTCGGCCCGATATACTCCTTTACACTCTAAGGGGGGCAGGCCCACTTGGGTCATGACTCCAAGCGTCTCAGCCTCCGTTGCTTATTAGTTTATCCCCATTCTCATTTACTGTTCCGATGCCGCATTTCCCCATTACTTTTTCATTATATGTATTGTGTGTTCCAACCTTTGCATTGAGTTCTCCCATTACTGTAATAAGATAGTATGTAGGTGCGGTTTCCATTTCCTTTTGTAGCTGTCAATAGAAATCGTGCTTGACCTCTTCATCTCTGTCATTTGTTGGCGTACAGCATTGTATTAATGTGGTGTTGGTGAATCTCCCTCTCAGTCTTGTTCTTATCAGTCTGTTGTTGATGGGTTTCCATTACAGTAATGACAGTAATCCCTTCTTTAGGATAATGGCTACATCTTCATTGTGCTGTCCATCCTCTCTTCCACAGTAAAGTACTGTTTCTCCTGTAGCTGTTTTTATTCTCCCTGTCCTGGTCCATCTGCTCTCACTTATTCCCAGGATATGTAATCTGTAGTTCCTCATTTCTGTTGTGATCTGCCTCAGTTTTTCTGCCTCATTCATAGTTCTGACATTTCAGAATCCAATTCTGGTTTTGTGTTTTGCAGTCAGAGCATCCACCTTCATGCCAATGGCTTCCCTTCGGCTTTCAGCACTGTCAGTCATATGAGCCTCAGACTCTGGATGTCCTTCCCGCATAAAAACTTTTTCATCTGTTATTGTTTCCATAACGTGATTGTGTTTTTACATAGACAAGGTTGACGTCCCTGTGCTAAAACTCCCAACATGGAGGACCAGGGTGCCAGCTTTAGTCTGACCCCTACCCATGCAGATTTGTCCAACTTGGTAGAACCTGCTAGGAGTAAAACTCTCGCTAGCACAGCTCTGGGGGTTGTCGGGGTAGTCTAGCAGCCTTACCTCTTCAAGGAGAGGCACCAGTGAAGGCAGATATATAGTCTAAAGAAAACAAATGTGCTGGGTCAGGATGTGGATATTGCACCAGTTATCACTGCACACTTAGCTTGCGTGAATCACTTGAGCCTCCAGATTTAACTCCGGCTTTTACCTAGTTGATCTAAAAATAACAACAATCAATTTTCCCACTTAAACATAATACAGATGACATTTTGATCTTACAAACAACTGCAATCAATTTGATCTAACAAAAATACAAAAAAATGTTCTGCCCACATAACAATGATGTTTTGATCTAACAAAACACAACAATTAATTTGTGTGCTTACGTGAAGTAACAAGTTTTAATTCTGTGAGTAGTAAAAGTTGTTCAAAAAAAAAATCTGAAAAAATAAACTGCGTGAATACATAACATTTACCTGGTCTAGGTGGTTTGAGAGTGTAGGATCCAGGAACCCGAGCCCACAAGACCCAACCATTATACAAAGTATGGTCACCCACACTATAGGGGCTTTGAGTAATGAAAAAACAGTGCCTTGTCGCTTTATGGTGGTATCTGTAGAAGAAAATATGTGAAAGCCAATGAAGGGATTTGGAGTTATCTGTGAGACTAGACATCTGGGTTAACTGTGAGAGTAGATAAGGAGGGGGGGTTATCTGTGTGACAAGACATCTGGGTTAACTGTGAGAGTAGATACAGGAAGGGTAGTCTGTTTGACTAAACATCTGGGTTAATTGTGAGAGAAGATAAGGAGGGGAGTTATCTGTGAGACTAGACATCTGGGTTAACTGTGAGAGTAGATAAGGAGTTGTTGTCTGTGAGACTATAGACATCTGGGTTAACTGTGAGAATAGATAAGGAGTGGTTGTCTGTGTGACTAGACATCTGGATTAACTGTGAGAGTAGATAAGGAGTGGTTGTCTGTGTGACTAGACATCTGGGTTAACTGTGAGAGTTGATACAGAAGGGGTTGTCTGTGTGACTAAACATCTGGGTTAACTGTGAGAGTAGATAAGGAGTGGTTGTCTGTGTGACTAGACATCTGGATTAACTGTGAGAGTAGATAAGGAGTGGTTGTCTGTGTAACTAGACATCTGGGTTAACTGTGAGAGTTGATACAGAAGGGGTTGTCTGTGTAACTAAACATCTGGGTTAACTGTGAGAGTAGGTAGGGAGGGAGGTTGTCTGTGAGACTAGGCATCTGGGTTAACTGTGAAAGTAGGTAAGAAGGGAGGTTGTCTGTGTGACTAGACATCAGGGTTAACTGTGAGAGTAGATAAGGAGTGGTTGTCTGTGTGACTAAACATCTGGGTTAACTGTGAGAGTAGATAAGGAGTGGTTATCTGTGTGACTAAACATCTGGGTTAACTGTGAGAGTAGATAAGGAGTGGTTATCTGTGTGACTAAAGATTTGGGTTAACTGTGAGAGTAGGTAGGGAGGGAGGTTGTCTGTGAGACTAGGCATCTGGGTTAACTGTGAAAGTAGGTAAGGAGGGAGGTTGTCTGTGTGACTAAACATCTGGGTTAACTGTGAGAGTAGATAAGGAGTGGTTGTCTGTGTGACTAAAGATTTGGGTTAACTGTGAGAGTAGGTAGGGAGGGAGGTTGTCTGTGAGACTAGGCATCTGGGTTAACTGTGAGAGTAGATAAGGAGTGGTTATCTGTGTGACTAAACATCTGGGTTAACTGTGAGAGTAGATAAGGAGTGGTTGTCTGTGTGACTAAAGATTTGGGTTAACTGTGAGAGTAGGTAGGGAGGGAGGTTGTCTGTGAGACTAGGCATCTGGGTTAACTGTGAAAGTAGATAAGGAGTTGTCTGTGTGACTAGACATCTGGGTTAACTGTGAGAGTAGATAAGGAGTGGTTGTCTGTGTGACTAGATATCTGGGTTAACTGTGAGAGCAGATAAGGAGGGGTTATCTCTGAGACTAGACATCTGGGTTAACTATGAGAGTAGATGAGGAGGGGGGTTGTCTGTGTAACTAAGCATCTGGGTTAACTGTGAGAGTAGATACAGGAAGTGTTGTCTGTGTGACTAAATACCTGGGTTAACTATGAGAGTAGACAAGGAGGGAGGTTGTCTGTGTGACTAGACATCTGGGTTCACTGTGATAGTTGATAAAGAGGGAGGTTGTCTGTGTGACTAGACATCTGGGTTAACTGTGAGAGAAGATAAGGAGGGAGGTTGTCTGTGTGACTAGACATCTGGGTTAACTGTGAGAATAGATAAGGAGTGGCTATCTGTGTGACTAGACATCCAAGTTAACTGTGAGAGTAGGTTGGGGGGGGGGGGGGGGGTTGTCTGTGTGACTAGACATCAGGGTTAACTGTGAGAGTAAAAAAGGAGTGGTTATCTGTGTGACTAGACATCTGGGTTAACTGTGAGAGTTGATAAGGAGGGAGGTTGTCTGTGTGACTAGACATCTGAGTTAACTGAGAGAATAGATAAGGAGAGGGTTATCTGTGTGACTAGACATCTAGGTTAACTGAGAGAATAGATAAGGAGGGAGGTTGTCTGTGTGACTAGACATCTGGGTTAACTGTGAGAGTTGATACAGAAGGGGTTGTCTGTGTGGCTAAATGTTGCAAAGATTAATCCTCTTTGCAGTGTGTTGCATGTAAATACTAGTAGTGATGAAGACTGGACATATGATGGAAAAAAGGTCAACTCGACCGATGCAGTGTTGTGTATCTAAGTCACCTTGCTCGCCAAGTGTTGAGGCGCTAGCAAGGGACAGTGTTTACATGGAGTGAGTGTGTAGCTGTAAGTCACGCGAATGGATAGACTGTTCTGTAGAGTTGACAGGTTGATAAGGCACTCATTCACTCGTAACTAGAAGTCAATAACGTGGACCACTGTTGACATTTCAGACATTTTTTTTTTTCTTTCTCTAACATTCCTATGTTTTTCTGGTCAATTTTAGTGCGCTGTTTTTAAATCTGCAAACCGTTTTTCTCTATCAGGTCGGGATCTCTAGAAATATGCAACTGAAGTTTTTTAACAACGCATACAGTATTACATCATTCGTACAAGAAGTATAACAGTTATGTAGGCTTGAATTTCTTTGCAGTCGACTTTCGTCGGTGAATGGCATGTGGTACATCACGATGAAGCATCCAACAATAATCGGCAAGCATGGTCACACTCGACCGTCCTTGATAACGTGACTCCATTACGGTGATATCTTGATGGAATCGATATCCATGTTCATCGCTGACTTCGCCAAGGTTGTCAGGGAAAAAGTCAAGATGCGAATCGAGCAAATGGATTTTGAGGGACATGTTACAGCCCATAATTCTGTATGCATCTATGCACTGCTTAACAATATGCACATAGTCAACAGATTTGTGATTTCCCAGAAAGTTATTGACGATCGATTTGAATGCCATCCATGAGCAAAGTTCACTACCATGTAACAAGTTCTCGAATTGTTTGTCTGCAATAACTTTCCTAATCTGAGGTCCTACAGAGAAACATTCCTTTATCTTTGCATCGCTAACTTGCGGAAACTTTTCTCGAAGATAAGTGAAAGCTTTGCTCGTTTTATCTAATGCTTTTACGAAATTCTTCATGAGCCCCAACTTTATATGTAACGGTGGTAAAATGATGCTGTCTTTGTTAACTAATGGCTCGTGTATTACATGTTTATGCCCGAGCTGCATACGATCCCTGATAGGCCACACCTTTCTTGCATAATGTTCCTGTCTGTTGAGACTGTCACATTCACATAGGAAGCAACAAAATTTAGTATACCCTGTCTGCATGCCCGTGAGAATTGCAATGACCTTTAAGTCTCCACAAATCCGCCATTGGTAGTCATTGCACTTTATTTTTGCCAAAAGTATAGCCATATTGTGATGTTTCTTTCATATGAACTGAGTAGGCGACTGGAATTGATGAAATAAATTTCCGTTATGCAATAACATGGCTTTTAGATTAGTCTTGGAAGAGTCGATGAAAAGTCGCCATTCGTTGAGTATGTCCTCATGACCGAGGTGCACCATTAGACCGTTTACACCTTTGCAATAGCAAATGTCATCATCCATCTCGAGATTCCATTCTTTGAGTCGCGAACCGAGTAATTCCGCTTGTCCTTTGGTAAGAGCGAGATCACGTATTAGATCTGAAAGTTCTGAATGGTTAATTAAGGGAACACCATCATTCACCGGTATATAATCCGAGTCAGAATTAGTTTCTAAAGCAGGTAAACTATCACTTTGTTATGGTTCATTCACATCCAACGGATATTGTTCTGGTGGAACTGGGATCGGACACGTGATTGGATCATGAGGCACTGGTTTCGAAACCGATTCAATATTTGGATAAACCACAGACTTTCTAGTTTTAAAAATGAAACCATGGATATTTGTCAAGCAGAAGTAACAATCAGTAGCGTGATTTGTCGGTTCACGCTATATTACTGGCACTCCAAAAAGCATCGACTTATGCTTCGGCAATTTTCGTAACCAACCTGCCAATGTATTTGCACAAGTCGAACAAACTGCATTTGGCTTCCAAGATTTATTTGCATCATCAACTTTCGAATCGAAATAAAGTTCATATGCTTTCTTTAGTAATGGTGTAAAGTTTTTTCTGGTGAACACGATCAGTAAAATATCCGCACACGTAACAGAACAGATCAGCCGAATTTCTACAACTTCTAGAAGCCATATTTCGCTCAGAATTATTTCAAAATACAGTAACTATTGGAAAAATAGCGTAACATATGTCATGCATCTTTTAGCAGTATAAAAAGTAGAATTATTTTGCATTTTATTAATTTTTAATAAGTTATATAATAAAAATGAAATGGAGCAAATAACGGTTTCCCAAAAATATATTTATTCACAAATATCTTAAGAACCTGATGTGATAGAGATAAACGGATTTCAAATTTGAAATCAGCGCAAGAAACTGACCTAAGAACACTTATTCTTATATAAGAAAGAAAAATGTTGTTTGTCAGTGTAATCCGAATAGACCGAAAGTGGGATCCAAAATGGCGTTAGTTTCAGTGAGTGTCGCTCACACTGGAGATGTCTTAAACGAAAGTGAAGGCTCCGTTCATTACTCAAATAGAATATTGGGCTTTCCATATCCCATGATAAATGTTGCATATGTCCAATGCATAGTGCTGCTAGTAGAAGAGTCGTCTAAGTACAATCAATCAAATACATCGGCAGACAGTATGATGTCTGCATAGTTAGTTAGGCCTAAGGAAAGTTCAGTAAATGTTTCTGCTTTACCTTAAGTCCAGAAAAACACTAGCAAATAGCACACGCCATCCCTTGGCGTAGAGAATAACCGTTGGGGAGAATTACGGACATCATAGTCATACTGAGAAAACTTCTCCTTCCCCAGAATCAACCACAAAGACAAAATCTTCGGACTTTTCTTCGTCCGTGCAGAACCCACAGTTCGCCATCACGGAAGCTTCTTCTCGACTCCCTCAAACGACGCATGCGCAGAAATGCGCTTGACCCCAGAATATAAGACCGAATCGCCTTAAATAGTCAAGGAATAACCATTTTCTCGGGTTATATACATTCCAAGCAAGACTAAACTGTTTCTGGCCATACCAGAAACAAACCGACGTAAAACTAATATTCGTACGCCAGGTTGAGATTCAAGAAAAGATAACCCATATAACGGAATATAACATCGAACCAATCAAGGGTTCTGTACCTTTGATTATCAAGTAAGTATCTTGACTCTCAATAAATACTTTTCATCAGACAGATAGATATTACTTTATATTTGTATGCCTACCAAAAGAATCTGTGCGTAACAGACTATCACACAAAAGAATCTGTTCGCAACACTAAACATCAGGGTTAACTGTGACAATTGATACAGGAGGGCTTTCAGTGTGAATAGACACCAGTGTGAACAGTGACAGGAGATGCGGGAAGTTGTTATCTGTAGAACTAGATGTCAGGGTGAACTCTGACAACAGATGCTGCAAGGATTTTCTGTGTGGCTACTCTCCCATGTTGACCGAGAGTAGATGCAGGAGGAGCTAACAATGAATCGAGAAATCAGGGTTGACAGTGAGAGTAGATGCAAGAAGGATTATCTGTGATAGGAGATGGAGGTTATCTGAAAGAGTTATCATGGAGCTGCCCATGAAAGTAGACATAGTGATATCTGTAAAGCAGACATCAGGGAGCTTGTGAGACCTGACCTGGGTTTAAGAATGACTTGAGTAAAGACCTTGTGATAATAATGTGCTTGTAGATATTAAAATAAAAGTGATTAAAAAAATGACAGTATGATATAATATAATGCTGATTATGTCACTATGATACAATATAATGATGAGGATGTCACTATGATACAGTATAATGATGAGGATGTCACTATGATACAGTATAATGATGAGGATGTCATTATGATACAGTATAATGCTTAGGATGTCACTATGATACAGTATAATGATGAGGATGTCACTATGATACAGTATAATGATAAGGATGTCACTATGATACAGTATAATGATGAGGATGTCACTATGATACAGTATAAAGCTAAAGATCTCATTATGCTGAGGATGTCAGTATGATTTAGCATAATGATGAGGATGTCATAAAGATACAGTATAATGCTGAGTATGTCATTATGATATAATATAAGCTGAGGATGTCAGTATGCTTTAATATAATGATGAGGATGTCAGTATGATATCGAATATTGATTATGTCAGTATGATACAACATGTTAATGACGATGTCAGTATGATACAACATGTTCATGAGGATGTCAATATGATACAACATGTTAATGAGCATGTCAGTACGATACAACATGTTAATGAGGATGTCAGTATGGTACCGTATAATGAGGATGCTAGTTCAATATAACATAATTCTGAGACTGCTGATGATTCACATAATTCTGAGACTGCTGATGATTCACATAATTCTGAGACTGCTGATGATTCACATAATTCTGAGACTGCTGATGATTCACATAATTCTGAGACTGCTGATGATTCACATAATTCTGAGACTGCTGATGATTCACAAACAAGAAGTTGCAGGAAGCTGAAGAATTAAGGAGGAAGACAGACACTACATGATGTTGTCTATGAATAGTACCAACCTTTAGGTACAGGTAAACAGGTATATATGGTTAATCCACTAGCCACAATGATGGCACCAACCACCCAAAATGACATACCAAACCCACCGACCTGAAAACATTATTTATGTGGTCTTCAAACACGTTAAAAATCTACTTTATCTCAAGTAACATAAAGATAATGTCTTAACAAGTTAATAACAACTGTCTGAAGATTTATATGTAGATATTGCATCAACAAGTTAATATTTCGCTGTCTGAAGATTTATATATAGATATTGCATTAACAAGTTAATATTTAGTTGTCTGATTATATATATATATATATATATATATATATATATATATATATATATATATATATATATATGAAATATATATATATATATATATATATATATATATATATATATATATATATATATATATATGTCTGTGTATATGTGTGTGTATATATATATATGTCATGATACACGTGACATATGTTTCAAGGTGTGTGTGGGTAACGGAATGAAAGGTTGTTACGGTTGAATGCCACTAGCATTGTGGCATGCGAGAGTTTCACGGTCATGTGTTATTTCTAAAGTAATATACTTGTAGTGTTGTTCAGGGGTGTCATACGTTGGTGAGGTTCATGTGAGCTCGTGGAGAGCATGTTGGATAGTGAACTGTCTGTATGACCGAGAGGAGTTTGTAATGTTAGAAGTAGTGTGACTGACCGTTGAAGAAGACGGGTCAGATGTGATATTATCTGAAGTGATTATTGTTAGACTGTAGAGTCTGGGAGTGATATGGCCGTTATGGAAGACGGGTCAGATGTGATATATTATATGAAGTGATTATTGTTGGACTGTTGAGTCTAGAAGTGATGTTATAGGGCCTAGAGGAGAAGATGCCGCATCTGTGTTGACTTTAGGAGTTATATGTAGTCAGAGGTTATTAGTGGTTGATCTGACTAAGAGATTCCTGGTGCGAGGTGCATGCCGCACTAGAGGAGGCCAAGATAGTAGAAGTAAGGCGACTGTGTGCGCAAGAATGCCAGCAGTCATGTTACGATGAGCAGTGTAACATGAGATGTGTATGAAGCTACTGTTAGGTGCCACCGGCTTGTTATTCATATGTTAGCCATACATGATGTTACTGATGTCCAGGATTCTGTATTGGTGAAATATATATGTACATAGGACTGTACAACAGACTTCTGTTGAGTTTATGAATGAGTGTCGCTTGTGAGGCTGTGTTGGTAGTGATCACCTAAGAATTATCATATATATATATATATATATATATATATATATATATATATATATATATATATATATATATATTATATATATAATATATATATATATATATATATATATATATATATATATATTGCGTGAACAAGTGAATATATGGCTGTCTGAAGATTTATATACAGAAACTGCATCACCAAGTTAATATCTGGCTGCCTTAAGAAGCAGAGATATTGTAGAAACAAGTTTATACAAGGATGTCTTTAGTCATACAGATAATGTATCAACAAATTAATATAAAGATAACTTGACAGGCATATAGAAAGAGCATCATCAAGTGTGGTCTGATTGGTGGTTTGAGTTTTTTTTTTACATACTTGACTTTATCATTCCACTGTTGCCGTGAAGTAGAAGTGGCAGCTGAAGTTTGTGTTCTTGAGCCAAGTGTGTTGCACTGGCTACTGTCAGCCCGTGTTGTTGTAGGATGTCTGTCATGTTGTCTGTCTATCTGCCTCTTGGTCTTCCCTGTGTTCTGAACCCAGTTCTACTGTGGTAGGCACAATGGTAATTTATCAGGTTCCATTCTCACGAGATGGCCAAACCGTTTTATTTTCTGTCTCTCTATATACTTGATGCAGAATGTAGTTCCTACAATGTTTCTGATGTCATCATTTCTCGTTCTGTCTCTCCTGGTAACATTAATGGTTTTTCTTAAACATCTCATCTCACAGGATGTGATTTTTCTCTTGTGTTTTGGTCACGGACCAAGTTTGACACTGACAGCAAACAGTTGGTAAGAGCATATTGTTAATCAGTTGTTATTTTGTTTCCACGTCGATGTTTGGATATTTGAATTTTCTAATAATACAAATCTCCAAAGAGAAGTCTGCCAAATCTCTACTACATAAAGAGTCTGCCATTTTTCTGTGTGGCACAAAGAAGTCAATCATGACTGTGCTTAAATAATATTGGCTGCATCACTCCAACCAGATAATTACTTAGTCACTCACCCACCTATCAGTGAGACTTACACCCTAACTATGATGAGTAGTCCAACTAGATTATACCTCATACAGAGCTCCTCCTATTGTTGGTCCAACCATGAGACCCACACCAATGCATGTCTCAAGAGTGGCCTGAAATTACAAATTATTAATTAGTTAGCAGGTTTATGTGTCAGATATGTAACTCAGTAATATGTCAGATAAATAAATCATCAAGAAAATATGCCAGACATATAAATCAGTAATATGCCAGACACACATGTCAGACATATAAATCAGTAAGATAATAAGTCAGACAAATAGTCGTAGTAGCCCCTTGCAGTCATAACTGACTAAGGGAATGAACCCCTAGGATGATAGCCCTGGTGTTCATTTTGGCATGTTCTTTTCTCATCTGCTTGTTGTGAGCGCTTCTTTTTACCCAATCTGAGGTGGCACCATAGTATACAGAGCGATACAACAGGAGGCAATCTGGTCATTAGAAGTGGTCCCCCCGTCGATCAAGTGTTTTGGCCCATTATTCTCCTTTACACTCGGGGGGGGGGCACCTGGGCTAGAAAAGATCAAACAAAACATAGAAGATAAGGAAGCCAAAATGATAAGTAGAAAGTTCATAGATCAACTAACTAAACAAAGTCTGGCCGTCTACACTGATGGATCTAAAGGGTGATAGTGGGCAACTAGGTGCCGGAGTTGTAATACCACAATGGGGAATAAAAAAGAGCTACAGTGTAACTGAAGGGGCTTCGATTTTTACCGCAGAGATGGTAGCAATTCTTAAAAGTTTAGAAATAATCGAAGATAACCCACCAGAAGCTGTTACGATATTTACAGACTCACTATCATCATTACAAGCACTAGAACACCCAGGTAAATGTAGCCGGCCAGACATAAAGGAAGAAATTCTAGCAATTAATACATCAATAGGGAACAGAGGATGTAGTATGAGGCTAGTGTGGGTTCCAGCACACATAGGTATTGCTGGTAACGAGTTGGCAGATCAGAATGCCAAGAATGGAAGAATAAGTAAAAACAATATAAGAGCAGGACTGGGAAGGTCGGAGATCAAGAGCCAAGTGAAGATAACTATAAACGAGGAATGGAAGACAACATGGAAGAAAAGTAGAAAAGGCAGACACGCGTTCAAACTGCTGAAAGAACCAACGAGGACGTGCCAGGTCAGAGAAGAATTAAAGATACCATCAAACAAAAAACTGTGGCGTCTCCGTCTCGGTGCAGCATACTTTATGATAAAAGAACCACACTGCCAAGAATGTCAGGAAGAGAATGACATAGACCACTACCTGATCCACTGTAAAAAAGTATGAACAACAAAGGCTTGAATTAAAAACTTACTATAGAAATCACAATATAGACTTGACAGGTGATAAGGTTTTAAGTATAGATGCCCCAAGAGATGCCCAATCAATACTTAAAAGATATATACATAAAACAAAGGGAAACATATAAGGTTAGTAACAAAAAAGAAAAAAAACACAAATAAAAAAAATAAAAACTTACTAACTACTCATTGCACAAGGAAAGACAACAAGGTATTAAATAAAAATAAAGACAACTCAAAAAGAACAAATACTAATACAAAGTAAAACCAAGTGTAAAGGACAATAGTTATCAAGAAACAATACAAAAGAGAAAATAAAATGGACAAATACTAATATAAATTAAAATCAGCAACTGCTAAAG
This sequence comes from Oreohelix idahoensis, assembly GCA_024509875.1. Classification (NCBI taxonomy): domain Eukaryota; kingdom Metazoa; phylum Mollusca; class Gastropoda; order Stylommatophora; family Oreohelicidae; genus Oreohelix; species Oreohelix idahoensis. Next base: position 289,189 of record JAMPIV010013326.1, read on the forward strand.
ACAATAGTTATTTAAATTGAATACAAAATTAGTAAATAAAATGACACTAAATACCCCAATTATAACCAACTTTCAGGTTGAACAGGGTAGACCAAGATGGAACGAGAAGAGGCAATAACGGTCAGCTGTTAAGTGCCCGCTCTCCACCCATCACCTCATCAAAACAACAAGAAGAAGCCTCCAGTTGTCTTGTGTAGAAAATGAACCCATTCCACCTTGGATGCAGATTTGGAAACTTGATTGCATCTCTCTTCCCGTCCAAAAAGTGTGTGAGATCATCATCAGGCAGATCAACTTGATGTATATGCCAATGCCATGAAAGCCCCTATTGTTTTGATCCTCCAACAACTTTGTCTATATTGCTGCCACAGTATATAACTTTCAGAAAAAAAATTATTATAACATAAGACAAGGGATGAATACAAGGCTCAAACAGCTTTTTAAAACCTTTTTTTTTTTAGTCAATTAAAAAAATGGATGAATATCATGAGAAGATTAAACATGAAGACAATCACGTGACTACCCACAAAGACAGAAGCGATGTGATCAGGAAACTCATTAGAGATGATTGCAAAGCTAGCTGTTGAGAAGGCTGACACACCCAGAGCCTCTATCGATCTGACTACAAAAGACATCACTATAAACACTGTGCCTGATGGGCCTTTGTCCAGGAATCTGTAGGAAGAATGAGAAAAAAACTTTAAAAAAAAAAGAACAGGCATAAATCTATACAATGGTAGTAAATAAAATATTGAAATAAAATTTAGAGAAAAAGGTAAGAAAATAATGGACCACATATATAATAAAAAATTGAGCCCAGCTGAAGTTATGTACCAAAATTATGACACTGAATATAAACCTACACACTTACTTAGTCGTTCCCCTTCTACCGTGAGGTGTAGAGGTTTGGAAGAGAGAGCGCCAGACTATCTTATCGGCTGTCTTCCTCCTGGCCTGGTTCCATTCTAGTCCTCGGTCCTTCAAAGATTGTCTAATGTTGTCCTCCCAGCGGACTCTGGGTCATCCTGGGGGTCTGGATCCCTGGCTCTTTGTTTCCTATGCTTGTCGTGGTAGCCGATCTTCTCCCATTCTGCAGACATGGCCAAACCATCTTAGTTGGGACTGTTCTACTTGGGTCTGCAGGGGGTGGGATTTTAGGCATTGACGTATCGTCTGGTTGCGGACCATGTCTCTTCTTGTTACTTCAACCACTTTCCTCAGATACCCCATTTCTGAGGTTTGGATCTGGCTTTTGTGGGTTGTAGTCATTGCCCATGACTCGCATCCATATGTCAAAACTGGGACATAGGTGGAGCGGTATACAGCTATCTTCGTTTTCTTACCAACCTCTCTCTTGCTGAGGAATCCTCGATTTACGGCCTGAAAAAGTCTCCCAACTGCTGCTTTTCGAGTGGCCAACTCTTCTTTGATGCCTCCCTTTCGGTCTATAATAGCTACGAGGTATTTAAAGTGGTCGACCTGCTCCAGGACCTGTTCTCCCAGCTTAATCTGATGTCTTCTTTCTTCTTGTGATATCACCATGGATTTTGTTTTAGAGCTGCTTATGACCTTCCCTCTCTTCTCCAGCTCTTCCTTCCAGACTTGCAGGTTGGATTGGTGATGCCTCTGATTTAGCAATCAGGGCAACATCATCAGCAAATGCCAGCTCTGAAATACATACCCGTCTCATCTTCCAGTACCCCACTAAATACTTTCTTGTTCTCTCCTTACATGCCGTGATAACATCGTCCATGAGGAGTATGAAAAGATAAGGTGACAGGATATCACCTTGTCTTACATCAGTGATGGTCCTGAACTATTCTGACTTATGGTTTGCTGTCCTCACATAATTTCTGCAAGACTTGTAGAAGCTCTGTATAGCATGAATCAGAGGTGCTGGAATGTTCTTCCTTGCCAAACAGTCCCAAAGTTTGCTCCAGGGGACCCTGTCAAACGCCTTTTCCAGATCTATGAAACAAAGATGGATCTCACTCTTATACTCAAGAGCCTTTTCACTCAGCTGTCTGAGTGTGAAGATTAGGTCTTGAGTACTTCGGTTTGCTCGGAATCCACACTGGATCTCATCCAATTGTGGCTCAGCTAGGCGTCGGAGTCTCTGCTCTAGGATTCTAGAGTAGATTTTACCAGGTACACTGAGAAGGGATATGCCTCTGTGGTTTCCACATTGTCGATTGTCACCTTTTTTGAAAATTGGTGTTATGATGGCAATCTCCCAATCCATTGGTATGGTCTTGTTGCACCACGCTGCCGTAGGACCCTTAAGAGTAATAGGCCACCTGATGCTCCTATGTACTTAACCATTTCTGGTGTTATACCATCATGCCCTGCTGCTTTGCCCATCTTGATTTTCTTCAGTCCTGCCTTCAGTTCTTCCATCTTTATGTCATCTTTATCACCATTGGTTTCCTCTTCTGTGCTAGTGGTTATCATTTCTGATGCTTGACCTTGCTCACCATCAAGGAGTTCTGAGAAATATTATTTCCATCACTTCCTTCGGGGCAGTAAGCAATTTGCCTTGCTTGTCCTTTATAAATTTGAGAGGGCATTGTTTTTCCTTCCTCATGTTCTTTGGGGTCTTATAGAACAATTTCTGGTTTTCTTGCGCATCTTTTTCTAGCTTTTCTCCACATTCTTCCCAGGACTTCTGTTTTGCTGCTAGCACCTTGTTCTTTGCTTCTGTTCTAAGTATCACATATTCTCTATATTTCTCTATTTGTCCTGCTGTGTTTTTAGCTCCTAAGTATTGTTTCCATGCTATTTTCTTCTCTCTTATTTTCTCTTTGACTTCCTCTGTCCACCAAGGTGTCCTCTTTCTCTTGTTCCCAAGTCGGACTTCACCACATGCTTCTGCAGCAGCTGTCTTTATGATGTCCTTGAATTTAAGCCAGAGGGTTTCCAAGTCATCAGGTTGTTGTTCTGTGTTTCTCACCGCTGTAGCAATAAGCCCCTGATATCTGGTCTTAATTTCTGGCTCTCTCAGCTTGTAGGTCTTAATGCTCATTTCTCCCGTTTGTTTACTTGGTTTCTTGCGTGATGTTGGGCAGTTCCTAGGCTGAGCAACTCTTTCAGTTGTTCTTTTTATTGTAAGCGGGTAGTGATCACTTCCAATCTCTGGCCCCCTCCAGACTCTAGCATCCCGGACATATTTGAATGAGCTCCTCCTAACAATGGCATAGTCGATCACTGACTTTTCATTCTTTGTTGGTTCACATCTAGTGTATGCATGTATGCGCTTATGGGGGAACTTTGTGTTTGTAATAATCAGATTCTGCTCAGTGCAGAATCTAAGGAGTTGCTTTCCATTGTCATTGAGAGTATCTTCTCTATATCTTCCGATAACTCCACCCCATCTAGCATGGTCATTTCCAACTCTGGCATTGAAATCTCCGAGCATGATAACTTCATCTAGGCAGTCATCCACTGTCCTTTGAAGCAGCTCGAAGAATTCCTTCTTGACCTCTGCTCTCTCATCCTCATTTGGCCCATACACTATGACCAGGTTGACTATGGTTTCTCCTTCTTTTAGTTTTACAACCATAATGCGCTCTGAGACAAAGTTCCATCCCTTGATATTATCTTTCTGGTTTTTGGCCACAATGCAGCCCACGCCCCCTTTAGCTCTTTCAGATGTGGGTACACCACTGTAGAGCAGCGTGTTGCCATCGAGATCCATGACTCCTTGTCCCTTTTTCTTTGTTTCCGTTATAGCCAGGATTTCTAATTTTGCTTTCCTCATCTCTTCCACCAGCTCCTCTTCTTTCCCATTTATACTTCTTGTGTTCCACGTTCCATAAGTCGTAGTCCGTTCCAGTTCGTCGCCTTTAGAATCAGTCTGGTTTTCTTTCTTGTAGTTCACGTAATCATGTTTTAAAGCAAACAGGTGATTGGCCTGTTGTGCCTTTGCATGGTGGAGGGGCTGCCTCCTTACGGCCTCCATGCAGGCCGCCCTCCTCCTTTTTCAGCCGGGCTTGGGACCGGCCTAGGCGGAGTTAAACCTACACACACCCAACTTAATTATTTACTTGAATACCAAAAATTGACAATACAAAAAGTATGAACACACTATAATTGTATGAAACAAAACACACACAAGAAATTAGACATTCTCAAGTAAATGATGACAAGAGATAATGCCATTAGCCAATAGCAGCAACAAGTGAACATACATTCTCAAGTAAATGATGACAAGAGATAATGCCATTAGCCAATAGCAGCAACAAGTGAACATACATTCTCAAGTAAATGATGACAAGAGATAATGCCATTAGCCAATAGCAGCAACAAGTGAACATACATTCTCAAGTAAATGATGACAAGAGATAATGCCATTAGCCAATAGCAGCAACAAGTGCACATTCTCAAGTAAATGAACAAGAGATAATGCCATAGCCAATAGCAGCAACAAGTGAACATACATTCTCAAGTAAAAATGATGAGCCAGCAGCAACAAGAACATACATTCTCCATTAGACATGAGATAATGCCAATAGCAGCAACAAGTGAACATACATTCTCAAGTAAATGATGACAAGAGATAATGCCATTAGCCAATAGCAGCAACAAGTGAACATACCACCTTTCCTCGGGGGTTTGTGAAGAGATAAAGAAAGAACAGGACTACTGTACAAGGTGAGACCATGCAAGGGGCAGGCAACCTCATCATGTCAAACACATTGCCACAGAAACCATTTATAACCCCACATGGAGTTGAACATATTTTATTTATAACCCACATGGAGTTGAACATATTTTATTTATAACCCACATGGGGTTGAACATATTTTATTTATAACCCACATGGAGTTGAACATATTTTATTTATAACCCACATGGAGTTGAACATATTTTATTTATAACCCACATGGGGTTGAACATATTTTATTTATAACCCACATGGAGTTGAACATATTTTATTTATAACCCACATGGAGTTGAACATATTTTATTTATAACCCACATGGAGTTGAACATATTTTATTTATAACCCACATGGGGTTCAACATATTTTATTTATAACCCACATGGGGTTCAACATATTTTATTTATAACCCACATGGGGTTGAACATGGTATTTTATTTATAACCCACATGGGGTTGAACATATTTTATTTATAACCCACATGGGGTTGAACATATTTTATTTATAACCCACATGGAGTTGAACATATTTTATTTATAACCCACATGGGGTTGAACATATTTTATTTATAACCCACATGGGGTTGAACATATTTTATTTATAACCCACATGGAGTTGAACATATTTTATTTATAACCCACATGGAGTTGAACATATTTTATTTATAACCCACATGGGGTTCAACATATTTTATTTATAACCCACATGGGGTTCAACATATTTTATTTATAACCCACATGGGGTTGAACATATTTTATTTATATGGGGTTGAACATATTTTATTTATAACCCACATGGTGTTGAACATATTTTATTTATAACCCACATGGGGTTGAACATATTTTATTTATAACCCACATGGAGTTGAACATATTTTATTTATAACCCACATGGGGTTGAACATGATATTTTATTTATAACCCACATGGGGTTGAACATATTTTATTTATAACCCACATGGGGTTGAACATATTTTATTTATAACCCACATGGGGTTGAACATATTTTATTTATAACCCACATGGGGTTGAACATATTTTATAACCCACATGGGGTTGAACATATTTTATTTATAACCCACATGGGGTTGAACATATTTTATTTATAACCCACATGGGGTTGAACATATTTTATTTATAACCCACATGGAGTTGAACATATTTTATTTATAACCCACATGGGGTTGAACATATTTTATTTATAACCCACATGGGGTTGAACATATTTTATTTATAACCCACATGGGGTTGAACATATTTTATTTATAACCCACATGGGGTTGAACATATATTTTATTTATAACCCACATGGGGTTGAACATATTTTATTTATAACCCTGATGGTGTTGAACATATTTTATTTATAACCCACATGGGGTTGAACATATTTTATTTATAACCCACATGGGGTTGAACATATTTTATTTATAACCCACATGGGGTTGAACATATTTTATTTATAACCCACATGGGGTTGAACTTGATATTATTCTCCATCAATTTAGAAAAAAAAAAAACATTTCTCATCAATGGAGAAACCTTCATTAAAAAATATATATGAAATGTCCCTGCCAGCACTCATCTCTATTATCATTCATCTATGCATATCTGGAGTCATCCTCATATGACCACCAGCTTAAACACAATGCTACAGTATACAGATGTGGAAGTGAACCTCTGTCTGTGAGGCTAATTACACCCTCACTAACTCTTGAAATCATCCACACACTTCCAAGGATTCCCCTTGTGGTGAAACATGTAGAGAGCCCAGCATTGCATACTAAGCTTGAAGGTGTCACTTGAGCACCAGACATAACTCTGGCTTTTACCTGGTTGACTGCATGCAGGAGGATCTCACTGTGTACCCATGATGGGCAGGGAAAGCTGAGAAGTGGCTCAGTGTTGGACGTGACTATTCCCTGGGAGAGCCCAGAACCAGAGCACAGTATTTTAGCTCTGCATATTTGGAGAGCCCCCTTGGATGGAGGGAAATGCACAGTATGCCACGCTCTTTTTCCTCCTAGCTCGGTACCAGATGTGATGGTCCTTTAAATGCAAGCCAAGCTGGAGAAACTGGAGCTCATGACTTCAACTCAGCACGTTTCAAAATGGCAGAAAAGTCACAGGAAAAGCCTAGATCTACAGTGTAGATAATCCCAAGGAGTCAACGTGGTAAGGCTGCAAAAGAGCGAGAAGCTTATCAGCCCTAGTTAAACAACAACAACAACAACACATCATTCATCTACTATTTTCCGTCACTTCTTTCATAACTCTTGCTATATGTTACCTCTCATTCGTTCATTAACATGTCTATAACTCTTACCCAAACAATATTGCAGTAGTGCCAGCTACCAAAATTCCACTTGTGTAGACAAACTTAGCACCTAGTCTTGTCAGCTGATCACATGAGAACAATCAAACATATCAATAAGGGAATTTTGTTATACTAAAGACCCAACATAAAAACAATTTTAAACACAGATGTCAAGTCAGTACTACTACGCAGTACTGTAACATGGACAGCAACAGAAATGACAAACAAGAAGTACAAACTTTCATAAATGGCTGCTTACATTGAATATAACGATTAAAATGATATGAACAGGATCACCAAGGTCAAAACAATGGAAAGAATTAGACATATCAGTGGAGTGATGCATAAAGATTAGGAGAAATATGATGTAACACTAAGAAAACCAGCTAACAACATAACATGGCAGGACATGGATGCTAGGAATTCACATTGCTTTTGCGTGAACTCCAAAGTTAGATCTCTAAACCAAGACCCTCAAGCAGCTCCACATGGTTTATCCTGGAAACTGACTGGCCAACACTTCAGGGTTCAGCTAGTCATACCTGAGTGGCACAATATCACAATTCCCTCTGTAGAGAAACATGTTGAGAATCCAGCACTGCACATTAAGGTTGAAGGAGTCACTTGAACCCGAGATTTAACTCCAGCTTTTACCTGGTTCGCTCCATAAAGGAGAATGTCATAGTGAAAAGATGGCAGGCAAGGAGAGCTGAGAGGTGGCTCTGTGCAGGACGTGGTATTTCTTTGGGAAAGCTCAGAGCCAGCACACAGTAATTTAGCCCTGCATATCTGAAGAGCCCCATGAATGGTGGAGACTGTGCAGTGTGCCACACCCCTCTCCCTTCCAGCTTGAAACCAGAAGTGAGGATCCAGTAAATGTATGCCAAGCCAGGATATAATACCTGGGAAAGAAACTGGAGCTCATGGCTCCAACTCAACAAGTTTTAGAATGGCAGGAAAGTCATGGGGAAAGCCTAGATCTACAATGTAGATAATGCCATTGATTCTTCAACTTGGTAATGGCTGCAAAAGAGTGACAAGCTCAGCAGCCCTGGCTAAACAACAACAACAATAAGGCAGGACTTGCCTGGAAATCCTATGCCAGAGTAAAAGGAACAAACACACAGTGAAGAAAATTTGAGGCAGACATAAGATAGAGAAAACAAAAGAAAACACACAAACACAAACAGTGAAGAAAATTGCAGACAGACAACATATCGATAGAGAAATCAAAGAAAAACACACACAAAGGGAAGAATATTGGAGACAGACATAACGATAGACAAAACAAAGGAAAACACACCAACACAAACAGTGAAGAAAATTGGAGAGACACAGATAGAGACAACATATAAAAGGATGATGGAGGACAGGAAGAAGTAATGGAAGACCTATGCTTCACTGGGAACTGAAAGGGAAGGTAGTTTCATATAATCACGAATATTTAAAAGCAAGGTTTTTTGTTTTGATCTAGCAGCTTATTAACCTTTTTTTTAAAACAATAAATAGATGACCAGCAGAACGATTGTTTAGCAGCTAATTATTACATCAGGTATTGACTGGATAGTCCTGTGTACTTCCTGGGGGGGTCTCGTGTGAGATGAAGAAATAATAGGACTACTACTACTGCCTCAGGCATGTCCTACCAAGCAACTCATAGATGGTTGGGCATGGGGCTGGCAAACTCATTATAACAAATAAATTGCTACAAAAACCACTGCTGCATATGAATGTTTTGTGCAGGCTTCCTGCAAACAGGCCAGCTACAGTGGTGACTCCATGCTCCAAAGGGAGCAAAACGATGATTCACACCCATTTAATGACAGAGGTCGTTGTATGGCTGGCAAATGTCATCATTTTAAACTTACAAAGTTTCCAAATATTGGTGAGGCTATAAAGTTAACCAGCTGGAAACTGCTGAAGACAAGGCCAATAGCAGTTGGTGAGGCCCCTTTCATCTCTGCCTGGGAATGAGAGAAAACACTGGGTGAGAGATGGACAAATATACTGATATGATTGTGTGACATGATATATCATGGTTGTGAAAATGAGCAATATACAATGATGACTCTGTGAAGTGAGGCATAAACATTGATAACTGTGTGAGGTGAGGCATAATAAAGATGACTGTTTGAGGTGAGGCACAAACTTATTTGACAGTGTGAGGTAAGGCATAAACAAAGATGACTGTTTGAGGTGATGCATAAACAAAGATGACTGTTTGAGGTAAGGCATAAATAAAGATGACTGTTTGAGGTGAGGCATAAACAAAGATGACTGTGTGAGGTGAGGCATAACAAAGATGACTGTTTGAGGTGAGGCACAAACTAATTTGACAGTGTGAGTTAAGGCATAAACAAAGATGACTGTTTGAGGTGAGGCACAAACTAATTTGACAGTGTGAGGTAAGGCATACACAAAGATGACTGTTTGAGGTGAGGCATAAACAAAGATGACTGTTTGAGGTGAGGCACAAACTAATTTGACAGTGTGAGGTAAGGCATAACAAAGATGACTGTTTGAGGTGAGGCACAAACTAATTTGACAGTGTGAGGTAAGGCATAAACAAAGATGACTGAGGTGAGGCATAAACAAAGATGACTGTTTGAGGTGAGGCACAAACTAATTTGACAGTGTGAGGTAAGGCATAACAAAGATGACTGTTTGAGGTGAGGCACAAACTAATTTGACAGTGTGAGATAAGGCATAAACAAAGATGACTGTTTGAGGTGAGGCATAAACAAAGATGACTGTTTGAGGTGAGGCATAAACAAAGATGACTGTGAGGTAAGGCATAAACAAAGATGGCTGTGTGAGGTAAGGCATAAACAAAGACGACTTTGAGGTGAGGCATAAACAAAGATGACTGTTTGAGGTGAGGCATAAACAAAGATGACTGTTTGAGGTGAGACACAAACTAATTTGACAGTGTGAGGTAAAGAATAAACAAAGATGACTGTGTGAGGTAAGGCATAAACAAAGATGATTGTTTGAGGTGAGGCACAAACTAATTTGACAGTGTGAGGTGAGGCATAAACAAAGATGACTGTTTGAGGTAAGGCATAAACAAAGATGACTGTTTGAGGTGAGGCACAACCTTCCTTATATGTTACAAACTAATTTGACAGTGTGAGGTAAGGCATAAACAAAGATGGCTGTGTGAGGTGAGGTACAAACAAATATGACAGTGTGAGGTGAGGCATAAACAAAGATGACTGTTTGAGGTAAGGCATAAATAAAGATGACTGTTTGAGGTGAGGCATAAACAAAGATGACTGTGTGAGGTGAGGCATAACAAAGATGACTGTTTGAGGTGAGGCACAAACTAATTTGACAGTGTGAGGTAAGGCATAAACAAAGATGACTGTTTGAGGTGAGGCACAAACTAATTTGACAGTGTGAGGTAAGACATACACAAAGATGACTGTTTGAGGTGAGGCATAAACAAAGATGACTGTGTGAGGTTAGGCACAATGATGACTGTGTGAGGTGAGGCATAAACAAAGATAACTGTATGAGATGAGGCATAAACATAGATGACTGTGTGAGGGGATGCATAAACATAGATGACTGGGTAGGCTAGATAATTGTGTAAGGTGAGGCACAAACAAAGATGATTGTGTGAGGTGCAGCATAAACATAGATGACTGTGTGAGGGGAAGCATCAACAAAGTTGACTGTGAGATGAGGCAAAAACACAAATGACTGTATGGAGTAGATCACTGTGTGAGGTGAGGCATAAACAAAGATGACTGTGTGGAGTAGATCATTGTGAGGTGAGGCATAAACAAAGATGATTGTGTGAGGTGAGGCATAAACAAAGGTGATTGTGTGAGGTGAGGCATAAACATAGATGACTGTGTGAGAGGAGGCATACACAAAGATGACTGTGTGAGATGAGGTATAAACATGGATCATTGTGTGAGGTGAGGCATAAGCAAAGATGACTGTGTGAGGTGAGTGTAGAAGGTTGTTTTACCAGATGTAATGAGCTATACTGGGACTGTTACAGTTGTAATGCTGGAAAGCCCATACTGGTCCTCCTTAGACACCATGGATGTTGCAGGTTGTGTAGTAGGGTGTCTTGTTTGGTATGTATGCTTGATGTAGGTAAGATGTAGGTACAAATGAAGATACAATCCACATAGGATGTCACTGACTCACAGGAAGGAAGTCATATAAGCTTTTAACTGCTGGTGACGTTTTATGATCATTTATTAAGACGCCACAACGACGGTTACGTTTACATGGATGAACATAGGTCACAGTCAATGTAGGATACAGCAACAAGGCATAATAATAATTTCATCAGTAGATCGTACAGGAATCAGTAAGTCGATCTTCCTGACTATCGCTTACAATAATATCAGCTCCATAGCAATACTCCAAGAGTGTAATCAAATCCACCCTGATATTAGTAAATCAAGGGCGTACATAGTTCTACCACGGACCATACGAACATGGTGGGTTATGAGTACCGTTCAGGTTGACCTTTTGTAGGCGTACCTAAGCCTACCCTCCAGAAAAGGTATAGATGCTAACATAGCGAAGTTTATAGGAGTAAAGGAACTGTTCTCTGGGTCTAGGGTGACCCGAATCATATAACTTTAAGGTATGAAGATACCTGGTGAATTTCCTAGTAGAAAGGGGGCTCTCACTGCGTGAAGATGGTGCGACAATGTCAGAATCTTAGCAGACTGTACATATTGATAATAAGAGCTCAGTTACCTTCGTTCAGAAATATCACCACACACATATATGCCTCCAGGCAAGTAGAATCATCAAAGGGAATCCTTGTTAGCCAAGCTAACACACATGAGGATAGCCAATATCCCAACCACAGATCACAGACGTATCAAAACGGTCTGCTCTGCATGAAAATCTACGGTACACTACAGGACGAAAATCATTTCCAAAACCACCCACAATTCTGGACATGCGCAGAAGCGCTCTGCAACCTCAGTTCGAATCAGGCGACCCGCAAACGGGCACATACCCAGAAAGATGCGAATAAATGCGCCTTATAAGGATAGGGAATAAAACTCAATACAGGTTGGAAAGCATTCCAAGAAATCTTTAAGATTTCTGACTATACAAGGAGAACTGCCTGCCGTCGGTCTAAGAATAGAACGGCAGTTTAAGTCACAAGAACAGGTAACAACCAAGGTTAAAAAGTAGACCCAGTTATTAACGAGTTACATCCCCTTGACTACCAGACAAGGTTTGTGCAAGCGGATTCTGTTTGCAACAGTGAGGCATAAACAAAGATGACTGTGTGAGGTGAGGCATAAACAAAGATGACTGTGTGGGGTAAATAATTGTGTGAGGTGAGGCACAAACAAAGATGATTGTATGAGGTGAGGCACAAAGATGACTGTGTCAGGTGAAGCATAAACAAAGATGACTGTGTGGGGTAGATCACTGTGTGAGGTGAGGCACAAACAAAGTTAACTGTGTGAGGTGATGCACAAAGATGAATGTGTGAGGTGAGGCACAAACAAAGATGACAGTGTGGGCTAGATCATTGTGTGAGGTGAGGCACAAACAAAGATGACTGTGTGGGGGGTGTGGCACAAAGATGACTGTGTGAGGTGAGGCACAAACAAAGATGACTGTGCAATGTGAGAGACAAACAATGATGACTGTGAGGAGATGCATAAACAAAGATGACTGTGTGAGGAGATGCACAAAGATGACTGTGAGGTGAAGCACAATCAAAGATCACTCTGGGAAAGTTCAAACTGTGGTGCCTCCAGTTCATGTTGATACCGAAGTTGCTGTGGCCACTGCTTATATATGAAATAAGCACAAGTACAGTCGAAGCTATAGAGCAGAAGGTCAACAAGTTCATGAGAAAGTGGCTAGGGGTACCACCAGGTCTGTCAGATGTAGCACTGTACTGCAAAAAGTCAAAACTTCTGCTTCCTTTCAAGTCAGTTGTTGAAGAGTACAAAGTTGGAAAGGCAAGGCTTGCAATGATGCTACGCGAGTCAGCTGATGACGTGGTTAAGTCCATTCAGCCCACACTGAAAACTGGAAGGAAGTGGAGAGTGAAGAAGCTGTTGATGCTGCCCAAGAGTCACTCAAACTGAGGGAGGTAATCGGATACACACAGACGAATAGACGGGGATTTGGTCATGGAGACATCCGCTGGTGGTCCAAGGCATCAAGCAGGGAGCGCAGAGACATGGTTGTTCATGAGATACGAGAGGCTGAGAATGATAAGAGGTTGCAAGAAAAGCATGCAGCAGGTCCAACAAGGCCAATGGACTACATGGGAAGGAGCCCTGCAGAGGTCCTTGACATGGAATGATATATGGCATATGGCACCTCTTAGGCTCAGCTTCGTTGTTAGATCAATGTATGACCTGCTGCCGTCGGCCACCAACCTTGTGAAATGGGGAAAGTCGGATGATGAGCAGTGCCCCCTGTGCCAGGGGAGGCAGACACTCGAACACGTGCTCTCAGCGTGTAAGGTGTCATTAGGGCAAGGGCGATACAAAGTGCTAAATGAGCTTGCTGCGACAATAGATCTAGCAAGGATGAAGGCGAACAGCAAACCCAGGCCGAGCACCGCAAATACATACTTTCTGAGGGCAGGAAAGTCAGCACACCCCAAACCGAGTAAACCAGGTAGCAGTTTACCATCTCTTCTTGATTGTGCAAATGACTGGGAGATGGCGGTAGACCTACCTGAACGAGGGGCATATCCAGAGAGTATCAGAAAATCGCGGAGACGGCCGGATATAGTGCTTCATTCTTCTTCAACGCTTCAGGTCATACTGATTGAACTGACCGTGCCATTTGAATCCAGATTAGACGAGCAACATTCGTTCAAAGCGGCCAAATATAGTGATCTGGCCGCGGATCTGAGACACGAGGGGTTCACTACAAGGGTCATGGCTGTTGAAGTGGGCGCAAGAGGGCTTGTGGCTGCATCAATGTATGATCTATTGAAACTGTTGGGGCTGAAGGGACAGGCGAGAACAAGGGCACTGAAGAGGCTTAGTGAAACTGCCGAAAAGGCATCAGGCTGGCTGTGGAACAACCGCAATGGGCAATGGAAATCGTGACAATAAACGCTGCGGTACAGAAAACACCAGGAATTTTTCTAAGTCCACAAAACGCTGAGTTTTGTGGTGTACTAGTGAGCGGGCTGTGACTGGGGGGCAACAGGCGATGTATATTATAGGAGGTGTCAGAGTCAGAATTTCAGTGGCTAGGCTCGGCAGCTTCGCGATGGTGTCTCAGTGTGTGCGACGGAACGAACGGAATAATTTGTCTTCTCTTTGTTACTTTCACAATTGCCTCCACGGCTGGCGGAGTTGTGGATTAAAGTTGCTACCATAAGTGAAATGGGTTCATTTTCGATACAAGACAACAGGAGGCTGAGACGCTTGGGAGTCATGACCCAAGTGGGCCCGCCCCCTTAGAGTGTAAAGGAGTATACTGGGCCGAAACACTTGTCCGATGGGGGGACTTCTTCTGATGATCAGATTGCCTCCTGTTGTATCGCTCTGTAAAGAGTTTCCTATCATCGTGTGAGGTGAGGAACAAACTAAGATGACTGTGTGAGGTGAGGCATAAACAAAGATCACTGAGTGAGGTAGATCACTGTGTGAGGTGAGGCACAAACAAAGATCACTGTGTGAGGTGAGGCATAAACAAAGATCAGTGTGTGGGGTGATGCACAAACAAAGATCACTGTGTGAGGTAAGGCACAAACAAAGATCACTGTGTGAGGTGGGGATATTTACAGACATGACTGTGGGGTAAGGACATTTACAGAAATGACTGTGTGAGATGTGGGCACTTACAGAGATGACTGTGAGATGGGAATATGTACAGAGATGATTGTTGGAGATGGGAACATGTATAGAGAAAACTGTGAGATGGGAAACATTTATAGAGATGAGAACATTTATAGAGATGACTGTGAAATGGGAACATTTATAGAGATGACTGTGTGAGATGAGGACATGTATAGAGATGACTGTGTGAGATGGTGACATGTACAGAGATGACTGTGAGATGGTGACATGTACATAGATGACTGTGTGAGGTGAGAACATGTACAGAGATGACTGTATTTGATGGTGACATGTACAGAGATGACTGTGAGATGAGAACATGTACTGAGATGACTGTGTGAGATGGTGACATGTACAGAGATGACTGTGAGATGGTCACATGTAAAGAGATGACTGTGTGAAATGAGAACATTTATAGAGATGACTGTGTGAGATGAGGACATGTATAGAGATGACTGAGATGGTGACATGTACAGATATGATTGTGAGATGGTGACATGTACATAGATGACTGTGTGAGATGATAACATGTACAGAGATTACTGTGTTTGATGGGGTCATGTACAGAGATGACTGTGAGATGGGAACATGCACATAGATGACTGTGAGATGAGAAAAAGCACAGAGATGACTGATGTGAGATGAGGTCATGTACATATATTACTGTGTGAGATGGTGGCATGTACAGAGAAGACTGTGTGAGATGGTGACATGTACTAAGATGACTGTATGAGATGAGGACATTTACAGTGATGACTGTGTGAAATGGTGACATGTACTGAGATAACTGTGTGAGATGGTGACATGTACTGAGATGACTGTGTGAGATGGGTACATTTACAGAGATGACTGTGTGAGATGGGGTCATGTACAGAGATGACGATTTGAGATGGGGTCATGTACAGAGATGACCGTGTGAGATGGGGTCATGTACAGAGATGACTGTGTGAGATAGGAACATGCACAGAGATGACTGTGTGAGATGGGAACATGCACAGAGATGACTATATGAGATGGGGACATGCACAGAGATGACTGTGTTAGGTGGGGACATGTACAGAGATGACTGTATGAGATGGGGACATGCACAGAGATGACTGTGTGAGATGAGAACATGCACATAGATGACTGTGTGAGATAGGCTCATGTACAGAGATGACTGTGAGATGGGAACATGTACAGAGATGGCTGTTTGAGATGGTGACATATACAGAGATGATTGTGTTAGATGGGGTCATGTACAGAGATGACTGTGTGAGATAGGGTCATGTACAGAGATGACTGTGCGAGATGGGGACATGTACAGAGATGACTGTGTCAGATGGGGTCATGTACATAGATGACTGTATGAGATGCGAACATGCACAGACATTATTGTATGAGATGTGGGGCATGCACAGAGATGGAGTAACAATGAATAAATATAATAATTTTACCAACATCGTATTATCTATATCAGGTTTGGACACTAACCAAATAACAGAACAGAAAAATGAAAATAGACGACTGAGAAAACCAACTTATAAAACCTTAAGAAATATTGTTTCTAAATGATGTTTCTAGTGTATCATCGATTCGTAAAACTGGCTCCACCTTGTTTGTGCATGACAAGTCTAAAAATACCAAATGAGCACTACAATTGTTGTTGAATGTAGGCCAATGCACCAGTATGTGTGCAATCTCTGAGTTAACACCAACTGTGCAAGTGCACAGCAATAATGGAATTATTGCTGTGCAGCACAAATGGGAAGTAACAATATTACTAGTGCATAAATAAATGGTAGCTCCCGGAGCTAAACACTCAACGGGTTATGCATAAATAAATTATAACAAAATTATTATTTCATGTAGTTGTGAATGTAGTATTAATTGAGCAACAATATACTAATACTGACTATTCTATTATATGGCATGATATATCATAGGCCTCCATGGTATGATATCGTCATAGGCCTCCATGGCATGATATATCATAGGCCTTCATGGTATGATATCGTCATAGGCCTCCATGGTATGATATCGTCATAGGCCTCCATGGCATGATATATCATAGGCCTTCATGGTATGATATCATCATAGGCCTCCATGGCATGATATATCATAGGCCTCCATGGTATGATATTGTCATCATTTACCACTTCATGTCTTATGGAGCAACCATTGTAGCTGGTCCCCTTGCAGGAAACCTGCAAGAAGCATTCACGTGCGTCTGCTGTGGTGGTTTCTGTGGGAATTAGTTTTACATGATGAGGTTTCCAGCCCCATACACAACCTCATATAAGTCGCATTATATGACATGCCTGAAGGGTGCAGTAGGCATATTCCTTCTGTGCCTCCTTTTTCATGCATGAAATATGATTATTCTGGACACGAGAACATGTCGACTAAAGTCATATAGGTATTCATATACAACAAACAGTAACAAATAAAGTATTGTAAACTGACCTCTCTTGGGAAAAATGGAGCCGGCAATGAAAAGCCACATCCCGCTCCGAAGTTGGCTACGGCTAGCATAAAGAAAGTGTATTTACTTCTTCTGGATAATTGAGAAAACTTCAGCTTGGTTTTTGTCTGATTTTCGCCGTCTGCTTTGACCGTGTCGGGGCTTTCATGCGCACCATCGCTGTCTTGATGAAATTGCCCACTGAGACTGTCGTGTGTTTCTGTTTGATGTGCTGAACGTGTTCTACGACGCTGATGCCTTGCATTTTTATTACTGTTAATAGATTTAACATCTTCATTAGCGGACGTTTCTTTTGAAAAGACTGTTTCGTTGGTTTCTTGCTCAAAATCGTTGCTTTTTAGAACACCAGATGGTGTACTGTTTGAGCGATAAACTCCATTTATTTTATCCGGTCGTTTTCCGTTTTGATTTATATCCACGATAAAAGATCCGGATTTCGTAAGGAAATAAGTGGAAGATGAAATAGGAGGGTGTGCATCCATGACTGTGTTGAACGCTTTCTCATATAAATCACAGTTTACGAAAAGTAAGAAAAGTGTTCAGTTACATAATTTATATGTCATGGGTGAAGGTTTCTGTTCACGACGATATGTCGTTCACAACAAGGTACAAATAATAATCTCCTCTGTACAGCCCCCAAGTACTCGCTCAACGGCTGTCGCTGCCAATGTCGAGTCTAAACCGTAACCTTTGCCGTAATTTTATTCGCTATAGGATAACAAAAAAAGGTGCCCAGGTACTACTGTTAGTATAATGCGTTCAGTGATTACTGTAAACATGTTTTTGTTCCCCTGTTTAGGCCTACTTCTGTGAATTCCTAAAGTGTTGACCAGTAACAGAAGCTGTGCTGTACTTTAGTGCGTTTGTTTTTAAAATAAACATAATTATTTAAAAAAATTAAAAACGTATAAAGCAAAAATTTACAGAGAATCAAATTTGACTAGTCACTATTTACAACAACTACAGTAGAACCGCTATAAGTTGACCACCCAAGGGACTGTAGCAAACCGGTCAACATACGGAGGTGGTCAACATACGGAACGAGGCCTATTGTTCTGATACTTTACTTCCTTGAACAGCTTATATTGGAGAATACAGTACCATACGAAATCATACATCATCACAACATCAAATCAAATCATCAACATCTGTTTTATCATGGTTTAATCATTCTTTCTGAAAAAAAGGAGTCAATCTTGGTCTGTGTCTTATTCTTTTACAAACATAAGTGGAGAAAACACTCTCAACGCTGGCTACACCACTCAACATACCTGGGCATTTTTCCACAGCAAATGACATCCACTGCATTATCAGATGCCTGACAGCCTCTTCTTTTTGAGTCTCTGCAATTTCTGTGTCATCGTCATTTGCTTCTTCAACTTCACCAGCTGCTTCATGCACTGTTATGCTTGTCTGTACTTCGGTCAATATCGCTTGGAAAATTCCTTCTGGGTCAGGTTCATTACAGGTTGCTACCTCATCATCCATTGCAACAAAACCTTCAAAATCTACTCTTTCGAATTCTGCCATTGGCGATGGACTGTCCGATGGGGCTAAAACGTCATGCTCTTGGGTTGTGACAAATCCACATTTCTTGAAACACTTCTGTATCGTTTCCGGCTGAACTGAAGTTCCAAGCAGAACTGATCCAGAGGACAGCATCCAGAGCGTTAACTGATGCAGCGGATGAAGCTGCTTCCACAGGCGGACCACAGATCTGTGTTTTAGTAATGACCCACTGCAGGAGCTGGGCCCGGTAGTGCATTTTAAATGTTTTGATGATGCCTTGGTCAAGAGGTTGGGTTTTTGAGGTCGTGTTTGGAGGCAGAAATTTCAGTGTCACGTTTGTGAGATGTTCCACTTGTGGATGGCCAGGACAGTTGTCTACTGTCAGTAGAATAGACCGTTTCTTCTTCTTCATTTCTCGGTCGATGCCCCTTACCCACTCCTCAAATAGGGCGCCAGTCATCCATGCGGATTTGTTTGATCTCCAAGTGAGGGGAGGTCTTCGGGCTTCAGGTTCTTGAATGCGCGTGGCTTTGCCGATTTACCAATCACCAAGGGCTTTAGTTTCTCTCCGGTTGAGCTAGCGCAAGCATAACTGTGAAACGTTCTTTGGAAAGTTTTCCGCTCTTACATTTGTCACCCTTCATGGCGAGGCTCCTGTCAGGCATCGCCTTGAAAAAGAGTCCGCACTCGTCAGCATTAAAGATGTCGTCGTCTTTGAAGCCTCTGGAGAAGTAAGGAAACTTTTTGATGAACTCTTCCACAGCTTCTACTGGAACTTCATTGGATTCACCACACAACACTTTCTGGGAGATCGCGTGTCGCAGTTTAAATTTCTCGAGCCAACCACTTGATGCTTGGAAATCTTCTGCCACCCCGAATTCCCTTGCGAATTTTTTAGCAACTTCTTGAATCATCGGCCCGGAGATTCGGGAGTTAACTGCCCTCATTTGTTTGAACCAGTTTAATGTGGCTTCATTGACTTCATCTAGGGGAGTTTTCCTCCTTTTCCGCTGTAGATCTCCGCTTTCCTTACCACATCTCTCCAAGTACTCATGTTTACGTTTTTGGATGTTGCTAACTGTGGTCTTGCTAACCCAAAATGTTCTGCCGTCTTTCTTTGGCTGCTGCTTTCCAGAAAATGTAGAAGATCAATCTTTTCCTTCATTGTCAGCTCCTTGAGTTCTTTCCTTTGGGCCATCAAAAAGGTTAGGTTAATTTTGTCAACGATAAAGTGTATAAAACACAGTCTGAGAGAGAACTTACAGTTTAGTTGTTGAATAAACTATCAACCGGCAGGGCAGTCATAGCAAGAATGAAGATTTTGCTTAGAAGTTGGTCTTTTTATACTGCATGTTTGCGAAAAAATCAAAGAGGTTAGGTTAATTTTCTTTGTCGGCAAGCATCATTCGAAAAGTGGTCAGAAAGCCTGTGCCGACAAAATTCAAAGACACTGATTTTTTTTAAACTGGTCAAGTAATGGAGGGTAAATTACTATTGTGTGTCATAGTCCAAGTGGTCAAGATACAACTTACAGAGGTGGTCAACTTATAGAGGTCGTCTTCCATTGAGTACATGTGGTGCGTGTCCGGTCTATGAAAATGTGGTCAACTTCGGGAAGTGGTCAATGTAGGGAGGTGGTCAACTATGGAGGTTCTACTGTATATAAGAGAACACTGTACCAATGTTACTACTCAGTACCGGTACCTGCGAAACGTGAGAACAATTCAGGAATACACCGTCCACTGTCAGTTCTGCCTTGACAAGATTTAAACACACGGCTTTCCGCTTAAGAACCACATTGACTGCTTCTAAGACGCTTCTGCATCAGAGGTAAAATTAGCAGATAATTGACCTATGGGAAGATGGATCAGGCTGTATTCAACCACCGCGCTACACGGACAATCACTCATCGACATTTGCTGAGGGAGACTGAGTACCTATGGGTTTGACTGGAGTGCAGTTATGACGATTTTGAACAAAAACAACGACAACGCTTATACTTCGATACTTAGAGTGTTTTAAAAATAGCAGAGTCTAGAAGTAAGGATTGGTATAAACCCAAAATAAATTTGGAAATGGGTAATTTTGTTCACTTGAAACTCAGAGTCTCTGTACGGTACCAGCAGTCATGTTCAGAAATTGCGGGTCATACCCTACGCCAGAGGCGTAGTTACGAGAGTGCGAGGGGGTGGACCGTACCTTTTGACAGCCCGGAAAGGGGGCGGGGTGCCATCGGACACTTTTATCACTTTTATGGCAATACTTTACTGTTTAGAAGTCTACTTGCAAGCGAAATATATTTCTCTGTATGTTGTATCGGGGGGGGGGGGGGGGGGGGGGGGGGGGGGGGGGGGGGGGGGGGGGGGGGGGGGGGGCGGGGGGCGGGGGGGGGCAGGGGGTGTGTGCCAAATAAAAGATCCGCCCAGGGGCCAAATACTTTAAACACGCCCCTGACCTACAGTTCATACGTCAGAATCGTGCCCAAAAAGACATGTTTTGTTTCATGAAAGTGTGTTATAAAACTTCAGAACTTTTAACTAGTTCTTTGTTGTTGACGCACATTATTATTCGTCTCATGTTAGAGAGACACGCCCCGTACAGCCCAGGTTCATTCATTCTTTCAGTGAGACGCTGGTTGGCGTTGGCGACTATGTCACCTACTGTCTCTGGTATCTTCAGTAGGGTGACCAGACGTCCGGATTTTCTCGGCTTTTCGCTCCCAAACTGAGCGTCCGGCCGGATTTTAAAAAAAATGTTGAAATATCCGGCTTTCAGTGTTTTTCCAGTGGTCGACAAGAGTATGAAGCAGAATGTCTTGTACGAGTATGTAGATGCGGCACATTTGTATCAGTAACAAATAAAGGTGCAGCTGATTTAAAAAAAAAAAACATATAGAAACAGAAAAGCACAAGAAAGCACTTGCGTCTGAATGTTTACAATCAAAACTGAAATTTTTAACTAAAGAAATAAGCCAGGAAAGGTGTGAAGTTGACGCGGCGGAGGGTGCTTTTGCTTTTCATGTAGTAAAACATCTCAGCACTTTCAGATCAGTTGATTGTACTTCAGTGTTACTCAAGAATGCTTTCCACGATTCCGGAAATTGCCAGCAAATTCTCATGCGCCAGAACCAAAACAGCTACTATTGGACTGTTTATGAGATGCCACTTTATCATACCGGCAGTTGTTCATATTATTTGGAATTGAAAACAATATCCAATATCATAATTCCTGCCGTAAGGTACTTCGGTCGGTCGGTGTGTCACACTTTGCACACCGTCATTTGCGAATTTTTTCTATTTTCGGGAGATTGCATTAACATTCGAGCACAGCTAAGGGGGTGCAACTGTCATTGAAAGTTAGACAATAATTGTATTGTTTCCCCTTATATGTACTCTCGCGAAAATAGCAAAGTGTAACGGTGTGCAATCAACAGACAATCAAGATACTCTTCTGTCCAGTTTCATTCGGGAAACGGATTTAACTAGTCATTTTTCTTAACAATAACCTTAAAATGTAAGTTTTTTAATTGTTCTTCAAGACAAAATTTTAATTTAAAGAATTACAGACGAAAAGATTATTCTAATTAGTTCAGAGAGGACAGGTGAGAGATATTCCAACATAAAACATAGTCGCGGTATGATGGAGAAGTAACTTCACTATTCTCCAGAAATCATATCTCTCCCCATAATTTCATTAGTGACTCTACGCTCTCTACTTTCACATTACACATTTATACTCTGTCTAAACTCAGTCATTCTCTATTTTTCCATACTCGCGACACCACGTCGTTAGGCCTAGGATTAAGGTTAGGGTTTAGAGTTAGGTTTAGGATTCCTAACCCTTATCCCTTTTTACTACCTCTCTAAATTATTTTATAAGGTCGTTTAGGACAGAGCGTCTGGTAGAGTGGTTAGAGCCGTGTAGAACAGAGCGTCTGGTAGAGTGGTTAGAGCCGTGTAGAACAGAGCGTCTGGTAGAGTGGTTAGAGCTCTGTTCTCTGGCGGCAAATGTGCCGGGTTCGAACCACGGTACCGACACGCTACAGTGTACCCAGCTGTAAATGGATACCTGACTCTGCTCTTTGAGTTAGGGAAGGAAAAGGCACAGCGAGGAAGGGAACTGATCACCTCCCCTCTCGATGCTGGACTTTGTATGGTGAAGTCTCTAACACTTTATTCCCTTACGGCAGTATCTGCTATGGGACGACCTTGACCTGTTATAGAACAGGCTGCCCACTATTGTTTATTTCAACTGCTCGCGTGTTTTATTCTGACCTTGTCAAACCCCATTCTACTGAACTGGCCTGTGACGTTTGTCTGACATATTTGAATGAAATATCTATAGCTATCCACGTATGTGAGTGCCGGATAGTGAGTGCAGGACAGTGAGTACCGGATAGTGAGTGCAGGACAGTGAGTACCGGATAGTGAGTACCGGATAGTGAGTGCCGGATAGTGAGTGCAGGATAGTGAGTGCCGGATAGTGAGTGCCGGATAGTGAGTGCCGGATAGTGAGTGCAGGATAGTGAGTGCAGGATAGTCAGAAATGACAGTATAAAAATAGTTCTTTCATGACCCCTCGGCTCCCTAACATGCACAAGCCTTCAACAATTCCCGCCATGCCTTCTTGTTCTGTGCCATCCGGTGTATGTCTTTCCATGTCTTCTGTGCCCCTGTCAAGTCTGTCTTCAAATCTCTTTCCCGTGTCTTTTGTCAATCATGCTCTATTTATCTTGCCATGGGAATCCCAGAACAAGGATTGGTTTGTAAAGCTATTAGCTTGTTTCCTCAACGTATTTCCTATTAGCTTGTTTCCTCAACGTATTTCCTATTAGCTTGTTTCCTCAACGTTATTGTCCATAACGAATATGTCCTGAAAGACAAAGGAAGCTTACTACTCATGTCAGAAGGAAGCAATCAAACGTCTTTGGGCATGTGTTAGTAGAAGAAGAAAGATGGAATATATTGTAACAGCACCAAAGATTGAAGGAAAAACAAAGAGATAGAGGACGACAAAGAGAGAACGTACTGGACAATTTGACATAGTGGTATGGACAGAGGTCAACAACATAATTGATAAACAGTATTGGAGACATCAAGTTGTGGAGAGACATGATCACCCACGCCACAGGCATGGTAGTGTCCAAATGGGATTTTCCGAAGTTTTAGCACCTAGGCTATATGAGAAAGCTGTGTGCCGTCTCTGCTGCCCCGACAGTCAGGGGCGTGACAGACAGCCATTAAAGCGATGACAAAGTAAAATTTTAATATGACTAATAAATACTCTGTGAGGCATGAATATGAGGGGTTTATAGGTAACAGTGGCAAGCGGAAACATGGGAAATTTTGTCTTACTAAAGGCAAATACGTTTTTTACTAAGTAAAGCCTTAGATCAGTTGTTTGTTTGTTAAACGTTGACAGAGACACCCCCTATCACAATAACCGTACGAGACTTTCGTTTTGCTGTACTGCACGTACGTACCACTCCAACATAGAGTCCGATTATATTGGGGAGAAGAGGGAAAGAAGTGAGAGTAAAACTGCAATACGAGTTGAAGTGACTTCTAGGCCTACACAACTGGGCGGCGTTGATGGGCATCAAGTCATGAAAAGGACTAATAGTGCATATCGGCTATCCTGACGACCACAAAAGAGACTGCTGTGTAGCTCCGGTGCTACGGAGTTCGTGCATTGTGCTGAAACCTCTTTATATGATCTAAGGGAGGAGATCGGAGCACTGATGGAGTTGTCCGTGTGCAATGAAGATGGGTCTTCAAACCAAACCATAAACCAATCCATCATATCGTATGACTCAGCCAAAGGTCAGCTGGACACACTGACCTTGGACTGGATCAGGCGGTGTAGAAGTGACTTTATTCAGCGGTCAGCAGCCAATGTTCTGAATGGAGATCGAAATTGGGTCATCTTAACTCTTATGAGACGTAAAGAACTGTGGGAGGGAAAAATAGGTACCGTATCCTGGTTGTAGATACTGGAATTTCTAGGTTTATAAAAGAGGCTCCATTTTGAAATAAACAATCTGTCTTAAAATGAAAACAAAGTAAAACTTTTAATTTTCCAGTTAAGTTTCCTTGGGCCGTAAGGTGTTAATTTTAATTTGTCTTCCCCCCCCCCCCCCCATTTTTATTCTTCTGTCCACCTGAAAACGTTAGGACTGTTCCATTGGACAGAATATTGGAACTTATTCAATGTGAGTGCTGAACTCTTCAAGGCGGATAAGTAAATAATGGAGGAAACCTTGAGTCCTGTGAACAGTAAATAAATTAGTAAATAAATAAATAAAAGTAATTATCTTTATTAATTTATTTACTGTTCACAGGACTCTAGGTTTCCTCCATTATTTATTTAAGAGTTCACCCATCCGTGACTTTAAACTACCCGTCTATTCTGTGTTATTAGTCTTCCACTGCACATTACTGGACGCAAGTATTTCGGCCTTTATTTGGTCTATACTTGCTGATAGGAAAGTTATATTAGTGATTGCGTCTTTAAACTGTCTGGGTCGTCCACGGGTCCTATATACCATAGTTGTGTGAGTGTCATGAGAATGACCTCAGCCAATAATGCACTTTTTTGGGGGTGCAAAATTGGCTGAGCGTCCTTTCACGATGTACGGTACTGTCACAGCAAGGTGATGGCGCCGTTTGGTTGGTCCTAGGTTCGATTCCCGGTAAGCCTATCACTTATATTTTCTTTTCTGTTGTCTAGTGTCATCCTTTATGTCCAACGAGTACCTGTTAATTACCTTCATTTATTTACCAATTTATTTACAAGGCGGATAAAGAGACCTGACAATACAGCTGTCAACTTTTGATGGCGTCAATAAATTATGACAGAACCGACCACTTCAAGACAACATCAAGTTCTAATCTATGGTGGTGGTTTTCTAACTGCAGAGGTTTCGACAAGCTTCACGAGAAGTGAACAAGGAACAAGTAGAAGGAGAGGGTTCAGTAGGACCAAGAGAAGGAAGAAAAGAAGAAGGAGAAAAAGAAGAGAATGAAGGAGAAGACAAAGAAGAATAAGAAATAAAGAGTAAGGCCAGAAACAAAAATAGAAAAAATTTTGGGGAAAATTTTAGGAGGCGGGGGAAAACAGGAAGCAAGGGAAGGAATAAAACTAAGAAGAAACAAGCAAACATTGTAAAAGATGGATTGCCGGAGACATGACAACAAAACAACTGAGCGAGAAGTAAATATATCTTCGTCAACAATCAAATATTGAGATCTGTGAGGAAAACAAGATAAATTAACTAATTAAAACTTTAAAAATAGATATGTAAAACTTATGAGAAGTCAAACAAAAAATATATAGACTTTACTGAAATAAATGTATAATGGAAACCCGACGCATATGAGTAGTAAGTAAATAAACACATACAGGTAAATAGCAGGCACTCGTAAGCAAAATACTAGACAATAGAAATATGACATAAGTGACAGGCTCACCGGCGAATCGAACCAGAGACCATTCGAATGGTGCCATCACCTCGCTGCGAGAATGAATCGTGAAATGCCATACAGCCAATTAAGCATCACATGGCTTATACAGTTGTATCACTTTTGTGGACAGTTACATGGATGGGCGGACAGATAGACATTATGTATATATATATATATATATATATATATATATATATATATATACATATATATATATATATATATATAATATATAATATATATATATATATATATATATATATATATATATATATATATATATATATATATATATATATATATATATATATATATATATATATATATACAGTACTTTGCAAAAAAAATGGCAGTCATATTTTCGCAACGCAGCACACTCATAGAAGAAAATAATAATAAAAACTGTATGTCCAGAGGAAGATTGGTATCTCCCCTATCTATTAACAGTGGTTTCAGTACAATATAATGTTGCCTTCTCCAGCAAGGCAAGCCTGGATGCGGCGAGGCATACTTCCCACAAATGTTTGTAGGTAATTGAGAGTCAGACTGTCCCAGTATTTTTCAGCTACCTTCTTCAATTGTTCAACGTCTCTGAGTCCACTCTTTCTTAAATGATTCTTGAGTAGTGCCCAAACGTTTTCAATTGGGTTTTGATCGGGACTGTTGCTGGGCCACTTCAGCACTATCACATTCTTCTCTTGCAGCCATGCTTTGGGGGTATGAGCTGTATGATTTGGGTCATTGTCATGTTGAAATGTGCACCCATCGGGGTACATGACCTGCATAAATGGCAGAAGGTGTCCCTCTAATATGTCGATGTACCTTTCTTTCGTGAGAATTCCTGTGAAAACACACAGTGGGGTGGCACCTCTTGCTGACACCCCTCCCCAAAGATGGAATTTCTAGGTATGTTTCGGTCGCTGGTACACAGACGTTACAGAGCCTTTCGTCCAAATATTTATTTGAGCAGGATAAGACCAAAGAGAACATTCATCTGAAAAAATCACATTGTCCCATGACAAATTTTGGTGTTCGTGGCACCAGTTCAAGCGCATCTGTTTGTGAGTCTCTGTGAGCAATGGTGACGAAATTACCCGCTTTTTTGTGTAATTCATCCTGTGTAGCTCCCGGTTGATAATAGCATTAGATACCTCTGGTCTTCCCAACTCGATCATGCGCTGCCATATGTTTTCTACACTCTTCATTGGCCCAGCCCGAACGATTTGGGCGAGACACCGATGGTCCTTTGTGACCAAAATTCTTGGCCTCCCACTACCTTCTTTTCGCTCGATTAAATTACCTGCTTTTAATTTACTCACAACTCTGTAGACAGTCCGCTCAGGAATGTTCAAGGTTTTAGAAATGTTGGAACATGTTTGATTTCCTTCATTCCAAAGCTGTGAAATTAACATACACTTTGACTTTGTATCCATTTTCTGACACTAGCATTAGAAATTGTCGTCTGCTCTTATATCAAGGGACGTTACTCTACGCTAATTTTTTTTTACTTTTGGTAGTGTTTGCTCACTTAAGTGGAGTGCAAATTTGGGGCAGAACATGCATATTTAATTAGATTTCAGCTTATTTAGCTGAGCAATATGACTGCCATTTTTTTTGCAAAGTACTGTATATATATATATATATATATATATATATATATATATATACAGTAGAACTCCATTTATCCGAACCCCATGGGACCGAGCATCGTTCGGATAATCAAATGTTCGGATAATTGGATTACATAATGTATCGAGTACATGTACATATATTTCTAAAAATAATTAACCATCACAAGGAAAATACACTATAAAACATATTTACTTGTACTGTAATAATAATAATACCCACACTGTATTAGATCACTGTATCACCAAACTCTTTTATTACACTGCAGTGCATGTACTACTTGTATTAATTATTTTTGTTAAGAAAGAGAAATGTTTTCAAAATAACATTACAAACGATTCAAAACCAGGCGCAACTTACGTATACATGTACTTGCACAGATGTAGCCCACTATTTAAAATAATGAGGAATCCTCTTTTGCACCAAACTGGATAGTCTCCTTTTGGCTGCTAAGTCCCGCATTCTCTTCAACAGCAGAAGCTGTGTAGGACAGCTGTCATCTTCTTGCTCGTACCAAGCCATCGCTGTTTCTAGTGCTATAAAGGCCTCTTCAGGACTTGGTCGACGTTTTGGTTTTTCTTCATAATCTACAAGTACATCGTGTACTTCTGAGGAGTCTTCATCATCGGTCACTACATGTATTTGGTTTTCTTCTTGCACAAAAGACAAAATTTCTTCGTCATTCAAAAACTGAAAACCAGAATCATTATCATCTTCTAGCCACATGTGTGCATCATCTTTGTCACAGTCCGAAAATCCGGGCATTGCTTGAAACAGTTCCACAACTTCATTTATACAATCATCATTTGTGTCCACTGCAGTAGTTTCATTTCCTCCTTTTTTCCCAAGCAATCTACTCCAAGCCTTGTTGAGATTATCTTGTGACAGTGTGGTCCAAGCATCAGCTAACATATAGCAGCAGTCTTTGAGATTAATTGGAAAACGCCACCACACTTTCTTCATCTTCAGCCAACAATAAACGACGCAGGACTTCCTTCTTGTACATCTTTTTAAGCTTTGCTATAACACCCTGATCCATTGGTTGAATCAGTGCTGTTACATTGGGAGGCAGAAAAATTACTTTAAAATTTGCATCAACTGCATTCAATGTATCCGTCTCTGGATGATATGGTGCATTGTCCAGTAGAAGAATTACTTTTCCAGTTTTCTTTTCTTGTTCTCTCAACCTCTTCACATTTGGGATGAACTGATTTGTATACCAATCAAGAAATATTTCACTATTCATCCAAGCACTCTTCTGTGCTTTGTAACACAATGGGAGACATGTCACATTCTTTAAACAACGTGGTTTTTTGGCTTTGCCGATCATTAGCACCGGTAAACGATGACTTCCACTGGCATTCGCGGCTACCAAAATTGTTACTCTCTCTTTGCACTTTTTAAACCCAGGGGCAGCTGCTTCGCGCTGAGATGCAAGTGATTTTTGAGGCAATGATTTCCAGTATAAGCCAGTCTCATCGGCATTATACACATCATCGAGTGAATAACCTTCTTCTTCCAAAAAAGCCAAGAAAGTTTCTTTAAAATTTTTAGCGGCAGTTGCATCGCTAGATAAAGATTCCCCTTGAATCTCCAATTCTCGTATGCCATGACGAGATTTAAAGTTTCTTAACCATCCCTGGCTAGCCTTAAAGTCAGGAGGACCGTCAAGTTGATTGTTGAACTGAAGTGCCTTTTCACACAACAGAGAACCAGAGATAGGTTCCCCTTTGCTTCTTCTTTGCACAAACCATATATACAAAGCCTCTTCCAATTTCACATCTTTCGCATTTCTCATGGTTTTACGTTTCTTCGACCCATTTTCACTATCAAATTTCGATGCAAAACTCATAATTTTATCCTTGTTACTTTTGATGTCAGAGACGGTAGCTTTCCCAACATTGAAAATCCTCACAAGTGAAGACACAGTTTCACCTTGTCCTAGTCTCTTGATAATTTCTGTTTTCGTTTCAATTGACAAAACATTGCGGTTCCTTTTATATGCTTTAGGCCTACTGGAAGATGCCATATCGCACAGGGAAATACTTGTACACCAAAATTATTCTGCTGTAGTAGCAGACACAATTATTTTAAGTTGAACTGTCTGTTTAGCCAGTGTTCTACCTAGAACGCACACGTACAATGGATTGGTAAACCAGATATTAACTGACTTTATGATCTAACTGACTTCCTGTACGTAAGCGACCGACCATTAGCCATCCCATTCTCTACAAATTGTTCGCACACATTTGACGTTTGCCGCATCAAAAGATTCAGAATTTTAGTCTAACGTGACTGTGGCATCTGATTTTTTTTTTCTGGAAAAAGTGTTCGGATAATTGGATGTTCGGATAATTGGGGTTCGGATAAATGGAGTTCTACTGTATATATTTATATATATTTATATATATATATATATCTGTGTGTGTGTGTGTGTGTATGTGTGTGTGTGTGTGTGTGTGTGGCCAGAAAGGTGTAATTTTAGACTGAGTAATTAGTTGTCGATCTAGTCTACGGTGTGAATTTGTGCTCATGTTGGCATTCTCACCCGGTAATGGGCGATTTAAACGAAACACACCTTCGCCATCCGTGAAGAAGACAGACGTGTGAGACGTGGGAGACAGCCATCGATTGTTAGACATCCTGGCGCTGTCTGACACCAGAAGAAAACACCTTTTTGAGCACGAAACCGTAAGAAGTGTGAGTAGGACAACGAATATCGTGGGATGTAACAGCCCATTAGTGGGCGGACTTTGAGTTGTGTCGATTAGGGAGATACTTGATTAAGATGTGATCTCATGTCATCCATACTGAGCATAGGACTCCTGATTTGCTCCCTAGAGGGATGGGTGGAGCTTTCCCTGACATTTTGACGTGGCGGCTATCATGTGGTACAGGGATGGAGACGAAGATTTAAACTGAAACAGTGAGAGGCTTCAGTCAGAGAGCTGAGAAGTAGCCAGATCGTTCTTGTGCAAAACGCGCCTTTTACGATAACCAACTGAGGTTGTGGGCTTTTGCATAGTTGCGTCTGTGCTAAGAGAACTAACGACATAGAGGTATGCTTGCATATAAGTACATTTTTATAATACTTTAGATTCAGTAATATTAGACTTTCAGGTTTAAAAGTTAATACTTTGTAGCGTTTGTCTATCTATAGCTTGATAGAAACTGACTGGCGATTTATGTGTATTTAAGTGTAATTTCACGTATATCTCATCGCTATTTTCAACAGTGAGACTGTGTGTTAAATGTGTAAAGTACTAAGTGAATTTATAAGAGGAATTCTAGTGTCGCATTGCGCTGTATACAAGTGTGTATTTATTACCATTATTATTATTATTTGCGAAGTGTTAAGTAATAGCTGTATTGCATTCTTGTGAGCCGTAAGTGTGGTTAATTTTATATCAGTGATTTTTATGAGGGGAAGATTAGCGTACCCTCTAGCTCCGTGAGTAGCCTATGCCTATTACATTTAGTACAGAGCTGTAATAATAGAGTACATATCTCCTTTTTCTTTAGAGCAGCTAGACCTCTAAGATACTGATAAATTGATGTCATTTAGACCAGTGCGCTGGGTGGAATATTTCATCATAGATAGAAGTGCTTCATTTAAGTTTTATCTCGCGTGATGATGGAGTTAGTATCTAATATGCGTATGAAGGCATTGTTGTTGATTGAGATATGTTTATTGTTGATTACACATACATACAGACTTGCATGAACACACACACACACACACGGTCATTTAAGTGCATGTACTTGCATATTTTCACACATATGTATGTATTATTACGTAGATGATGGTTGTCCATTAGTACGATGCTAGTTTATTTTGTTTCATTTTATTTCAGAGTCCAGCAGTCTGTGCTGGGTTATTAGATGATGTTACCTAAATAGCTTGATTATATGGTGTTGCTTAGGAATTGTCTTCAAAGTAAACTTGCGGACAATATTTTTTCTGTATGATTCTTGTGCTACCTGATAGGGTTTCATTAATAAAAGTGGGACCCCTGTCATCAAGAGTTTTTCTGTGACTGCGGAACGTGTGTGAAAGTAGGCCAGAGAGAGTGATGACAACATTACACACAAATCCTTATTCTCCTTCACACATCGTCTTCGCACCGTCACAAATATATATATATACTAGCGGTCATACCCGGCCCAGCCCGGGTCCATGCCGGAATGGCTGCAAGTCGGGTTTGGTGCGAATAATTTTAGGAAGTTTTAAAGTGCTATCGAATAAGGCATTAGGATGGCTATCTGTATATTTATTTAAATTGCTATCGAATAATGTTAAAGACATTAGGATTATTTCCAGCTGGAAAAACATTCTTTTTTTAAATAATGTTACCCATCGCACACACATCAAAACGATTTTCAGGGCAAATTTAGTGAATGTAACGTATTATTAGAGCCGTATCGTGAAAAACTCTTCATAGCTGAGTTATACATACATGCATATACATACATTTGCATTCATGCATATACGTAGCCCCACACACACTCTCTTATGTATTCAAATATATGCATATACAGTACTAATGCCCTTTCCTCTATAAAATAATGCTATAAGAGGATACATTACATATAAAACCAAACACGCGTAGTTTCACTTGCATACTTAAACATAAAAAGGAAGGAGAATAGTACTACATAAAATAAAGTAATAATTTCCCTTAAAAAAAAGTTGTTAGCTTCTTCTAACAACAAAATTATTTTTGCAGAATAAAATAAAAAGCATGAGCGCAATTCCCGTGGCACATTTAAAAATTAAACATTGTTCAGGAATTCTGATGTAGATAATTTACATAATAGAAAGCAACGCACTGTAAATTTAAGTAAAAGCTCTACACAGCTGAGTATTTTTCAAACTTTCCTTGTCATGAATCGTGATTTAGAAAACTTACATAACAGAAATCAACGCCCTTCTTCTAAATTTAGCAAAAAGGATAACATTTATGACATATAGTTTCTAAGCTAAGGGTGTTAACCGTTGTTTTTACGTCCCTTAAGAATGAATGGAGTTCAGGAATCTTCTAGAGCATACACAAATCTTGTAGCACAGAAATCATCATCATCATCAGTTGCCATCTCCACAACGAAGGTTGGCTGTAATGGATCTCCAACGTCTTCTGTCTCTTGTCTTGGTGATGCACTCTGATAGACTCTTTCCTGTCCATCTCTTGATGTTATCTTCCCACTTATAGCGCTGTCTTCCCCTTGCACGTTTGCCTTCAACTCTCCATTTCAACAGAAATAGCTGAGAATTAATCAAACTTTTCTTGTCAGGGATCCCGATTTACAAAATTTTCATAACAGAAAGCATCGCACTGTCAATTTAAGTAACAGCTTTACATAGCTGAGTATTATTTAAAGTTTCCTTGTAAAAAAACCCTGGTTTAAAAAACTTACACAACAGAAAGCAACGCAATTCTTCTAAATTTAACGAAAAAGGATAAAAAATTATGACTTATATAGTTTGTAGGGGGGTAGGGCTGGAGTGTGTAAGGGATAGTACCTCACGGTGAGAGGCAGTCACTTCCTCTTTTTGAGGATGGCCTGGATCCTATTTGGTTCCCCCACTCCAGTTCAGCTCATGTATGGCTCCTCGAGTCTGCTTGTGTACGGCAGCGCCACCCCCCGGGCAACGGCTTTGACTGGCCGGCCAAACTACATGAGTAAATTGAAAAAGGGAGGTCCCCCTTAAACAGTACACACAACTGCTGGCCGAACGGGCGGATGATCAATAATATTTTGACAACGGCTTCTAGGGCAGGAGTTGGAAAGGCCTGGTATCGGGCTGAGGGCGCACCATGGACTGTAATGGTAAGCGGCCAGAACCATCCAGAAAGCAATGGCAAACTACTGGATGTACAATGCTAAGAAATCCATAATGGCTAATCTGAATACTACACAAAGATCTGGTGGTGAGGCCCCCAGGCCAGACAGATCATATTTAACTGGGGAAGAGATCGTTGGCAGCGTCAGTACAGGTAATCGTGTGATGACGGCCAAAAGCCTGACTGTGTTACCACGGAAAACCATGTCATCGGTCTTAGAAAAATAATCAAAATAGGAACATGGAACGTCAGAAGCTTATACCAAGGAAAACAGTACATAGTGAAGAACGAGATGGAAAGGCTAAACATCGATATCCTGGGCATCTCAGAGCACAGATGGTCGGGCCAGGGACACTTTTCGATTCCATCAGGAGGAACATTCATATACTCAGGCAAAGAGAGAGAGGAGGTCAGAGCGGCGTCGGCTTCTACCTGTCTAAAAGGACAGCTGCCTCCCTATTAGGATATAATCCCATAAATGACCGCATTGTCACAATCAGACTGAAAGGAAAAAGAAAGAACATCACAATTATACAAACATATGCGCCAACAGCAGCTGCTGAAGAACAGGAAATTGAAGATTTTTACAATGAACTGCAAAATGCATTAGAGAAAGCAAATAAGCAAGATATTAGGATAATAATGGGAGATTTTAATGCCAAAGTTGGAAACGAAAGATTAGAACATGAAAAAAGAGTGAAAGGAAGTTATGGATTGGGCCAGAGAAATGAGAGAGGAGAACGCTTGACAACATTCTGCCTAGAAAACAACCTAGTCATCACGAATACTCTTTTTATGCAACACCCTAGAAGACTATATACATGGACGTCACCGGACGGAAAAAGCAAGAACCAAATAGATTATATCTTAATACAACAAAGGTGGCGATCTTGTATCTCATCCATCAAGACGTTCCCAGGAGCAGACTGTGACTCCGACCATGAACTTCTTGCTGCAAACTTCAAGATCAAATTGAAAAAAGTCGTTACAAGCGACAAAGTAATACGTTATGACACAAGCGCCATACCAGAAGAGTACAGTTCGATATTCAGAACAAATTTGACATTCTTATGGCAGTACAGGAGGAAATGACACCAGATGAACTTGCTAATAACATCAGAGATGTATATATTACAAATGCACAGAGGTTAATTCCTAAAAGAAGTATAAAGAGACGAGAATACATCTCAGACGAAACACTGAAGTTGGTGGTAGAGAGAAGAAAAATGAAGTCCAAAAAAGATACAGAAAATCAGGAGTTGTACAAGGAATACACAAAGCAGATTAAAAAACGAGTCAGACAAGACAAACAACAATACATAAACGACACCTGCAGGAAAATAGAGGAAATGCGCGAACAGGGATTGAGTAAGAATATGTTTTCTGAAGTAAGAACATTGTCAAGAAATGTATACGGAAATAAACAAAGCGGCAGATAACAACGTCATGAATGAAGCGGAACGTGAACCAGAACCTACCATAGAGGAAGTCCGGAATGCAATCAAACACTTAAAAAGTGGAAAATCTCCTGGTTGTGATGAAATAACAGCTGAAATGATACAGGCAGGAGGAGAAGGCAGCGCTCGTATATACCATGCATTATGCTGCAAGATCTGGCAAAGCGGAATTTGGCCCAAGGAATGGAAACGATCAATTTACATACCCTTGCCAAAAAAGGGCAACCTGAAACTGTGCACAAACTACAGAACTATAGCTCTTATAAGCCATGCCAGCAAAATACTTTTACAAATCATAATGAAAAGGATGCAACAAAAGCTAGAAACAGAAATAAATGAAGTACAGGCGGGTTTTCGACCAGGTAGAGGCACTAGAGATCATATATTCAACATGAGGATCATCATAGAAAAGTGTAGAGAATTCAACGTTGACCTACATACTTGTTTCATTGATTACACCAAAGCTTTCGATTGTGTACAACATCAGCAGTTATGGGCTATTATGAAAAATATGGGATTTCCAAACCACCTTATACAACTCATCGCACTGCTG
Source organism: Oreohelix idahoensis (assembly GCA_024509875.1). Classification (NCBI taxonomy): domain Eukaryota; kingdom Metazoa; phylum Mollusca; class Gastropoda; order Stylommatophora; family Oreohelicidae; genus Oreohelix; species Oreohelix idahoensis. Next base: position 324,891 of record JAMPIV010013326.1, read on the forward strand.
TACCAAGAACAACAGGCAGCCGTAAGAATAGAGGGGGAAACATCAGAATGGTTTGAAGTACAGAAAGGAGTAAGACAAGGCTGTACCCTTTCCCCTTACCTGTTTAACATTTATGCCGAGAATATCATGAGAAACGTAAGAGATGACCAAGAACACACAGAGTTTGACTCATTTAACATCGGCGGGTACCAGATCCCGGAAATCAGATATGCTGACGACACAGTCCTCCTATCGACCAACCCAAAAGGACTTGAACAATTACTTCTGTCCACCAAAAAACACAGCGAGGCCCAGAATCTATACCTAAACACCAAGAAGACCAAAGTATTGACAACAGACAAAGTAAAGACCAAACCAGAAATTGAAATTGATAACGAAGAACTGGAAAGTGTCAATGAATTCGAATACTTAGGATCAATCATTAACAGCTCTGGCGACTGTGCAGTAGAAATTAAAAAAAGACTTGCAATTGCTTCACATAAGCTAATACAGATGAAAAACCTATGGCAAGGCACAAGCAAAGAAACAAAGTTACAACTGATCAGAGCATGTATATTCCCAGTAGCAACATACGGCTGCGAGACTTGGACACTCAATAAAACAGTTGCAAAAAAGATTACATCATTCGAAATGAAATGCTACAGAAGGATGTTGAGAATACCCTGGACAGAAAAAAAAGACCAACAGAGAAGTACTGCACTCACTAAACGTACAGGAACATTGGCTCCTAAATACCATCGCAATAAGGAAGCTGAAATTTTTCGGTCATATAAAAAGACATAATAGTCTGGAAAAGACAGTGATGGAAGGCATGGTCCCTGGAAAAAGGGGAAGGGGTCGACCTAGACGACGGTGGACCCAGGACATCACAGAGAGTCTGAACTTGTCTTTGGCTGATGCAGGTCGACTTGCCCAGAATCGTGATGCGTTCAGAGCAGCTGTAATGGAGACAACGTTCTGGAAAGAATATGTCACATGATGATAGTTTGTAAGTTATGTCTCTTGTCCCTTGAGATAAGAATGAATGAAGTTCCTTGACATAAGAATGAATGGAGTGAAGACAAATTAACTGATGAGCCTCCTGACGTCGTACCATGACGACATATAGCCTAAAACCTTCCCAGAGAAATGTCCAATACGCTGGAGAAAACCATATCAAAATCAGTTCAGCCGGTCTCGAGTTATGAGGTAACAGACAAAAACACATGTTCGATTTTATATATATATATATATATATATATATATATATATATATATATATATATATATATGCGTTCCCGAAACCATCACGCAAATGGAATAGGGTTTTCTCATCCAAAAACATTTAAAGAAAGGGGGAATGCGTTCCATCAACGCGGTACGTAATAGTTATTGTTATTGTTAACCAGAATCGACTCACTGCACCCCGGGCAAACCCATTTGTCATTTGTGCTCAGTCTCCCTCAGCAAATGTCGAAGAGTATGAATGCTAATTGTACCTGTAGCACGCTGGTTGTGCATACGACGAATACATCCTCTCTCACATCAATTTCTGCTAGTCCCACGTTTGATGCCAAACTCCAACAGTCTCAGCCTTGTTGATTCATCCATTGCAGTGTTATTATTCAGCAGGCGATTATTAATTGCCCTTAGTATCTCTCCCTTATCCACGTCCAGTTCCCCTCTATGGGTGCTCTCGAGGCCAGTCTGTCAGCTCTCTCATTGCCACGTACCCCTGCATGACCAGGACAGTAGATCGACACCAGTTCTTGAAGACTTAAGGATTCTATTGATGTTTTCCATTCCTGCCGCAGCCATCCGTTCTGAACCTTCCGAAGCATGGCTTGAGAGTCTGACAATATAACTGCCCTGGTTGATGAGGTTTCAAGACAGCCACCTCAGTGCTGCAGTAACTGCCTCTACCTTCATTCTCATGCTGGAGGTTGTTGTCATGTAGGCTCCACTCTGTTCAGCGACGACCCTGCCTTTTATTCTCGCATAGAAGCCCCACCCTAATTTCTCACCGAGCACTACAGACATAATAGTAAAAATAAATACATGCAATATTAAACAGTTTAAATTAATATAATCCATTCATATTAAATGCATATACGTGTAGCGAAAACAACCTTGACAAATTATTCAACATCTACAACGACAGGACCATTACCTTCTCTGTTTTCATCAACTTCAAATTCAACGAGGAGTGGGATAGCCAATAATCTGAATGAGATGCAGGCCATACAGCAATTAATTGTTTCCTGAAGAAGGTGTCCAGAGATGAGTTTGTGACATTTTCTGCTCACTGATGATTTCTTGGTAGGGAGCACCACATTCCATCATTTCTACCTGACCATATAGCTCATGTCCATGTTAGGATCATCTTGTTCAAAGATCACTAGGCAGGATTCAAGAAGTTGGAAGGCCTCCTTTATTCACTCCCCTGTAAAATGTCGGCCTGGTAGTTGTTGCTGGCTGGTGCGTCTTCTTCTCCCGTGGTGATCTTCTCCCGTGGTGATCTTCTCCCGTGGTGATCTTCTCCCGTGGTGATCTTCTTCAACAACTCTTTATTGCTCAGTTCTACTTTCTGAGATTCAAGACAATTTACAATTTCATTTTCGTCATCTCCATCTAAACCAGGTCTTGAAGCCATTCTAACACCACCCTTAATAGTTGTGACACTATTTTCATCAACGATAAAATTTTCAAATTATGACAGAATTGAGGACACAGTTATTTTTTTTTCCCGAAAAGAATTCATGCATCGCTGCGGAACTTCATTCCATGCAGTTTAAATTAGGAAAAGTACATCTTTAATAGTAACTGCCTTCCAAAACTCCCTCAAAGTAACATTCAAACTGATCTTGCTCGCGCGCTGCCGTTGGGGCGCAGATAAAATATTGTTAAAAAAATGTCTACATATCGGGTCGTGTAACTTCGAGCTTGACGCGTAAATAAAACAAAAATACCTAAAAATTGTTGCGCGAATGTTCGAATTCGCGTAAATGAAACACAACTCCGTCTAGGCCGGTCCCAAGCCCGGCTGAATAAAAATTAAGGAGGGATTCTAACTGACCTGAGTGCTTCATGCATCCAAGGAAGTAGGGGGTTAAATTGTTAATTAGCCAGACGGCATGCATGTAGGTAAAAAGACAGCGCATCCATCTTGCAAAGGTCAATTACCAATTTGCCTTAAATTCTTATTACAAGACACGTCAGAGAGAAAACCGGACTGATATTAAAGGCGACGAACAGGCACGGGGAACCAGGCCAGGAGGAATACAGTCGATAGGATAGTGTATCGCTTACTCTGACAAATCTCCACACCCCAGAGTAGAGAAGTAATGGCTAAGTAAATAAATGGAACATGTGTAAACAGAGAACTATTTTTATATATACACACATAGAGTAGGGCCCCGCTCATACTGCTGGTAAGGTTCTAGACCCGCCGAAAAAACGGAAATGGCTGAAAAGCGGAGCATATCCTTTTTTTTTTCAAACTTGCAAATGCATATAAAATCCTAATAACATGCTTACACTATCATATTTTCATCCAGAGAATTTCAAAAGCAGTTGACCATAAACTGAGGAAAGAACAAGCGGGCTTCAGAAAGAACAGAAGATGTGCAGATCATATATTTGCCCTCAGGAACATTATAGAGCAGGGCTCAGAATGGCAGAGACAGCTGTGCATTAACTTTGTTGATTTTGAAAAGGCTTTCGACAGCATACACAGGGACAGCCTATGGAAAATTCTGAGGGCTTATAGAATTCCCAGCCGCATTGTTTCCATTATAAAAAGCCTCTATTCTAACTTTACGTGCAGTGTTGGATCGAGTAATGTAACTTTCGAAGTGAAAACAGGAGTACGACAGGGATGCCCCTTATCAACAACATTATTTCTAACAGTCATAGATTGGGTGATGCGCCAGACAACAGAGGGCAGTCCAAGAGGAATTAGATGGACAACGTTTTCTACACTGGAAGATTTGGAATATGCAGATGACATTGCACTACTCACGCATTCACACCAACACATTCAAGACAAAACCGATAGACTGAATAAGTATGGCCAGCAGGTTGGCCTGAACATCAATTTGAAGAAGACAGGTCATGACACTAAATGTGGGTAATCCTGAGCCAATAACAGTAAGGAACCAGAAGTTAGAACAGACAGACACATTTACTTACCTAGGAAGCATAGTAACACCTGACGGCGGAACAAGCAAGGACGTTAACAACAGAATGAATAAAGCGAGAACAGCCTTTGCTGTTCTCAACAACATTTGGAAGTCTTCCCAGTACAGCACAAACACCAAATTAAGACTGTATGAGAGCTGTGTACTTTCTCTGCTTCTCTATGGTGCGGAATGTTGGAGAGTAACAGAGAAGGAAACGTCGAAACTGTCCTCCTTCCACACAATCTGCCTAAGGAAAATTCTCCGAATCTTTTGGCCAAACACCATCAGCAACCAAGAACTACTTATTCGGAGTAACCAGGAGGACATGCACACCATCATAGCTGGCAGACGCTGGAGTTGGGTTGGCCATGTCCTCAGAAGGGACCCTGATACCATCACAAGAACAGCTATGCTATGGACCCCCGAGGGAAAGCGAAAGAGAGGCCGACCAAGAACAACTTGGCGGAGAACTGTGGAAGCTGAGATGCAAAGAATGAACCACAGTTGGGGCACTGTACGAAGGATGGCCGCCGACCGAGCAAAGTGGAATCAATTTGTTGCTGCCCTACAAGACGCCACCAGGCGTGATGGCCGCTGACTGATTTGACGGTTGGCGGTTATGGATCAAAGAAGAAGAAGAAGACTATCATATTTTAAGTGCGCAATAGAGCGAAGCCTAAAACTCTATTACAAAATGAAATGAAATTTAAAGTAAGAGGCTTATTTTTCTTTTCATCACTAAGATATCATTGTAATTAATAAAAAATATTTTATATAATATAATATATTATAATATCATTAATTTTAAAAGTTTGAAAGTTTGGAAAATTGCCAGAATATAGAGACATTCAACGAACAAATGCTGTGTAAACAGACTGAATTACCTACAATAAAAAAAAAAAAAAATATCTATATATATTATATATATATATATATATATATATATATATATATATATATATATATATATATACATCTATATATATATATATATATATATATATATATATATATATATATATATATATATATATATATATATATCGTATATCGCTCATCATTCTGTGCTCATTAAAAGTCAGGACAGATTTTCCGCTCGTGACTTGAATATCTTGATTTATATCTTGAACGTACGTAGCCATTTAAACCGTCCATGACCTAGACATTTTGGGGGGTTTTGATTTCAAACAATTGTGTAACTGATGTGCTGTTTCAAATATTACCGATGCAAAACGCAGCCCCTTCTTTGTTTTCTTTTGTTTATATTCAAACCAGGCATGTCTACCTGAAGTTTGTCAAGTTGGCTGACTCTAATGTATCTACTGGGTAATGTGCTTGATTTGTTACGCTTACTGTGTGTGTATTATTAAAAACTGTAATACATCTAGCAACTTGACCAGTCAATTATATTGTAAATACTACTCGTAAAAAAAAGACAACTGTATGGGGTTTTTTTTTTGGGGGGGGGGGGGGTCTACCTGTGCCTCTCTTACACTGTGGATTCCAGAACAAGGACTGCCTTATAATATTATCAACAGGTTTCTTCAATGTGTATCCTATCCACCTCCAGCGGCATCCTATCGTCACGTGTTCCTCTGTCACGTGTCTGGTTCATGTTGTCAGTGCTACATTGATGACCATTTCGCACCAATTCAATTCTTCTGTTCTACGCAAGCACCCATTAGTGAAAGACTTTGTAACTTCTTGATTGTTGTTTTATTTAGTCCTACATATAATCGTTGTAAATTGTAAGTGTTGGAAGTCATATGTGCAACAAAACCTGGCCTGCTGAAGACGGAGTGTGTCAGCTACGTCGCAGACACCGGGAACAATTAGGGCACACACGTTTTTGCATTATGGAGTCATGCGACAATCTCGACTTACGTCATGACGTCGCTCCTATCAGCTACAACCGAGGAGGAGCGGAGCCGGTCCCCTAGCCTCGATAGGGCCCACCCAAGCAACCGGTGCCTTTGCCAACCAAATATGACCCGCGACGTGTGACCTGGCCAAGGGGTGCTGAACTCCAGCAGAAGATACGGGGTTGTCGCACCGACCTGGTAAAGACTGTGGACTTGGTCCAGACGACAGGCCTACAGATTTAGCATGACTACAAACTGTGGACTTGGTCCAGGCCTACACATTTAGCATGACTACAAACTGTGGACTTGGTCCTGTCGACAGGCCTACACATTTAGTATGACTACAAACTATGGACTTGGTCCAGGCGACAGGCCTACACATTTAGCATGACTACAAACTGTGGACTTGGTCCTGGCGACAGGCCTACACATTTAGCATGACTACAAACTGTGGACTTAGTCCTGGCGACAGGCCTACACATTTAGCATGACTACAAACTGTGGACTTGGTCCTGGCGACAGGCCTACACATTTAGCATGACTACAAACTGTGGACTTGGTCCAGGCGACAGGCCTACACATTTAGCATGACTACAAACTGTGGACTGGGTCCAGGCGACAGGCCTACACATTTAGCATGACTACCAACTGTGGACTTGGTCCAGGCGACAGGCCTACACATTTAGCATGACTACAAACTGTGGACTTGGTACTGGCGAGAGGCCTACACATTTAGCATGACTACAAACTGTGGACTTGGTCCAGACGACAGGCCTACACATTTAAATTAATATTAGACAAACATAAAGGTATGTTTTCAGGCACTCGTAAGAAATAAAGAAGTAGAACACTTAGACAACAGAAAAACAACAGACGTGAGTGGCTTACCCAGGGTTCGAACCCCGTACCTTCCGTACGACAACACCACCTAGCTATGCAAGCGAATCACACTAACCTCACGGCCAGCTAGGCATCCCCAAAAAAGGATGCTTTACTGACCGGTCATCAGTGCGAAACATAAGACAACACCAGAAGTTTACAATGGGCACCTCAGCCTATTAATGACGAAATCACTTCTGTTGTTCCTCTATTCTGCAGTATATGTCAGTCCAAACAAGGCAAAGACCTTGATACTGTGTCCAGTAAATGATAGAAGACTTAAGGACAGTAGTATAGAACAGAGGGTAGGTTTCTGGTATTGTGTAAACATTAATAACACATAAGGAAGGGAAACCCGAGGCCTGTAAACAGTAAATTAATATTCTTCTTCTTCTTCCGTCCTTAGCCAAAGACCGACCAAGCAGTCAGTGGCCATTACGCCTTGCGGCGTCTTAGGGCAACAAGAAATTATCCGTTGTTCCGTTACGCCTAAAGGCGTTTATTGGTACAACAGAATATTAATTGTTGTTTCCGTAATCAATGTGACAAGCAAGCGGTTGATCAATCCGCTGTGCCCCGAACTTGCCCTCGTGTGTACTGCCGCTATAAAACCACTTCGCTACCGAGACGCCTCCAGCCAAAATTCTCTCGGGACCGAAGGTCCGCGAAAAAGAGCAATCTGGTACTGGCACAACACCCATTCGCTGCCTCCACTTCGCTGGGAGGACCCGGCAACCGGGACCACACACAGCCTTGAGAGGACAATGGTCGCCTGAAGGGAAAATTAATATTAGACAAACATAAAGGTATGTTTTCAGGCACTCGTTTAGCATGACTACAAACTGTGGACTTGGTCCTGGCGACAGGCCTACACATTTAGCATGACTACAAACTGTGGACTTGGTCCAGGCGACAGGCCTACACATTTAGCATGACTACAAACTGTGGACTTGGTCCCGGCGACAGGCCTACACATTTAGCATGACTACAAACTGTGGACTTGGTCCAGGCGACAGGCCTACACATTTAGCATGACTGCTAACCGTGGACTTGGTCCAGGCGACAGGCCTACACATTTAGTATGACTACAAACTATGGACTTGGTCCAGGCGACAGGCCTACACATTTAGCATGACTACAAACTGTGAACTTGGTCCAGGCGACAGGCCTACTGATTTAGCATGACTACAAACTGTGGACTTGGTCCAGGCGACAGGCCTACACATTTAGCATGACTACAAACTGTGGACTTGGTCCAGGCGACAGGCCTACACATTTAGCATGACTACAAACTGTGGACTTGGTCCAGGCGACAGGCCTACTGATTTAGCATGACTACAAACTGTGGACTTGGTCCAGGCGACAGGCCTACACATTTAGCATGACTACCAACTGTGGACTTGGTCCAGGCGACAGGCTTACACATTTATCATAATTACAAACTGTGGACTTGGTCCAGGCGACAGTCCTACAGATTTAGCATGACTACAAACTGAACGCAGAAGAAGAAAAAGAATATGTGCAACAAATAACTTTGTGTTGTGTATTGTAAAGTTCCGACTTGAGGAAATCTGAGGATCAGCAAAAGACGGTACCAGCCGGCCCAAGAGGAAACAATGTACCATATCATTCAGCGCTTAACGACCTTTAGCTTAGAAATAGTTCGTGTTACGGTTCTAAAAGAGGTCAACACGCAAGATAAGATTTTTTGTTTTTGTGACAAAACGTTTGTACATGTACTTATGAGACCCTCTTTTACTCCTTCATCCGCTTTATTTGGCATGTTTTATGCGCCTTCATTCATTTGTTTTCTGTGACCACTCCCAGAATTGTTTACGTTTCACCAGGTGATTTGTATTATTATCGAGGTTAATTAGACCGGTCTGCTGATAATACGTTTATCACTTGAGTCGCTTAGCTACCTTTGATAGAGTCGATCTCTATTGACACAACGTGGTCGCGCACGATCGAAGAAAGAACGCCTTATTGTTTGTCTTAGAGATCTGTCTGGTGGATGCTCGAGAACACAAGTGATAATTAGATAATCGCGTCCGCTGGGCCATCTTTATATCAATATTACCGATAATCTGTCTGGGGGCCAATATGGTGAGAAAGCATCTAGGCAGGAAATAAGAAAAAGGTCACGCGTTGGAATTTTAAAATTTGAGATTTAAAAAACACGCGAGGGATATTATGATTTAACACCCCGACCCAAATAGTTCTAAAAAGAGCTTACCATTGGCTTAATTTGAGAGCCGGTATGGAATTCGACTTCCATTGGCAAATTCGTCTGAAGTACAATCTGAGATTTGAACTGAGAATTGGAAATATAATCTAGCGAAATCGGAGTTAAAAAAACAGTCTGCATCGCCACGTCAAGCTAGCAATTCACTAGAGCCAGAAAGAGAAGGATCGGACAAAGGATTCCAAAATTATAAGTTACAGATCGAAGTATTTGGGCAACTTTAAAACTTAAAAGTAACCAGCATTTTAAAATACAAAGACTGTAGACCTAAAGAATCAGATCACCCGTCATAAGAGGAATACACAAATTTCCAGACCAAGTGATTCGAAAGCATCAACGTGCTGTGTCCATTCTAAACTGTGCCAGGAGATTGTGTTCCCAAACGTTACTTTGGGGTAAGTGTAAACATTTATTTTACAAATGTGAATTTGACATGTTTTCCTTGCTAAGTGGTTATATATGAGGATGGCAACCTCAACATATGAAAATAGTATATTCATAAACCACCACAGAAACGCGAAAGCAGCAGCAACCCCAGACTCCGAATTCTGTGGACTTATCTGTCTATGTATAATATCATTTTGTGAGATATATGTACCTTTTTAATTGTAATTGAGGCAAATCATTGCATTTTGTGCTGTCCAAGCACATATTTTCCCAGTTTAATACCCAGAAGAATAATATTGGTGATTTCTAATCATCTTCCCTGAGTTACGCAGTGTATACTCAAGAATATAATTATTCAGAGAGGCTAACATTGGTGGGTGGATAGTGAGACAATGCGCCTGTTAATTTGCAGCCCACAAATTTTCTTAGCAGAGGCATTTGTTCTTTTTATTTTTGTCTAAAGTTCGTGAAACGAAGCTATCAGACTGTTCGTGGAACAAAGCTACAAGACAAAAGTTTCGACGTCACTAGTTGTGAAGTAAAAGCAGGGAATCAACACTAACCGCCTAAATTGGACAAGTTGTGTGAAGAAGTACCCTCATCACAGAAGAATTGACGAAACCACGGCTGCAGTAGTCATTGATTCTAAGCTAAGCGCTAACTAAAAGGCAACAGCAAAGAACAGTAACATTCCTCTACCCAGTCTCTACGAAGATAAAACTTTCATCTAAAATTTACCATCATTTCATGTCTATTTTAACCTGTTAAAACTAATTGATTATTAAATTTGTTACATGTTATTTTAAAACATAACAATCATAGTTGATTCAGTTATTATAAGTATGAAAGCAAACTTATGAGCAAGACTCTTATATAGATATATATATATACTTTGGGAAAATCTTGTGGAAACACCCTTGAGATAGAAGCGTCATTACCCTTCTATCTATAACTTTGCCAAGAGTAATCTTGTGCGAAGGTAGAAACCTTTGACGACCCATTTTAGATACGCTTGCGTTTTGGCCACTGGTGGACCACTACTGCAGAGCTAAGGGGAGGCGATCCGTGAAAGTTTTGTTTCTAAAAGCATCAGATAGAATAAAACGTACTTTGGGGGCATGCTATGGATGTTGAGGATTGTTGCATGGTTTGCGAGCATTTTGGTTTTAACTTGATTCGGATGGTCGTACCCTGCAACATCTCCACTAAATAGAATAATAGGGTACGCATAAAACGTTGGATGACGCGTTAGGCCTAGTAACCAAAAGAGTCTTAGTGTAGCCTTCGGGCATATGAGAGTGTTTTTTAATTATGTGGTAGAACCACTAACTAATGTGTACAGTATAACCGTCGATGTAGTTGCTTTTAAAGCTAATGTAATAATACGTGTTTAAGGACCAGTGAGTCCAGAATTATGTAAGGCGTTAGGATTAAAACGCAATAATTCTTATACGCGATATTCGAGAAATACGAACGCGGAGTTAATGTATAATGGCTGTTATAGCCTGGCTAGTGATGCCAAACTGAGGTTATTATGTAGACAGAGTTTCGACGTGAATGTTAGGCAGTGATCCTAAGTAATAATGGAACAGTTAGCATAAATGTATTAATGCTGCGTAACTATGATAATTGTGCCAAGTATTTGGATACAGACGATGGACAATAATTATGACGGTAAAATAATAGACCCACAATATCTGATGAACTGTACACTATGAACTGTGATGTGTCAAGTTTCTTCTAATGTGGAAAATATGTTACTGTCGATAACTCATGCTGTAAATATGGAAAATTATTAAATTATGTGTAAGTCGTCCATAAAAGACTTATTCTATGAAGTCGTTCAGAAAGTTCCAGTTCAGACTGTTATGTTATATTGACCGTTGGCCTTCAACGTATTGGTCAGAATAATACAACTCTGTCATATCAATAAGAAATTGAAAGAAATAATACAACAATGAAAGATAAATACGAGATGAAGTTTATTGACTGAACGTTTACACTCAAATATCTGATAATCGAAAATGAATCCACTGTTGCAGCATAAGACGATACTCAGTGAAAGACAGAAGAAAATAACATTGCATGATACGAAATTACGAAATTACAATATTAGCCCACACAAGAAAAGAAAAGTCTGCAACATATATTGGTGTCAGAAGTGGGATTCTGTGTCAGATTCAGGTATTCAGAAAACATACGATGGGTTGATAGACCTCATGTTACGAGACAAGGTTCTTTCTGCATGTAGCCATGAATTGGAATCATTTTTACAGGAAAGACATCCAGATTCCATCCAGGAATACGAACGTCTCGGTAGACAGTTTTTAACAGCCCATCCGAACAAGGATGTCCACAGAACTTCTCCTCCAGATCCTATGCCTGTGTGCGTGGCTCACCACGATCAAAGATTTTATGATCACCGACCTCGCTCGAAAAGCGTAGACGGGCGTTATCGTTCTGATTTTCGTCCATAATGCAGGGGAGCTTACAACTTCCCTCATCAACGTTCGCCATCACATTTTTATCGACGAGGTTATCAAGGATCGTGGGTTTTACAGAGGCAGGGATCATGATGATTCATATCATAAAGGTTATCACAGACATTGATCTTCATATGGTATGGACTTCAAGAATGATGATACTTCAGAATATTATGGTAAGAATGAGTCTTTTAAAAAGAAGACAGGTCATTTTCGAGCTCTTTCGAAAGATAAGAGTAAACATCGGCATGCTAATGCTTGTACTGACAATAATGATGACGGGAAAGATAAAACTAATCATGCCAATGCATGTTCTGTAAAAGATGACACATGTTATGTTTGTCAATCACGACATGTATCTGAGACTAACGCTACACTTCGTTGTGGTTACACCTTTCCTGCAATGTCCTCGTGTGAGAATTTGGGACGTCTCACACTACATCAGGGTTTTTTGTATGGACAACCAGTGACAGTCCTTCGGGATTCCGGCTGCACGACTGTTGGTATCCGTAAATCGTTAATTGATGCCTCTGCTTTTACAGGGAAATCCGTTAAATGTGTTACTTTTGGTGGTACTGTGGAATGGTTTCCGGTGGCACGGGTTCACATTGATACACCATTCTTTACAGGCATAGTGGATGCCTGCGGGTTGAGAGATCCTGTTGCTGGGATAATCTTGGGGATATACCAGGGGTTAAAGATTGCACTCCACAGGATTTTGCAATGTAGATTGAATCGCACCCACTGATGGCGAATGTTGTTGTAACCAGAGCACAACAGTTAGCTGCAGATACGGCTACACCACCTACTTCAGTAATAGATACGATTATATCTCTTGGTATTGGTGCTGAAACACCAACTGCTTTTGCAGAGAAACAGAAAAATGATCCTTCACTACAACGGTTGTTTGCTTTGGCAGATCAAAAGGTTTTTAAACAGACAAAATCAGCAAGACGTTGGTTCCAACTTAAGAAATCTATCTTAACCAGATATTTCGATAACGGTGTATCTACTGTACATCAAGTTGTTGTTCCAAAACATTACAGACCATTGGTATTACAAACAGGTCATGACTCTCCTATGGCGGGTCACATGGGTATTAAAAGAACTTTGTTTAGAGTTATTCCACAGTTTTATTGGCCTGGTATTAATAGAGATACTAAACTTTATTGTAGATCATGTACAACATGCCAACGTATATCTCTTAAAGGCAGATTCCATACGGCACCTTTACAAATTACTGACGTGCCTGAGAGACCATTTAAGAAACTTGCAGTGGATATTGTTGGTCTTTGTCGATTCCATCGCATAATGGTATTTGATATATTTTAACCTGTATAGACCTTTGTACCCGATGGTCAGAGGCTATACCTCTGAAAACTATTACGACTGCGTCTGTTTCTGATGCTTTGTTTTCCATCTTTTGTCTTATCGGTTTTCCAGAATATATTTTATCAGATCGCGGATCACAATTCACCTCTAATATTATGAAAGAATTGGATTCGATGTTATCCATCCACCATTCGTTCTGCAGTGCGTATCACGCACAATCGAATGGGGTTTGTGAGCGCTACAACGCTTCTTTAAAGCAGATACTATGCAAGATCACCGAAGCATGTCCTCACGATTGGGACCGTCTCTTACCTGCAGCTTTATTTGCATATCGAGAGGATCCTCACGAAAGTACGGGTTTCTTCCCTTTCGAATTTGTATATGGTTCAAATCATCGCGGGCCCATGATGATTCTAAAAGATTTGTTGGTCGGTTCGTCAGCTGATGCATCTACTCGTACCGGCTATGAGTTGGTAATTGACCTTCGACAGCGAATCATTGATGCGTGCACTTATGCATCCAATAGTATCAAGACTGCTACTCAGAGAGCAAAACTGTTCCATAATCAGTCTCGATCTTTACGATTTTTCAATCCAAGGGTTAAAGTTTGGTTATTGCTTCCTCACAATGACAACATATTGTTAATATCATGGCAAGGTTCTTTTGAGATAATTCGACGTATTACGGATGTTGACTATTCCATAAATGTAAGAGGCAAACTTAAGACTTTCCATGTCAATATGCTGAAATTGGCAGTGGAGAGACCTCAAGAGTTAATTCGTGTCATTAACTCTGTCTCTGATTCTTCGTCTCATCGTGCATGTTTCGTTCACGATGAAGACACTACGTCTCCTATCCCTTTACATTTTTCATTACCCGCTTTACAACCTTCTGAGTCTTGGAAAGATGTCCCCATTTCATCTTCTATGTCTGCTGAACAACGAAGTCGTGTTCGAGATGTTCTTCTTTCTTTTGAAGATGTACTCACCGATCTCCCAGGTCATGCATCTCTTATCTCCCACGACATAATTCTTACTAATTACCATCCTATCAAATTGAGACCTTATCCTTTATCTTTACATCACAAAGATCGAGTTGAGACAGAACTTAAGGATATGATACGGTTGGGAGTTACATCTCCATCAGAATCCCCATACGTTTTTCCAATGGTGATTGTGAAAAAGAGGGATGATTCTTTACGTATTTGTATTGAGTTTCGGCGTTTGAACAGTATTACGATTACAGACGCTGAGCTAATCCCTTTGTTAGAAGATCTTCTTTCTCAAGTTTCACATGCTACTTTCTTTAGTAAATTAGATCTGTCGAAAGGATATTGGCAAATTCCACTTGCTGATCATGCCAAACCTTTCACTGCGTTTACAACTCCATATGGACTTTTCCAATGGAATTACATGTGCTTCGGCTTGGTAAACGCTCCTGCGACTTTTGTATGCATGATGCGCCGCGTTCTTGGAGATCGTAAAGATGTCATCACTTACATCAACGACATATGTCTCTTTCATGATTCTTGGGAAGACCCCATAAGTGGGTTGACTTCACTTCTCCTTACTTTACGCCAACACGATTTGACTGTGCGACCTTCCAGGGTCCAAATTGGTTGTCAGCAAATTTCATTTCTTGGTCACCATATAGGTAACCATCATTTATATCCTGATGACACAACTGTCAAACGTATTTTGGATATTTCTATTCCTCACACAAAGAAACAAGTCAGAAGCCTCTTGGGCTTAATCAACTTTTATCACAAATTCCTTCCTAATTTTGCATAAATTTCTGCTCCTTTGACTTCACTGCTTGCCAAAGGTAGTCCCAAAGTAATTAAATGGGCACTGGAATGTGATAGTGATTTGATAAAATTAAAGGACGTTCTCAAAACCATCTATTTTATTGTTACCCAATTTAAAACTTCCATTTCTTATTCAAATAGATGCTTCCATGTATGGCATTGGTGGATGCTTGCTACAGTGGTACAAGGGTATGCCACATCCCTGTTATTTTGTTTCCCCGAAATTGTCTCCGGCGGAACAGAAGTACACGACTGGGGAAAGAGAACTGTTAGCTGTGGTCTGGTGCCTCGAAAAACTGTCAAGATATCTCATAAGCACCCACTTTTACGTCCCGACTGACCACAGTCCACTGTCTTACATTACGTCTCGAACTCTTCGTAATGCGAGAATCCACAGATGGTACTTACTGTTACAGGAGTTTGCTTTCACTATTCTGCCGATTTCTGGAAGTGACAATAACCTGGCGGATTTGTTGTTCCGGAACTGTGCAGGACACATGGACATTATTATCAAATGACATTTGCTTCGAATTGTTAGAGCATTCATTGCAAAATTTATTACATTCTTTCCATATTATTTTATGTATTCGATTACTTACTTATACTTCGTCTCCACAACTCTCACACGTGCCACGAGTGTCACGTTTGGGATCGAGGGGGATGATGTTGAGGATTGTTGCATGGTTTGCGAGCATTTTAGTTTTAACTTGATTCGGATGGTCACACCCTGCAACACCTCCACTATATAGAATAATAGGGTACACGTAAAACGTTGGATGACGCGTTAGGCCTAGTAACCAAAAGAGTCTTAGGGTAGCCTTCGGGCATATGAGAGTGTTTTTGAATTATGTAGTAGAACCACTAACTAATGTGTACAGTATAACCGTCGATGTAGTTGCTTTTAAAGCTAATGTAATAATATGTGTTTAAGGACCAGTGAGTCCAGAATTATGTAAGGCGTTAGGATTAAAACGCAATAATTCTTATACGCGATATTCGAGAAATACGAACGCGGAGTTAATGTATAATGGCTGTTACAGCCTGGCTAGTGATGCCAAACTGAGGTTATTATGTAGACAGAGTTTCGACGTGAATGTTAGGCAGTGATCCTAAGTAATAATGGAACAGTTAGCATAAATGTATTAATGCTGCGTAACTATGATAATTGTGCCAAGTATTTGGATACAGACGATGGACAATAATTATGACGGTAAAATAATAGATGCACAATATCTGATGAACTGTACACTATGAACTGTGGTGTGTCAAGTTTCTTCTAATGTGGAAAATATGTTACTGTCGATAATTCATGCTGTAAATATGGAAAATTATTAAATTATGTGTAAGTCGTCCATAAAAAGACTTATTCTATGAAGTCGTTCAGAAAGTTCCAGTTCAGACTGTTAATTTAAATTGACCGTTGACCTTCAACGTATTGGTCAGAATAATACAACTCTGTCATATCAATAAGAAATTGAAAGAAATAATACAACTATGAAAGATAAATACAAGATGAAGTTTACTGATTGAACGTTTACACTCAAATATCTGATAATCGAAAATGAATCCACTGTTGCAGCATAAGACGATACTCGGTGAAAGACAGAAGAAAATAACATTGCATGATACGAAATTACGACATTACAATATTTGCCCACACAAGAAAAGAAAAGTCTGCAACAGTCAAGGGGATGGTCACAATCCACAACATGCAAAATGGACGATGGTTTAACATCCCGACATGGAACAAGTCAACGACAAGATAGATAAACAGTACAACAGACACGAATGTGTTGGAGGTCTATGTTCTATAGTGAGGTGAATGATAATGGATGAACAAAGGACAGGAAGTAGTGAGAAGACATGATCGTCTACGTCACTCGGCACGGCACACAGAGAAGAACAACTCACATTGTTCTGTCAACATTTCTGGACACGGCACACAGCGAAGAACAACTCACATTGTTCTGTCAACATTTCTGGACACGGCACACAGAGAAGAACAACTCACATTGTTCTGTCAACATTTCTGGACACGGCACACAGAGAAGGACAACTCATATTGTTCTGTCAACATTTCTGGATACGGCACACAGAGAAGGACAACTCATATTGTTCTGTCAACTCTTTCACACGCTAGAGAGCTCGAATTGAAGCCACCACTACAGCTGCAGACAACCTGCACCAAACCATTATTGTGCTCTTGTAGTGGTGTTGTCTGTAGCCATTAGTTTCACATAATGAAGTTGGCAGCTTCATTTACAACTTCACGTTAACCGCATCTTACGACAAGCCTGAACGAGCAGTAACTATTCTTTCTTTGTCTCCACACACGACCACACAGACACCAGGTACCACACAGACCACCAGGTACCACACAGACACCAGGTACCACACAGACCACCAGGTACCACACAGACCATTTTGTTCAATCATCCAAACTGAAATAAATAAATAATATACCTGTTCCAAAAATGACAACTCAAAATCACATCCTGGACAAACAATTATTTCTACACAACACGCATACCTTATAACCACGTCATTATAATTTATCACTCAAGTTGTTTGTAGAGCAGGTTGTCGCACCTGAAGTGGCGCAAACAGGTCAAGAATTTTCCACTTCAAGCGGGGACTGTACACAGTAATTAAAGATACACAAAGGGTTTCATTTAGACTGAAACAATGTAAATGACACCCAGACATAATTTAATTGAGACTGCAGCCAGAAAGTACACTTAAGCATAATTTAATAAGATGCATGTATATTAATATATTTGCAGTAATAAGGTTGCTGAACTGTTCAGTTTAGCAAATGTTTCCAATTGGTTTTTTTTTCTTTTCTTTTTAAAATATGCGATTCACTTTTAAAAAAAAAACCCAGTCATTTTGTGACACACCGACTTATGGTTATACAGTATTTAGTGTTACTGCGCTTCGTTTTTGGAGAGATACTACTACAAGATATGAACATCATATATATATATATACTAGTATAAAAGCCCGTCATAAATACTAGTATAAAAGCCCGTCATAAGACGGGGATTACATTTAAAAGCACCAATACCTAACGGCAATTTTACTTTCTCAAAAGTATTTAAAAAACCACTGTACATTAGAGATGGCTACTGTGTGTAAGTTTCGAAACAATGCTTCGATACAGTATCGTACCCGAACGATTCGATACAGAGCCTTCTTGCCGTGTCGATACAGTCGGTTCCTGTCTGCATCGCTGTTTTGCAGAGTAGAGATGGCTACTGTGTGTATGTATCAAACAATGCTTCGAAACAGCACCGACAGTCCGACAGATTCGATACATGGACACAGTTTCAGTTCGTGTCTGCCTCGAATAAACCGTTCGGAACATTAGTATGGAATATCAAACATGTCATATTTTTCAGGGATGTGTTATGATGACTTGATTTTACAAGTGATATTATTTTTGCTGAGAAGTTATGGACACTGGAAATTATGTCAGTGCTGCAGTTGTCAATGTTTTAGGCGCTATGTTAAAGTTGAAAGTGTCCGCGTGTTCGTATAAATGTAATGGACACTTTATTAGCTCTGCTGATATGTGTACTCGGTGTGGATTTGAATCATTGTCTACCAAAACTAGCTTACTCTAGTTTGATATCATGTGTTATTATTACTGTTATTATTATTGTTGTTTTTTTATTATTTTCCCATATACTGCAGCTATCATCATATCTACGTTTTATTACATCATAATGAAGACTTGTGTAAAAATATTGAATTGTGGTCACACGAAATGCCATAGATTTTCACACACGACAGTAAAAACAGATGAAATTGTCTCACACAGTTCATGTATACCCGCCCCGGTACTGTCTATAAGAGACTTCTTTCTCCCCGATACGGGCAAAAGAGCCGCTGTGCCGTTGTTTCGAAACAGTGCGTCGACACAGTTTAACCCACTGTTTCAAATGTCTTGACACAGCTAAGTGTCTCTATTTGCCCACCTCTACTGTACATCACCACAGTACACGAACTACGTAGCAGCAGCGAGGATCCCAATGTGTGTATACGGGATCCCACATTCTATAAATATTTTTGTGCACACCGTCATTTGCGCATTCTTCTTTGGTAAGTGTTACTATTTTCGGTAGAGTACGTATACGGGAAACAATACAATTAATGTCTAACTTTCAACCAAAGTTGCATCCCTTAGCGTTACGCACTGACAGAAAAAGCTGGGATTTTATATATAGGATAATCTCCAAGGTGGGGTGGGTTCAATTCCCAGCGCAGAAGGGAAAAAGACAACAGGAGGCTGACACTTGGGAGTCATGCCGCAAGTGAACCTAAGAGTGTAAAGGAAATAAAAGGGCTTGAAAACTTGTCTGACGGGGGGTAGGGGGGGGGGGAGGTGTGTACTTTGATGATCAGATTGCCTCTCTTTGGAACGCCCTGTATAGTTTTCTACACCATACATACATATATATATATATATATATATATATATATATATATATATATATATATATATATATATATCTATATATATATATATATATATATATATATATATATATATATATATATATATAATCGCTGCTAGATGTGGAATTGCATGTACAGTATCTCCGGAGACAGACACATTTGAAGAAGCAGATATTGATATCAAAATAAGGATTACAAAGAAGCAAGAGAAGCTTTCCAATTGGAGATATATAGAAATCAAAAGAAATCAAGCCCAATACAAGAATAAGAATCTTCAACTAAAATGTCAAGTCAGTCTTATTGTATGGCTCTGAATCATGGCGAACAACTAAAATGTCACGTCAGTCTTATTGTATGGCTGTGGCACATGGACAACAACAAAAATGACAACCAGAAAGATAGAGTTTCATAAATGGATGATTCCACAGAATAGAAGGATTGAAATTGAATGACAAAATGACTAATGTAAAACTAATGGAAAGAACCGTAATGAACCACCTCGAAAATGCACACATCCTTCCTGATACCCTGGGTAGCTATAGTCCTATGAAAACAACATGGGGTAACGCTGGAACGTTTGCGTATGATGTGTACGAGGGATTCCAGGGTAAAAGAGAAACGGTGGCTGGACTGCCCATGGTAAATTTCCGGTGTTATGTGTTGCGGGTCGCACTAATGACCCGTCATCGAAGCATCATTTTTTGGTTATGCCTAGATGGCAGGGAGGATAGTGTGATTCGCTTGCATATCTAGGCGGGGTTGTCGCACGGAAGGTCCTGGGTAAGCCACTCACGTCTGTTGTTTTTCTGTTGTCTAGTTTCCTACTTCTTTATTTCTTACGAGTGCCTGAAAACATACCTTTATGTTTGTCTAATATTTATTTACTGTTGACTGTCGTGTATGATTTATCAGATAGGTAATAGATGTTTATAGCCCTGTCTGAGCAGAGGTGATAGTGATGACAATGTGAAAGTAAGGGTAAGAAATAGTTTTATCACGAGGTGATCGTGTAAGAGAAAGGACAGTCTCTGGATAGAATAATTTATCTAATCAAGCCTATCTGGACGACGATATTTAAATCAGACGCACTTTCTCTCCTTGTACGAAAATACAAGTTACACTGCACTCACATGCACACAATTCTGTGACAAATACGTACGAACGTGAAAACAAACTATGGATAACATATAATGAATAGGGGTTGACCGACACGATAACTAAAGGTTTAATAAAGTTTATTATAAATAGAAAATCACAACATAAATCATATGCATCAAGAGATCATGGTTTACAGAAAAAAATGAAAATTAATCAAATAGGTTCTCCCCTCTGGTAAAGGAAAAGAAAGGACGATCCCAACAGAGGTTAATTAACCCAAAAGATCAAAGGTTAACAATAAGTTATGAAATAGTCAGTATGGGAAAAGAATAGGTTCCTAATGTAAACTATCCCGTGACTAATCAGATTATTGAGATAAAAAAAAAAGAAAGAAGAAACCATATATAAGTATATGATGTTAATAAAAGACATAAGTTTCTTTCTCTGTTCATTCAATTCACATACACGCAGTGACCACTTTCAGATACACTTACCCCAGTAGTTGTCGCAGGCATTCCAAGGAAATACACTAATAAGTAATATATATATTTAGTGTCAAATTTAAGTTTGCCAAATCCAGCCCCAGAATCTTCGTAGTTGCTGACTGCAAATTTCACAGAAGTCGCTAGAGTCGGTGTTAAATTTGTACTGGATACAATAAGTTATCTATGCCTTCAGTTGGTTGGAGTAAGGTTCATGCGTGGTGATCGCCGATGTAGAATAAATAGAACATATACAGTTCCTAGGTGGTTTAGCCTCAGGTGGCGGAAACGCTAGGTTTAAGTTACACAAGTGTTGCTGACAATATATTGCCACAGTTGGCTGATGAGATATATATATATATATATATATATATATATATATATATATATATATATATATATATATATATATATATATATATATATATATATATCTGGTAATAGTTCTGGCCCAGTTAATATTATAATTCAATGGTTCTATTCTGGTTTCTCTCAGGAAAATTGGACCGCACAGGTCACAGTAAGAAGCTCTTCAATATTAAATATTCTTGGCTGCTTATAATATTATAAGTTCGTATGATCATAAGTTCATATGGCCATAAGAAAAAAAGCCGCTAGTAGAGGTGGGCAAATCGACACACTCTGCTGTTTCGAGACAGTCGGCTCATTGATTTAAACTGTGTCGAAACAGTGTGTCGACACAACGGCACTATTGCCCGTATCGGGGAGAAAGAAGTCTCTAACAGACAGTATACATTACTATACATGAACTGTTTTTACTTGCGCGCTACTGTCGTGTGGGAAAATCTATGGCATTTCGTGTGACCACAATTCAATATTTTTACACAAGTCTTCATTATGATGAAATAAAACGGAGATATGATGATAGCTGCAGTATATGTGAAAATAATAAAAAAAACAACAATAATAATAACAGTAATAATAACACATGATATCAAACTAGAGTAAGCTAGTTTTGGTAGACAATGATTCAAATCCACACCGAGTACACAGATATCAGCAGAGCTAATAAAGTGTCCATTACATTTATACGAACACACGGACACTTTTAACTTTAACATAGTGCCTAAAACATTGACAACTGCAGCACTGACACAATTTCCAGTGTCTATAACTTCTCAGCAAAAATAATATCACTTGTAAAATCAAGTCATCATAACACATCGCTGAAAAATATGACATGTTTGATATTCCATACTAATGTTCCGAACGGTTGATTCAAATTTTACAAAGGCCCACGGAAGGTGAGACAGTGAGACAGTGTGTCTCTGCAAAACAGCGAGGCAGACAGGAACTGAAACTGTGTCGAAACAACAAGCAGGCTGTGTGTCGAATCTTTCGGACTCGATGCTGTTTCGAAGCATTGTTTCGACACATACACACAGTAGCCATCTCTAGCCGCTAGTACTCAGGTTTGATCAGCCTATATTTTAGGAAAAGAACATATAAACATTTAACCAAATTATCAATATCATATCTAACGTGTTAAAAATAGGACCTCTACACCACTCTGTTATAAATTAGATTTAAAACACTCGTGTCTAGCTTATCCTATCATTCTGTTAACGCGTGATATTAACACTAGTCATTTTAAAAAATTACATAAAATGGATAGAAGTAAATAATATATGCCGTCAGTAGACAGTTATTTAATGTATGTACTCATCATCTCATCATCTTAGCCCGTAACCCGTCATGGGTCGTAGGGGTGCCATGGTGGAAGCATCAGCAGACAGGGTCCTCCACTGCTCTCTATCCTCAGCAATGCGTACAAGTGTGGAAAAACCGTGTCCTGCCCATTCTTTGATGTTATCAGCCCAGGATTTTCTCTGCCTTCCTCTTCTCCGTTTACCTTCGACTGTTCCCTGAAGGGTCGTTTTCGAAAGGGAGTCATGACGAGTTACATGCCCAAACCAGGCAAGCTTTCGACGTTTCACTATTGACAAAAGTGGTTCTTGGTGGCCTGCATAGGTGTTTATCTTCTCTCTAACATAGACATTTGTTTTGTGCTCTTTATAGCAAATGCGCAAAATTCTTCTATAACATTTATGCTTGAAAGCCTGAATCCTTCGCTCCGTATCTGCAGTGAGTGTCCAGCCCTCACACCCATACAAGAGAATAGATAATACAAGTGATTTGTATAATTTGATCTTCACAGGAAAACTGAAGTTACTTTTCCAGATCACATTCAACCTTGTCATGGCAGCTGAGGCCATCTCAAGTCTTGTCTTGATTTCTTTAATTGATCTTCCATCACTACATATAGTGGACCCGAGATATTTAAAGGTGTTAACTTCTTCTAACGTTTGCCCATTTAACGTAATGTTGGTCGGAACATGTTTCTTATGGCTATTCACCAATATCTTGCTTTTTTCTATATTAATTTCCATCCCATCCGTTCTTGTTACTTTCTCCAGTCTAGAGGTAAGGTCTTGAAGTTCTGATTCTGATCCAGCTATCAGATCAATATCATCAGCAAAACGCAGGTTGCAAAGAGGTCGGCCTCCAATCGATATGGTTGATTTATAATCGTAGAGAGCCTCCTGCATAATATGTTCTAGATATATATTCAAGAGCACTGGTGACAGGATACATCCTTGGCGAACTCCTACAGTTGTTTTGAAAAATTCTCCAATGTCGTTGCTTGCAAAAACAGCACTGCTTGCGTCCTTGTATAGTGCTTCAATGATATCTATGATGTTGGTATCAAAATTGAATTTTCTCATTACTTGCCATAAGCCTTCATGCCAGACTCGATCGAAGGCTTTTGTAAAATCGATGAAGTTATAGTATAAATCGTGTTGATGTTGGAGATGTTTTTCGATAAGTAATCTAATATTGAAGATTTGTTCTGAGGTACTTCTTTTTGGTCTAAAGCCAGTCTGTTCCTCTGACAAGATTTCTTCTGATTTCTGTTTTATTCTGTTCAAAAGTATCCTTAACATCACCTTACTTGGATGACTAATAAGGCTAATGGTTCTGTAGTTCTTGCACATTTTTAGATTTCCTTTCTTTGGAAGCGGTATTACTAATGACTGCGTCCATTCTTTTGGCCATTTTTTTGTACTCCATATCTTCTGGCAAATTGTTGTCATGATTTTTACTATATCTGATCCTCCATATTTCAAGAGCTCTGCTGGGATATTATCCACACCCGGTGACTTCCCTCCTTTCATCGAACATATAGCCTCTTCCACTTCTTCCCGTAATATTGCTATAATGTATGTACTAGTCAATTTAAAACATCTCTTAATGGAAAAATAGCGAGTAATTAAATTTACTTTACGGCTGGAAAGTGAGCTATAAGTTATTTAATTAGCACAAAAAATCTCAGTGAAATATATATTGAAAACTATAAACATACTAAATCACTTCAAATCTAGCATATAAATTACCGCAATCAGAAAAATGAAACACTCCACGGAATCTATTAATTTTCACTGTACGAGAAATCTTAAGATAACGAGCTAGTGAATTCAGATAGATTTCTGGCAACTGATCATGGCTATCGGAGAGACCTGGTATATATTGAAAAATTCCGTTCAATCGTTCTCTAATGCGAAAGTCACACCTACTGCCAGACCCGAGCCAATTTGCCGTTCGATTTCTTGATTTAAAGGTAATTTTACCACCTCTTGACTTTCATCATCTCTGCCTTGCCGAAAATCAGCTATGCAATTTTCACCTGAAAGTTTTACAATCCAAGGTCCGTCTCACTGAATATCGTGTGTTCCCCTGATCAAAGAATCTATTACGCCATGCTCCGCGCTTTGCTCTCTGTTTTACATAGGGCTTGATTGCCAAATGGCCCCCGTGTTAATTAAACTGGTGAATCCTTCGTTCATGTAGCAAAGTTATACTCTAGATGGGGAGGGGCAAAAGTGGATGATTACTGCTGCACTATTTTCATCTGTGACATTTACAGGCCTCGGGTTTCCCTTCCTTATGTGTTATAAATGCTCTTTGAACAACTCGATAGTGAAAGCAGACCTTCCAGATATCACTTTCAGTGGGCAGAACATTGAAAGGCAAGACAGGCTGAAGTATCTGGGAGTAACGTTTGATCGTGGGCTATCATTCAAGTATCATATCGAACTGATCATACAGAAGTGCAAGCGAGGACTGGCAGCCTTAAAAACAAGGGCTGCTGCGCGTTTGGAACAGAGACTATTGTTTCTCCTGTATCATCAGCTCGTGATTTCAATAATCGAGTAATGGCTAGGAATACTCACGCTGTCAGTGTCACAATGTGAACAACTGGAACGCATTCAGAATGAAGGAATGCGACTAGCTTTAGGCTGTACGCGTGATACCTCCATTGTGACAATGAGATACATGCACGGATTGCTGTTGATTAGATCCAGATATGCGATGGCCCTGGCAAAAGCCTATATGCAGGTAACCACCGACAAAAGACACCCCCTACACGAGAACGTAGCTGACATCAAAGGAGCAAGAATCAAGAGGGGGATGTCATGGATGGCACAGGCAGAGGCTACGATTCGTCAGGTGACCAGGGTTGAAAATGTATCCAAAGGGGAAGAGTGGAGTAAGTCAGGGGAGAACTGGATAAACTATCAGCAAGGTCATCATTAGCCTTGGCAGAGAGTGCAGATCTTGGAGCAATGGAAAAGCAGAGCTGGAGATTAATCAGCTGATAAGTGATCATGCTGGGAATGATGACGCCATTGTTATTATTATTGTTAATCAGAATCGACGTCATTGCACTCCGGCAAACCCATAGGTGCTCAGTCTCCCGCAGCAAATGTCGAAGGGTATGAATGCTAATTGTCCCTGTTGCGCACTGGTTGTATACACGACGGATGCGTCCTCTCATACGTCCATCCCTGCTGGTCTTACGTTTTATGCCGAATTCCAGCAGTCTTAGCCTTGATGATTCATCGATTGTAGTGTCATTCTCTAATAGACGAACATGAATCGCCCTCAGTATTTCTTCCTTATCAATGGCCAATGCACCTTTTATGGGCGTTCATGAAGCTAGTCTGTCAGCTCTTTCATTGCCATGTACCCCGGCATGACCAGGACAGTAGATCCATATCTGTCCTTGAAGATTCGATGCTTCTATGAAGGTTTTCCATTCATGTCGAAGCCAACCATTTTGGACCTATCGAAGCATGGATTGTGAGTCTGATACAATAACTGCCGTTGTTAATCAAGTCTCACACAGCCATCTTAAGGCAGCAGTAACTGCCTCTACCTCCATTCTCATGCTGGAGGTTGTTATCATGTAAGCCCCGCTATGTTCAGCGACGGTCCTGCCCTTTACTCTAGCAGAGAAGCCCCACCCTGACTTATTACCACATATTACAGACCCATCAGTGTAGACAATGGCATCATCATCCCCAGCATTATCATTTAAAAGCTGATCAACTTCCAGCTCTGCTCTCCCATTGGCCCAAGCTCTGCATTCTCTACCAAGGCTGATGATGACTTGCTGGTAGTTCATCCAGCTCTCATCTGACTTATTCCACTCGTCTCCCTTGAATACACTTTCAACTGGGGTCACCTGTCTAATAGTCTCCTCCGCCTGCCCCATCCATGACATCCCCCTCTTTATTCTCGCTCCTTTGATGTCAGCTATGATCCCATTCAGGGGATGCCTTTTGTCTGTGGTTACAAGCATATACGCTTTTACCTGGGCCATCGTATATGTCGTGGAATATTCTAATCCACATATATAAATTATCAAGTAAATATAAAGCCTAATAAATACATATAATAAATAAAGGA
The DNA here is from genome assembly GCA_024509875.1 of Oreohelix idahoensis. Classification (NCBI taxonomy): domain Eukaryota; kingdom Metazoa; phylum Mollusca; class Gastropoda; order Stylommatophora; family Oreohelicidae; genus Oreohelix; species Oreohelix idahoensis. The sequence goes on from JAMPIV010013326.1 coordinate 351,859, forward strand.
AGAAGAATGGTAAAGAACAGTGCTGTCACAATGACTGTACTCGAAATCCCCCTTGTTTTATGCTTCGTCTGCAAATTGTAACGCTTTCACGTTGATAGTAAAAGCTTACTGTATTATTACCCGCTTTCTTCAATGAAACGTGTGCTGCATTTCTAAGAAAAAACATTGAGAGGCCCTGCGTAATGACCTAAATTAATCCTAACATTAATTATATTACGTTACCAAAACGAACGAACAGATGGACTCAAATATAGAGAGAGAGAGAGGGGCGAATAAAATCGGGAACGCATGCAACACGCGTCGCGCGATACACAAATGCTGCCATCACGCGTGTAAGTCTACATGCACTAATTGTTTTTCAGACGGACAGTGATAAAATACACTACCCTTTCCCAGAGTTAGGTTTATAAATCATAGAAAACTCTTATTAGGAAAGACAACATTAGATGGGTTTACGGTTGAAAACATAACAGTACCCAGACAGCACATCTTCGAAACAGGAGGTAGAAGAAATTGCATATTTTGAACGCAGCCACGTAGCTCCTTTAAATTTGTATTTTTGGGTTCCTTAGGGCTTGCTGACAAATAATATGTAAAACGTTACGCAAATAGTCCAGGAATTAATAAATTATACCCAGAATAAAATATTGGGGGTGCCTGACAGCCTAAAATCATTTCTGCTCATAAGATTTTTTTTTATAACGTGTTTGAAAAAAATTTACGTTACAGAAATAGCCTACCATGTAAACTCCAAATTGATTGGAGCGCAACAAATGAAAGCCTAACCACGATTGGTCGGACTATAAATACTATCTTTCGTTGTCAGGGGAGACGGGGAAGGGTAACATTTTTTTCAAACACTTGTCGAAACGGGGCTCATTGGTCAGACTCGCTGATATACACACTTGGGAGCGTTAGTTCGAAACCACTTGTTTAAATAAGCTTGATAAAGCATCAGTGCGTTGAAGCCAGCTTATATTGTGCTAAATAAAAGCCTGGAAGATAAGCAGATGGGAATTTGTGCCAGTTTGTGCCAGAATTCATTGCTAATCAACGTATCTGTGTTTATTCGTATGAATTGTGGGACAGTGGTCTTGATGGTACTGAGCAGCACCTGGTCAGAGCTTTGCTGAATCCAGTGTCGGACAGCATACTCCTTGGTCCATTTAGCTATCAGTGAGGTGTCTCCAGAGCCCAGAGGAGAATTCGAGCAGAGGAGTCCTTTCCTGCCGCCATCACGCCAGATAAGCTAACTTGGCCAGCTGAGCTCAACATTATGTCCCCTCATCTTGAAATGACTTTATAAAAATAACATTCAGAGGGGAATTTAATTGTCTTAATATCAGGAACTGAGAACATCTCCAATACTAGTCCCAAAAGACAAACTATTGAAGTCATGATGACAAATACCAACAGAGCTTGAACAAAACAAAACCAGTATTACCTCATTTTACTACTACACAACTGACACACATAGAATATTTGTAATAATATATGTCACTACAATATTCATATTAAATACATTCTGTACATAACTTGTAATTTAAATTGATTGTGATTCCTGGTTCCCTTGTAGTTGAATCAGGACACATATTCATTCATGCCAGTAATGAATACATATTGTTATTTGAAAAGTTACGAGTGACTTCTTTAAGATATTCTCATAGAGTGTTATATGTATGTGAGTGTCACAGTGTTGTTAAGAGTAGTGGATTAAATTAAATTGTTTATCTGTCTGTTGTTGTGACTTACACTTCACCATACTCATACCCTAGACACATAACGTAGCATCACACTATTCCAGAATAATTCTGACTGAGATATATAGATATGTGGTAGCAAGTAAGGTTATCTATAATACACTACTCTTAATAGAAATAGATACCTTCACAGCTGATCTCAGTCAGTACACTAAGTTCCCTATAAGTATTTATAACATCCCACTTCACCACAGTATATCTGGATCTAATTGACAGCAATCCAAGCATGTGCCGCATCATCACAATAGGGGTTTCTCGCGTGCAGCCCAAGACTATACGCATCCCTTCGTTTTGAATGTGTTCCAGTCATTCACACTGTGATATTGACAGCGTGAGTATTCCCAGGCCATACTCGATTACAGACAAGACCAGCTGATGATACAAGAGAAACAGTAGTCTCTGCTCCAGGTGCGCTGCAGCCATTGTTTTTAGGTGTGCCAGACCTCTCTTGCACTTCTGTATGATGTGATTAACATGGTGGTTATATGATAGCCCACGATCGAATATTACTCCAAGGTATTTCAACTTGTTCTGCCTTTCAATTTTCTGTACACTGAGAGAAATGTCTGGAAGATCTGCTTTCAGTATGGAGTTATTCAAGTAGCACCAAAGCACACAGGCTTGGAGCTGGTTTCGTCGCACCATTTAGAAACTGCTTGAAGTGTCTCATGTATGGTTTTAACCATTTCATTTCTATCTGAACCAGTCCTGTAAATAAGCAAGTCATCGGCAAAAGTTAATGTTCGTCCCAAACCTGTTGGTTGGATTGCAGGTATTTTTGCTGTATAGATGTTAAACAGCCATTGTGTACACTGATGGGTCTGTAGTGCGTGGTAAGAAATCAGGATGGGGCTTCTGTGCGAGAATAAAGGGCAGGGTCGTCGCTGAACAGAGTGGAGCATACATGACAACAACCTCCAGCATGAGAATGGAGGTAGAGGCAGTTACTGCAGCACTGAGGTGGCTGTCTGAAATTCCACCAACCAGGGCAGTTATATTGTCAGACTCTCAAGCCATGTTTCTGAAAGTTCAGAACGGATGGCTGCGGAAGGAATGGAAAACATGAATAGAATCCTCGAGTCTTGAAGAACCGGTGTGGATCTACTGTCCTGGTCATGCAGGGGTACGTGGCAATGAGAGAGTGACAGACTGGCCTCGAGAGCTCACATAGTGGGGACACAGGACATGGATAAGGGAGAGATACTATGGGGAATTAATGATCGCCTGCTAGATAATGACACTGCAATGGATGAATCAACAAGACTGAGACTGTTGGAGTTTGGCATCAAACGTGGGACTAGCAGAAATGGACGTGAGAAAGGGTGTATCCGTCGTATGTACAACCAGTGTGCTACAGGTACAATTAGCATTCATACTCTTCGACATTTGCTGAGGGAGACTGAGCACCTAGGGTTTGCCTGGAGTGCAGTGAGGTCAATTCCGATTAACAATAACAATAACATGAAAAGAACCAGGTAAGCAGCAGTGGGACTGTAGGTGAAGAGAAGAGAACTGGTGTTAGATAGAACACATCAAGAAAACCAGCTAAAAGTGTAGCCCTGGTCTGGAATCCCCAGGGTAAGAGACAAAGGAGGAGAACAAACAACAGACAGAGAAGAGAACTGGAGACAGAGAAGAGAACTGGAGACAGAGAAGAGAACTGGAGACAGACATACAAGTGACATATGAGGAATCTTGAAAGAATGGACAGGACAGGAGACTTGGTGAGCATCTGTTGAGGGCACGTATTGAGGGCACATATTCCACGTGCAACTGAAGCATCATGAAAGAATGCGATGTGGCGACTCAGATAAAGACGTGCTATATTTTATTTATTTCATTACTTTTTATTATTATCAGGGTTGTGAAGTCGGACAACATTTTGTTGACTTCGACTCTGATTCCAATAATTTACAGTTCTCAGACTCCAACCTCATTAAGTATTAATTGCATCACATATTATCATAAGATCATATGTTTGATATTTGCTCCGTGACTAACTAAAAAAACATAGTACACATACTGCAACCCCCAAATGTCATTTGGTTTTAACATAATTCCTGTACAAACATGTTCACGATATTTATTTTTAATTAATCTGTATATCATAGGCAAGGTAAATAATAAATAGTCCTCTATTTAACTGTTATCATTTGTTCAATGACCATAACAACTACAATGTCCTTAATACTACAAAACTACAAAATAAAAACAAACAACAATTTAACATTTAAAATCTATATTCATCTGCAGGGAAAACGACATTTTTTAAAGCAGAGTTTATTCTTAGAAAGACGATCGTTTCGGTTATATCCCCTTCGTCGTTGCTCTTAAGTCGATATTAGCATGTAAAGGGCAAAACAGAAACGCTTTGTGTTGGTGGTAAAGTTGTGACAATATCAGTTTTGCACATGTGAGAGCTATCATTGTGTTGCTGCCTTTACATAAATCTTCCATGGGCGGTCAATTATTTCTACCCCTATCACTGCATCGTTCAGTTCCATCTTACATTTGAATAGTTAAATTGGTTTTCTTTTTTTACTTCCTTATTTAATCGGCTGCGCTTTGACTGCTCCTACTCATCTAGTGTACATTTTTGCTCCAACATGTGACACTATCAGGGAGTATTCTCTTATTCCTATAGTTTCATGTTCTTCATTTAATTCTCACTTTCTTTCCCTTCTGTCTTTTGTCTGTCTGTCCCTGACGAAGACCTTGTGGCTGCAACATAAGTTTTTCCTTGTCATTTCTCTTAGTAAGACGTATTACTATTTGTATTTTTGTTTGTCTTTTTCCTTACTCATTGTTAAGGGCCATTCTGGCCACCACAAATGTAACATTCCTATTTCATGACCACCAGGAATGTAACAATATCTTTACTGTGTACTGTTATAGTATGGATGTGTTGATGCGCCACTAGAATGTTGAAGGCTGTACGATCTACCTCAATGTTCCTGCACGGTGTTACTGTAGTTTTCTGTGCGTGCGTAGTCAGTACGACCTGGGCCAAACAGCGTTGTTGTGCATGATTAGCTCACCAGGCGTTGAAACGCTAACAAGGTGTCATGTTGACATTAAAACATCATACATATCTTGAATGTGAAGTACTCGAAGTTTGTGTGGGTTGATAAGTGATGTGGGTGTGTAGACAACACGAATGCGTTTAGGCTCTTTGACAGGTAAACAATGCACCCACTCACTCACATGCAGTAGTCAGTAATTGTTGCAACTGCTGGAACTTTTCAACCATTTATTTACGAGACACAGTGACATCAACAGTTACAGTCAAATGGACGAGGATCAAGGACATCATATAAACTGGAAATGACTGGCAAAAAACCATCTGGCATTATAAAGCTTGAACCACTCATCTATCAGGACGTTATTGACAATGGCCTGTCCTTTAACACATAGTTCATACTGCAGCTCACGTACCACTGACTCAGCGCGTCAGGTACTTTAAACAACTCCGCCGTACCAAAAGGCGAGTTCTCAATTGCATAATAATAATAATGTAATTCATCTAGCATAATACACCAGATACATCTTCTTCTGCTCAAAGATATCGGCCGTAATGTCGGGCCTCTATAATAATGTAAACAACTGTGTATTCTTCATAGGCAGGCATAATCATCCATGCCGAAACATACCGCCAACATGCGGTTTTCATAATAATATATCTTTACTGGGCTTCTGTATAACAGTTAGACAAATAGTCTTAGTTGGCTACATCGAGCACAAATAATGGACTCTGCATCTCAAAGGACTGTGAGCTCTACTCACATGATGCTACAAAATGTTCTGCAAGTTAGGCATAATAATTAAGTTTCTTTTACCTTTGACAGAATCTGAGAAATGCACAAATAACAACTGTTGTCATTCTTGACGAACAGAATAACTCTGGGGAGAATCACTGACATCACAGTCACACTGAAGATTATCTTTCCCCCAGATAATGCAGAGAAGTACCACGGTCATACTAGTCCGGTCAGAACCCAGATCATCACTCCCTGACGGAAGTCTCTCCGTTCGCGCTCAAAAAACTTGCGCATGTGTAGACAGCACAGATTTGAGCAAAGCTAACCCCGACTTAAGACAGGTCACCAAGAATGAATAAAACAAAGGGAAGATAACCCCAAATCAACCTGTCCCAGGGAGTTCATAAACAGTTCTCTAACTTAGATCATCAAAAGTATTAAATAGATTTACGTCCTATGAAACCGTCAAAAACGACAGCAACAGATTACCGCACCCTCTGGATAAAAATAAATGAACCACATTTTTTTTTTTGGAAATACATCAATGAGCAAGATACAACGTGCTCATAACGCATGAATGATGCGCCGATGAAACATACAACATAAAATAATGTCTTAATGACAGGCTCAATCGACGCACAATAGAGCGTCTAGTGAGAACAAAAAACCACCTCACAAGATAAGAGAAAATATTTTCTCCAAGTAAAACATATCCGGGAGGTACCATCAAAGAAACCTCTGTTGCAGGCGATGCTAACAAAAATCACATACATATTAAAAAAATGCAATATTATAGCAATGCAAATGACAACATATATCGAGAAGTCATATGAACATATAAATCTATCGAAGTCTCATGCTATATAATCACTATTATCTAATGGATGGCCATAACAAAATTTGAAAAGTCATTATACATACATATGACAATACAAGAGTACAATATAACTAATAGAAGATGGCATCCACAGTACAAAATAATGCTGTATCCCGAAGATCAATGTAAGCAGCATCCAAATAGTATGTAAGGGAGACATATGGCATCATCATGATTCTCAAAAGCACTCCATACCTGGTACTAGTTTGCACTGAGAACAATATAAATGACACAATTAGCAACATGCTATAATGTACTATAATTACTACTACATGTCTAAGTATTACATGTGGCCGCATTAATTTTTTTGACCTTTATATTATGTCAACTCAACCTTCTCCATTACACCAAAGATGGTAATAGAGAAAAAACAATTAATTTACCACTCTAAGGTGACCACATCAACCCTCGTGTGCCGACGGTCAAGATAATATGGGCCTAACACCATATTCCCAATATGCCTCAATGGGCGTGTAACGGGTTCCTTTTCTCTCTCTCTCTAAGGTGAAAACAAATGTGTTAATATATATTGTTATTGTGAAGAGACATAAGTCTAGAAGTGTATCAGGAAAAATCTGGGACACAAGACTTAAGTGGACTCATGTGGGCATCTACCGTCATAACGACATCCATGACAACCGTTATCTCTATTGGTAGCGTTGCCATTTGCTCTTTTACAACTATTGTTCTGATTTGAACCGCAGGTTCCACAGTTGCGATTATTATGTCCCTTTTCATCAACATATCTGTTAGATGGGTCTTGTTGTTTTCGTGAACACTTATGATATGTAGGATAGTTTTTATCGCAGCTATCCCTGCGAAAGCTTCCAAAATATTTGGAACCAAACTTACGAGGACTGTCAGCTCGTCTCCAGTTCTTTGAAGAAAAACCTTTACAGGATGGATCACCCTGATCCTGTCCGAAATTAAGATTATTCTTCCTATCAATATGCTTAAAAGATAGATCATACTGACTGAGCTGAGTATGATGAGTAATTGGAATGGTAGAGTTTTTATTGCTCTTTACATAATGAGCTCCACTCTGTTGGTGTTGTCTCAGTTTCCCAGACTTGTGCAAATAGTGGTTCTAATAGTTCTGTTATATGCTGTCGAAGATAACAGTAGGAGCTTTGGCGAGTGGTGAAATTGAAACTTTCTGCAACTACACATTGAAATATCTTACAACAAGGACTCCCAGGTGATGTGTTAGACATCTGGGGCATCTCTGACATTTTCTTGTGTTTCAAAATAATACACACACAAAAACTGGAGAATATTAACAGCCGATTAACATTTTCGATTTTTTTTCAAACCCATCCATTGTACATAATGAGTATCATTCTGAGAACGAGTACTGATATGTTTGTCCTTTGTTACAAGTTTATCAGGACTGGCCATTACAGTTGGATTACTTTTGTTGGCTTGACGCCAACTCCCATTAGAGGCAGTATCGTTATCACGTGGGAAACTATATCTGCCACGAAAAGATTTGTTCACATATTGTTTAATGTTACTGCTAGCATTGAGTGCATGTCGCTGACTCTTTGCATTAACATATTGACCATCAGCTTTATGTCTAACTTCATTCACCTTGGTAGTAGATAACATGTTATTGTACAAAACAATATCTAATAGGCTATCAACTCTCTTACGAAGTTTTGTAACTTCCACTTCTGCCATAGCTTTCTCTCTAGCAATAGCTTTATGTATTCTCTCGTTGGTTTTAACTTCTCTGTTATAATCTAATCTTAAAGCACGTAGCTGGGAAGTAAGAGTCTTCTCTCTAGTGATCCTATCTCTAAGATCTATTTTCAATTGTTCATTTTGAGATGTAGTTTCTAAAACTTTAGCTCTCTCCTGAATCAGTTCGAGTCTGAGTGCTTCCATAGCACTATGATGAGTAGTCATAAGTTCATCAATCTTTTCAGGAGCAACCATATCTTTCTCATTCAATACCTTTATTTTGTCCAGCTCCATAGCTAAGACTCTCTCATGGAAGTTCATATTTTTTTCAGTTTGCATCTGCATTCTCTTTTCAGCTTCTAATTTGCGTTTCTCCATTTCTACAAAATCTGACTTCAAATTCTCATATTCTAATTTCAAATTTCGAATCAGAGTTTCAAATGTATCATTATTTTTCAGCAACTCAACCTTTGATTTCTCAATGTCCATTTTGACCTGTTCTAGCTCACTAACAAGAGCTTGTTCTTTACATAGGTATTTATTTTTAATTGAGCTCATCTCATCTTCCAGCTCCTTTTTCTCAATGAGTAATCTTTCAATATTTTTTTGTTTTTCCTCAGTCACTTTCTCCTGTTGACATAAAACTTTTCTGAGTTCTTGATTACCCCAATCAAGCCCTGCTACTCTTTTATCCAGAACTTTCATGTTCTGCTCCATCGTGATTTGATTAGTAATCTTTTCTCTCAAAAGATTTATCTCAGATTCCAGGCTCTGAATTTGAGCCACACGTGTATTGCAACCATCGTTACTCTCTTCTTCAATATTTATGTTCATTAATGAGGTCACCTCATTATTAAGTAACTCATTACTCTCCGTCTTGTTTATTTTGTATTAATTGTTTTTATAATTCTTCTGCTCTTATTTTTTTCTTGCATCAGTGTTGGTGTCGTTTTCATAATGATGAATTGAAACGCGAATGGTTACAATGGAATAAATGTCAACAATGTCTTTCAAACGAAAAACCAACAATGTATCTTGAATTGTGTGAACTGGTCAAGTATTAGCAGCACACGAGTCGTTGGTAACTTTACATAGATTTTATTCACCAGGACACGAAGTGGACAAGACGGACGTCGTCACAGGCGCAAAGATCACACGACAACATATTAATTATTGCTGCTACAGTTCCTGAAGATTCTCTTCTAGTAAAGACCTCTGTCCATAGACTAAGGATTACAAAACTGTTACCGTATAATATCCTTCTCAGTCACGACCGTTGACCTTCTTTCAAGGACGTCTATCATGGTAACGTATACATACTCTGGGGTGGAATCTTCCATATTACATTTTGTTAAAATTCCCAGACGTTCTTCATACATAGCGGTGTACATCATATAATTTTCACACAAAGTCAATATACGATAATCCTAACAGTAAAGGCTTTCAGTTGGCTAACCTCTCTTTACATCCAAGCCACGATTTGGCATTGAAGCATGTACGGCATATAAAACATGTACATAAGGTAAACAATATAACTTCTTCTACTCGTAGGAATTCTCCGTCTACGATTCAAAATCTTAAAGGCAAGCGACTCTGTAGATCCATTCTAGGAACATCTTAATTCCCGCTAGACTAGTATTAGAGCGGCCTTTTTCATACAGCATTAAAATAAGAAGTGGGACGATAACTCACGTGACATTCCTGATATTGGTTTCGACCTGAAGACCAATACAGATCACTAGAAATAAATGGCTTCCTTAAAAATGCCATTGAATACGAAATATAAAATTACTATCATGGACACAAGACAGTTCCATGTTTCCACTTCAAAACATGACGTCACAAACTACTCAACTAGGTTACACGTGCGTCCAAAGCAACACTCACTGCTTTGTGCACGTCAGTGCGCGAATCATTCGACCGCACAAATAATATAACTATATAAAACTGGTGCGTACATTTGGCAGGACCGAAGACTACCCCCTTAGGTAATAAATGTACGTAACAATCAGCTGCATTTTCATCTGCTGTAACGCATCCATAATAGCTTTCTTGTCACCCTGAAGGTCATTTATTGTTTTTTTTCAACGCATCCAACTCAGCAACATTACCTGCATTATAAAAAAGTGTGGATAGTGATTTAGAAAGTCTAAATACTCTATTCTTGGAACAGCAGTTTCTATAATTATTCATAGCATATTCTTCAAGATCATTGCTCGCTTGAAGTAGAAACTGTTCTGTGGCATAATTCTCACAGTCTTCACCAAATAAAGGTAATTTTTTCTTCCTTCCTGAAGAAAATGATGCACAATATCCATCATGTCTGACATTATGTCTAATAGTGTGAGATCAGACCTGAAAAACTAAATAAATTACCTTATCCCAACCTCAATGGGAGACAAGTCTGTAATACTAGACTTGTATACTCACTTCACTTTATTCTATCCCAATATCTCCGTGGGAGACAAGTCTTTTAATAAAAAACTTGTATAATCACCTTGTTTCTCTATAATAATATCATCATAAATAACCTCTATCTGAAAAGTGCATCATATTAATAATAATAGTCCATGACCAAGTATATATATAGACTGTGTATGATAAACATGTATACGATAACAATACAAAGACAAGAATATAGAACAACCGAAAACGTTCACAGAAGTCAAATAAACACTATAGCAAAACTAAGGAAAATATCACAAAACATGTGATGATAACTGCGAATAATCAACAAAAACAAATGACGCCACAATGTATAAACATAAGTGTATATAAAACTTAATGAAAGGAAGAGGAGGCGGACAAATACCAACAAAACAACTGAAAACTAAAGAACAGAAAAAATATTCTAAAAACAACGAAAGGTACACTTCGTCACAACTAAACGAAAATAGCAACAAATGTTGCTAGCAAATTCCACAAAGTGAAATTTGCACAGTCCCTACAGAACACTCACAATAGATCCTCGGTTAAGTGGGATATCTATAGGAGTCGCCGACCCAACCAGACCCGCAGAAACACACACCAAAGAACATGTAACATAAAGTAGCATTAATAAAGTGTGTTGTAAGAAGGCTCAGTTATACACAATATAACGGTACAAAGTTTCCGAAAAAACAAAACGCCACTTATCTTAAGTACTATCCTGGCCTTAGTCAACAATGGTGTAATGACAGTATACAGCAATGCGAGGAAGCTCCACCGTTGAAAATTACAGTGACGAGACTTGTCAACAACAGCTGAACTTGCATGCAAACACGAGTCGTGATCGTTCACAATGAAGGACATCGACGAGTTTCAAACTGTTGAAGGTGTGTTGCTGTTATATGTTGAACAGTGTAAATGATCTTGTCCAGTTTCCAATGTGTAGTTCCACCATGAATGTGTGTTATCATCAGATAATGTCCTCAATCAGTCCAATGCACAGCTTAGACCCACTGATCTGGCCTACCACAATGTTAAGGGCCATTCTGGCCACCACAAATGTAACATTCCTATTTCATGACCACCAGGAATGTAACAATATCTTTACTGTGTACTGTTATAGTATGGATGTGTTGATGCGCCACTAGAATGTTGAAGGCTGTACGATCTACCCCAATGTTCCTGCACGGTGTTACTGTAGGTTTCTGTGCGTGCGTAGTCAGTACGACCTGGGCCAAACAGCGTTGTTGTGCATGATTAGCTCACCAGGCGTTGAGGCGCTAACAAGGTGTCATGTTGACATTCAAACATCATACATATCTTGAATGTGAAGTACTCGAAGTTTGTGTGGGTTGATAATTGATGTGGGTGTGTAGACAACACGAATGCGTTTAGGCTCTTTGACAGGTAAACAATGCACCCACTCACTCACATGCAGTAGTCAGTAATTGTTGCAACTGCTGGAACTTTTCAACCATTTATTTACGAGACACAGTGACATCAACAGTTACAGTCAAATGGACGAGGATCAAGGACATCATATAAACTGGAAATGACTGGCAAAAAACCATCTGGCATTATAAAGCTTGAACCACTCATCTATCAGGACGTTATCGACAATGGTCTGTCCTTTAACACATAGTTCATACTGCAGCTCACGTACCACTGACTCAGCGCGTCAGGTAATTTAAACAACTCCGCCGTACCAAAAGGCGAGTTCTCAATTGCATAATAATAATAATGTAATTCATCTAGCATAATACACCAGATACATCTTCTTCTGCTCAAAGATATTGGCCGTAATGTCGGGCCTCTATAATAATGTAAACAACTGTGTATTCTTCATAGGCAGGCATAATCATCCATGCCGAAACATACCGCCAACATGCGGTTTTCATAATAATATATCTTTACTGGGCTTCTGTATAACAGTTAGACGAATAGTCTTAGTTGGCTACATCGAGCACAAATAATGGACTCTGCATCTCAAAGGACCGTGAGCTCTACTCACAGGTTGCCACAAAATGTTCTGCAAGTTAGGCATAATAATTAAGTTTCTTTTACCTTTGATAGAATCCGAGAAATACACAAATAACAACTGTCGTCATTCTTGACGAACAGAATAACTCTGGGGAGAATCACTGACATCACAGTCACACTGAAGACTATCTTTCCCCCAGATAATGCAGAGAAGTACCACGGACATACTAGTCCGGTCAGAACCCAGATCATCACTCCCTGACGGGAGTCTCTCCGTTCGCGCTCAAAAAACTTGCGCATGTGTAGACAGCACAGATTTGAGCAAAGCTAACCCCGACTTAAGACAGGTCACCAAGAATGAATAAAACAAAGGGAAGATAACCCCAAATCAACCTGTCCCAGGGAGTTCATAAACAGTTCTCTAACTTAGATCATCAAAAGTATTAAATAGATTTACGTCCTATGAAACCGTCAAAAACGACAGCAACACTCATCTAGATGTTTGTATCCCCCTTTTCCAAAATCCAGATAATCTCCAGTATCCGAAGTTAATGAGGACGATGGGGGAACTATTTGTGGTGACTGATATAAGACTCTTTCTCCCGCCTGAGACCTTTCATTCAAATGACAACTTGACATAATACATTTTTAGCTCTGTCTTGTTCATTTGTTAGAGTTTTACTGCATAACTTCCAGTCTCTAATGCGCAATGACTAAGATAAAGAGGTTTAATGAAAAAGATGATGCTTTCTCGAGAAATACCCAGATTTTGTTCTCCCTCATTCAGGAATTTTAAAATGATGAGACGCGTCGGAGTCAGGAAGGTTGTAGCCGACTCTGCACAAAACTACAGACTCCTCGACTCAAACTCCCGAACCCTAATTGTTATTCTTTCGGTTTGCCTTTCAGCTCCCTGCAGAGTAGAGACCTTCCATTAGTTGATACTAAGCCCCCATCTGCCGTGCATAATACGGCCAAGTACATTCTATGTTATCTCAAATCCTTCTTGAGCCCGTCTCCAACTCTCTTCTCTCTGTGATTTTTTAATATTAATCACGTATTATTATTGTTATTTTGTGGAACTGATGGAAAGAACCAAATATTAGTGGAACTAGAGGTGAAGAAAGACTTAGGCGTTGGCTTATATGAGGAAACACAGAGAAACCCAGCCCACAGCATTACACCAGTCATTAATCTGGAATACCCACAGTTGGAGAATTACAGGGGTCCAACAACAAAAACAAAAAAACCAACAACAAAAACGCATGCAGAGAAGGGAATAAGAGAGAGACCATAAAGAGATGAAGACATGGAGAGATATTGAAATAGATGACAGTGTAGGAAGGCTTGGTGTGACGTTGTTACAAGCCTATACTCTGTAGAGGGAGTCACCAATGAATTAATCACACAACTTTTATCTGAATATTGAAGAATAAATACGTCTACGTGGTGTGCAGCACAGAGGATGTCAACGAATGACAGATACAGATTCTTTTGCAGGTTTTTCTTCTTCTCCTCATTCTTCCTGCCTATTCTTTCTTCTTCCTCCTTCTCCTTCTTATGCTTTCCTTTTCATTCTCCTTCTTCTCTCTCTTCGTCTTCTCATGCTTCTCTATCTTCTTCTTCTCATGCTTCTCCTTTTCATTCTTCTTCTTCTAATTTTTCCTCCCCTCCCTCTTCTTATCCTCCTTCTTCATCTTTTTGCCTTTATTTTCTTCTTCTTTGTCTTCATTTTCTTATTCTCCCCTCCCCCCTTGCTTCCTCTTCTCCTTCTTATCCTCGTTCTTCTCTTTTTCTACTCCTCCTTCATCATCATAGTCATTGTCATCCTCAATAGCATCATCTTCATCATCATCCCATCCTTGTCTTGTTGAGAATTCTTCTTCAGCTCTATCGATAACTCACCATTTTGGGCTTCATCCTCAGAATAGAGAGAGACTATTTTGAGCTTCATCCTCAAAATTGAGAGGGGCTATCTTAGGCTTCATCGCTAAGTTTTGAGAGAAACCATCTAATGAAAAATCAGACCTTTTATATTTGGACATGCGCCCTAATACAATCGCCTTGGTTTAACGGGACGCGCCTCGCCAAGACGAGGCAAAATTTTATTTGAGAAAAACAGAAAAGAAGAGACCATCTTGGGCTTCATTGCCAGGATTTGAGAGAAACCATTACCAGGATTTGAGAGAAGCCATTGCTAGGATTTGAGAGAAGCCATTGCTATGATTTGAGAGAAACCATTGCCAGGATTTGAGAGAAACCATTGCCAGGATTTGAGAGAAACCATTGCCAAGATTTGAGAGAAACCATTGCCAGGATTTGAGAGAAACCACTGCCAGGATTTGAGAGAAAGCATTGCCAGGATTTGAGAAAGACCATTGCCAGGATTTGAGAGAAATCATTGCCAGGATTTGAGAGAAACCATTGCCAGGATTTGAGAGAAACCATTGCCAGGATTTGAGAGAAACCATTGCCAGGATTTGAGAGAAACCATTGCCAGGATTTGAGAAAGACCATTGCCAGGATTTGAGAGAAATCATTGCCAGGATTTGAGAGAAACCATTGCCAGGATTTGAGAGAAACCATTGCCAGGATTTGAGAAAGACCATCTTGGGTTTATCCCGAGAATCTGAGACCACCTTGGGCTTTATTCCAAGGATTCGAGAGAGACCATGTTGGATTTATGCCCAGGATTTGAGAGAAACCATTTTGGCTTTATCTTTAGAATTGAGAGAACATCTTTGGCTTTATCCCTAAATTGAGAGAGACATCGTGGGCTTCTTCCTCAGGATTTGAGAGAGAAACAGCCAAAACCATCCTCATAATAAGGTTTAAAATAAAAACGTCCATCATTCGCTTAGAAACTGGAAACAAGTTTATTATCAAGTATCTACAGTATCACTGGTGGACTCACAAATTATGCAGTAACAAATACACAATTTATTGTATTTACAGTGCAGTTGTTTAATTAAATTACCAATATAACCAAAGACAAGTCTATCACAACATAAATTAGGACCAGCCTGTGCTACTGCAAACATTTACTAACACAACTGTTCTAAAATGCCTACCAATATAACACATCAAGATTTAAAGTATTGGTCTCAAATGTAGAAGATATGCCACACAATTTGTTGCTTAACATCTTTCTTTACAACAACTAATACAAAATACCTGTCATGACAATGAATTTATGAAAAAGTAGTATT